>CM050652.1:39103630-39643606 GCA_027574665.1 Rhynochetos jubatus | reverse complement strand
AAAGAAAGAAAGAAAGAAAGAAAGAAAGAAAGAAAGAAAGAAAGAAGGAGATGAGAATGAGGAAAACCTTTCCTTTTAGGACTCAGGTCAATGTTTTCACTTATATCACTGATTCTGTGGAATGGGACAGTGTGAGATTTTTCTACTTACTATATAATTTCTTTCTGATGAAAGATCTTCAAAAGAAAATCATTGGTAGTTCAGGTTGTAATAAATATGTATGTATTATACATCTGTATTTTTAATTCAAAATTCAAAATAGTAGAAAACATGCTTTTCCCTTTTTTCACTTGTATTAATCCTTTTCTTACAGTTTGTGTTTCTCTAGGCTCTGTCTTGTCTACCTTTCCTATATTTTGGTTCAATGATTTATCTTGTGTTTAATTAACCTTATTGTAAACTCTCTTTCTACTAAAACCCCCAAATGACCAGCCACCCACTCCTGTTCTGATTTAAGTACATGGCAGCAGTCATATTGACTTCAGTGCTGCAGATTCAAGTCTCTTATGACTCCAGAGCACTAGAGTTATACTTTGATCCTTCTTGTACTAATAATACATTAATTTTCTTCTGCAGAATTAAAGGTAAGTTAACACATATTGATAGTGGTAAGATGTGATTTGAAAAAGGGTTCTAGTAAGTCACAGCTGAGTTGAATAATAAAGACAAAAATTAAGTGCATTGGTTGCATTGTAGCTACGACTGAAAAGATGCAGAGAAGTGGGGTGAGTGTAACAGGGTTAGTGTTAGGGGTTCGTGTTAGGGTTAAGGTTTGGTTCAGGGTAAGGGTTAGGGTTAGAATAAGCGTTAGGGTTAGGGTTAGGCATTTGGGTTCTGGGTTAGGGTTAGGGTAAGGGTTAGGGTTCCGATTAGCAGTTACGGTTAGGGTTAGTGTTTGGGTTAGGGTTAGTACAAGGTTTAGGATTAGGGTTAGCGTTGATAGGAGAAGTGGAAATGGCCTCAAGTTGCATCAAGGGAAGTTTAGATTAGATACTAGGAAAAACTACTTCACTGAAAGTGTGGTTAGGGTTAGAGTTAGGTTTAGTGTTTAGGGTTAGGCAATAGGGTTAGGTTTAGGGTTAGAGTTATGGTTCTGGGTTAGGGTTAGATTTAGTGTTAAGAGTTAAGGTTAGGGTTAATGTTTGTGTTAGTGTTCTGGGTTAGCGTTAGGGGTTAGGTTAAGGCTTAAGTTTGATAGGACAAGAGGAAAAGGCTTCAAGTTGCATCAGGGGAGGTTTAGATCAGATATTAGGAAATACTTCTTCACTGAAAGATTGATGAGGCATTGGAACAGGCTGCCCAGGGAAGTGGTGGAGTCACCATCCCTGGAGGTGTTCAAGGAGCGTGTAGACATGGCACTTGAGGACATGGTCTATTATGTATGTTAGTACTGGGTTGATGGTTGGACTAGATGATCTAATATTTCTTTTCCAAACTTACTGATTCTGTGATTCTGTGATTTGCCCCTTTTTCCTCCAGTTTTTCTCTCCATTTCTTGGGCAGGAACCACGTGACAGATAATATTATTTTGATCTTCCTCTTGTCCCGTGATGTAAAGTTTTTTTCTCTCCTTTCATTATCACTCTTCATATACCACTACAATAAATGTCAGAAACTGATGAGGAGTAAAACAATTTGTTCTCTTCCAGCTCTAGTGTAAGTCAGCCAACAGAAGAAAAAACATCTTACAGTGACATATTTTACACATAGATATTTTTATACAATATTTTGTGAAACAGTGAGTGACACTGCTGCTCGTATTATCTCTTTCCAGACTGAAACCAAAGACCAAGTGACAAACAGCTTTTGAAGTGCAGAAATGAAGCAGTGCTGTCTCAGCACTGTACAGCATGTCACGTCCATCCTATCCCATTCAGATAGGATTTTGGAGCTGTCAGCCACTCACTTCTCTTTAAAAGCTTAATCTAATTAGTATACAGTGTTCCTCCCATTTCAATGACTAGTTTTAAAACAGCCTTTTATTTAAAACAAGAGGATTTTGTAAATGTCATATTGTATTTTGCTTCAAGAGAGAACAGTTTCCCCCTCTCATCCCCCTTAAAACAAAACCAGCTTTAATTTTTACTGGTATTACTTAAATAGAGTGTCTTCTGAAATTGTTTTTCTATCATAAATTTATTCTATAACACTTTTATTCTGAGTACCTGTAACAGTTTATACAGAGTTAATGTTATGAATAACTTTTCCAATGAATCTTTAATTGGTTGTTAAAAATCCCAGCAGGCTGTTAGGTTACTTATCACTCTAGTTTATAACATTGCAGTAGTCGGCTTGTAGTAGCAAGTATTGTTCATGCCTGTAACTATTACTTACTTATTAATTCTTTGTTATGACCATGCAGTTGTTACAAAGTGCTACTTGATTTTTTTCTACACCACACTCTGCCTGGTTCTAGTGCATTAGTGAAGTGGGTCAGGTACCAGAGGTGGCCTCCTGGCCCCAAGGAACCCACATTTTTACTATCACCTACACCAATCTTAGAATTTTTTTTCAAAGTTTTTCTTCTAAGTGAGTTTTGTGTATGATGACTGGGACATATGAGGGCTCAGAGGAGGGGCAGGGAATGAAAGTAGTTCACAGCTTTGGTTTCTAGGGCTTTACTGACAGCCTATTGACATCTCTAACATATTCCCCCAGTGTTTCCTCATTTGACGCTTCCCACCTGACACTTGATTCAGGCAGAGTAAAAATAAAATAGAAAGTTACGCACAGAGTATGCTGAATCCTTCTTGTACAATGTTTCTGAATGTCAGGCTCTAATACCAAAGGGTTGAAGGCATGGTAAACTCCTCAGGGCACAACGTCAATGCAGCTTCCTGGACTAACGCACAACTTTCTGTAGCATGCAAAGCATAGAACAACTGGATGGCAAAAGTCTTATAAGTCCCCAATTCCAGCAGGCACCACAAGATTTGCCACTGTAGTAGCTCCATCACATTTGAATGTGCTCATCTCCACAGCCAGGAGCTGAGAGCAATCATCTCCTGAACCCAGGGAATTTGAAAGCACATGGGATCCTGCAGCTCAATCTATTCAAAGGCAAACAGCATCCAGCCAGTGGATTAAACCTGACTGTCCTAACTGGGCTTATTCCATTCCTATCATACTGGTGAAACACAAACCACCTGAAGGTACTGCAGGAAATTAAGTTCAACAGCAGATCTTTGTTTTAAATTTCTCACTATATTTTCTGTATATATTTACAACAAATGTGGATGACGAACAACAGTAGTAGCAAAATTTTATTGATAAATTAATTCAGCAGTTCATGATAAAATTGTTAACCTTTTGTAATTAATTTGTTAAACATGTCATAAAATATTGTCATGTTTAAACAGTTTTAATTTGAGCACAAAATATTCAGGGATGTAGCAAGTTCCCAAACTGACATAAACTGAGAAAGAGATTAGTATATCAATGGAATACATGAATTCTAATATGACTTAAATTTAAATGTAAATGAGCTAAAAGCTATTAATAAGGCATTCAGAAACACTAGGAAGGAAAACTATGTCAAAGAAATCTTGATCAAGTAGCAGTCTGTCCCATTTGTAGTCAAGACCTTTGTAACTAATTACAGAAGACTAAAGAAAATGGGATTGCTACTTTTTGGAAATGAGAATACAATGGAGGATATAATGTCATGTTGAAAGGTTACAATGACTCAGTTCCCATATATTCTGGGGGTATAACATTTTGTGTGAGAACATAGCCAGAGCCCCAGCTCCATTATCCTCAGTTCATGTCTCGCATTCATCTCTAATGTCACTTAGCTGGCATCTGACACAACTTTGATTTCATAATTTTCTTGTCACTTCTGTCTGTAAGTCTATCAGCAGTCATGCCCAAAGGACTATCAGAATTCTCAGTGATCCCTCTGCTAAAACTCTTGTTCATGATTCAACTGCATTTCAGCTTCACTGCTGTAGTTCCCAATCTGTCTAATTTCAGCTACCCAGAAAACAACATATCATTACCCCATCTCTACACAGAAATAAGGGTGCTTCTCCTCCAGCTTCATTAATTTCATGAACTCTTCTGGATTAATTCTCATTTTACATCTATTATTGTGAAATATCAAGTCTATGAAGCTCCATCTGCTTCAGCAGAACTGGCTGTTGGACAACCCTCTCCAGTCAGCTCCCACATTATTACTGCTCCAGGTTTGTCTGGGAGCTTTGGGTACTTTGCATGACAGGCAGTCTTCTCTTCTCTTTCAGGCTTGAACCATGAAGTGATTGCTACAGGTTCTTCCCCTTACCTTTATTCCCTCACTCCTTGTCCTTGTCACTGGAAAAATATTATTAGTGTGATGTCATGTTATGGTAGGCATGAAGGTATAGACAGACTTGTGGCAGGGGTGGCTTAGAAGGGTGTTACTCAAAACAGATGTTACTGTTGGAGTAGATGGGTTTATTTTTGTACAGTTTGGTGTTCTCAAATGTTTTATAGTTACTAGTAGACTGCTTACTAGCCAATAGCAGCAAAATTTGTAATTTACCTTTTAAAAAATGTAGTTGCAAGAAATCCAGGAGAGGAATGTCTCCTTTGTATAGTCTTCACTTGTACCTGTTGTGGATGAAATGAGGAACTTAACACATTCTTTACACAGCCTCACACCTTAGAACTTCTGATCTTCTCCTTTATACCTGAGACAGTCTTTTTCACAGACTTTTTTCTATCTCTTTTTCCTTTCTAAATTTTATAATCTTTCTCCTCACCTACATTAATAATTTAGATTCTCCACAGTACTTTTCTCAGTTTCTTTCTGTCTCCTAACGTTTAAATTTGGTATATTAGGAAAAAAAGATTGACAGGGTTTTTTCTTTGTTTGTTTGGGTTTTTTTCCAGAATATCTTTCAATGTGAATCTTTTTTGTCCCTGACTGTTGTGGTTTAACCCTGGTAGACAGCTCAGCCCTACACAGCCTGTTGTATTCTCCCCTCCACTGGCATCAGGAAGAGAATTGCAAGAGTAAAACTGAGAAAACTTGTGAGTTAAGCACACTTTAATAAGCAAAGCAAAAGCAGCACACAAAAGCAAAGCAAAACAAGGAATTCATTCACCACTTCCCATCAGCAGGCTGGTGTTCAGCCATCTCCAAGACAGTGAGGATCCATCACACGCAATGGTTACTTGGGAAGACAGATGCCACAACTCCAAATGTCCTCCCTTCTTCCTTCTTTCCCCAGATTTATTGCTGAGTATGTCATTGTATGGTATGGAATATCCCTTTGATCAGTTGGGGTCAGCTGTCCTGACTGTTTCCCCTCCCAACCTCTTGTGCACACCCAGCCTGCTCACTGGCAGGACAGCTCGAGAAACAGAAAAAGCCTTGACCATCTGTAAGCATTGCTTAGCAATACCTAAAATATGGGTGTGTTACCAACACTGCTGTGGTCACAAATCCAAAACATAGCATCATGCAAGCTGCTACGAAGATAATGAACCCCATCCCAGCCAAAACCACTGATACAACCAGCTTGGAAGTCTTACAGGTGATTCTGTAAAAATCCTTTGCCTACTGCTGAGAAGGCAACATGCTTCACCTATGCACATCGCAGAAGAGGATGATCTGTGAAACAACGGCTCCTTTGCCCTGTGAGCAGTTAGTGCTCCAGTGTCCCTGAAGGGACCCCTCTGCACCCTGTTCTGACTTTAAGGCAGGTGTATATTTTGAGGGATGTAGTGATGCAGTTTGTTATGGTAAGGGCTTAGAGCAAAAGCCAAGGCTCCTACTTACTTGATTTGGACTTCGAAGTTTTTATGTTACTCATGGTGTGAATAAATGTAGTAAGGATAATTTTCTGGGCACAGAATACTCCAGAACTCAATGTCTTCTTCTGAGAAGGGTGGTCCTCTCACTCAGTTCAATTTGACCTGATTTGATATCACCTGATTTCATTTTGTTCTGCTGTGTAAAATATCTGAACATCTGGAAACATGCACTTCATTTATGAAACTCAGCTTTCTCAGTGTGACAGGATTACATTGAGTGAGAGAGTTTATATGACCACAATAGAAATATTGGTTTCAGATTTCAGAAAGATGAGGTGAAACTAGAAGCACAGAAAAATAGTACTTGAAAAACAATTATCTGGTTGTAAATCTTTAGGACAGTAGCATTGGATAACTGAATTGATGACCTGGAAAATAAGTTCAAATTAAGAAACATTAGGCTATAAGAATATTGGAGGCACAGCAACAAAAGAAAAAATATTTTATGATGCATCATAAAATGAGGAGACTGAGTCATTTTGAACTCTTTCTAGATGGTGCAGCAGTGTGTTGTAACCATGAAAAACCTAATCGTGTAATGGCTTGCCAGTGCTTACAAAATGTGTGTCTGTTGGAATGAGACATCATGTATCTAAACTGCCACATAAATTTGAGTCTAATTTTCAGGGTTCAATACTTTTATTGAGATTGCAGTTTTTCTCTGTCAGTGTCAGAAATGTATGAAAGGGTTTATGATAATTAAAAGAGGAATGAAAAATACATGACCCTAGAAGGGTCATTGCTCTATCCTGCCAACTTGGGATTCTGTGACAGCGGACTAATGGATGCTGAATTCTTCTATATCACATACAAATGTCATTGTATTTCTGGAAAAGGTAGAGTGTAGGAAACTGAATGGAAGGACCCTGCTATATTCTATATAGTGAAATTTATTCCCAAATTCTCTCAGCTTTACTCTACTGATACCACTTTAATTTTTCCTTAACCCCAGCAAAGGAGACTTTATAGCAGCCTTCCAGTACCTGAAGGGGCCTACAGGAAAGCTGGAGGGGGACTCTTTACAAGGGCTTGTAGTGACAGGACAAGGGGTAAAGGGTTTAAATTGAAAATGGGGAGATTTAGATTGGAAGTAAGGAAGAAATTCTTCATAGAGGGGGTAGTGAGGCACTGGAATGAATTGCCCAGAGAATTTGTGGTGTCCCACTCCTGGATGTCTTCAAGGGTGGTCTGGATGGAGCTTTCAGCAACCTGGTCTAGTGGAAGGTGTCCCTGCCCATGGTAGGCAGATTAGAACTAGATGAGCTTTAAGGTCCCTTCCATCCTAAACCATTCTATGATTCTATGACATCATGTTCTGGCTCACTGGGATCCTGCCTAGTCCAATACTTGTGTACATCTCACTAATGGTCTCCTGACTTTTGCAACTTCTACTGTGTTCTGTTGTACACAATACTTTTACCTTTCTGGTGTTAGTTCCTTCTGTATTTATTTTCCTTAACTGTTATCTTTGCCAACTTTCATTATAATGTGAGATTTGCTTCCAAACATCACCAGCAGAGAGCTCTGGTTCATAGTCATTGTCATTCTAACTGCTGGATAGGAAAAACGGCCGGATTTTTTAAGGGTGTAATGTTGGCTGCTTTTTTAAAGACTCACGTGTGCTGATATTGGAAACTTACTTCCGTTTCCCTTGGATGAGCTCATAGCAACAAAATGTTTTCTAAGTTGAAAACAAAACAATTGCTAATGTATGTGACTTTTATTTGATCCAATACTGGGCTTAGATAAAGGAATTTTTGATAGTTGTTGTGGTGTTCTGGTACATTTAAAATGCTTTTAAAAATTTTGACAGTTAGTTATGGTCTGTGAATGTTTTCTTACGCCCTAAAAATGCAAGTTTACGTCAGAGAATATACTGACTTCTCATGGTTTAATTACGTTAAATTGACTGTGTTGAGAAACATAGAGAAGTTAATACTGATTCCTACATGCTTCTGATATATATGATTCCTTAGAAGAATAAGGTATGGTATTCCTTGGAAGAAAAATGAAATAATGTCATTTTTCAAAAAAAAAAAAAGGGGTGGTGATGAAATTGTATACAGCTGCAGTAATTGTAGCAGAGTCAGTGATGTAAGTGTGCAGTAAAAACCAACCCCTGAAATGACAAAGTTTGTTTTTCATATCCAGACTTCTTTCATATAAAGGCTGTATAGGAAAGAATGGAAACCAAACTGGGGCAGAGTACCCACATAAAAACCAAACTCCCTGTATTAAACTTGTTACTGGATAATAGTCTTTTGCACGAATCAGGCCCATTTGGTAGGTTCCCAATGCTTATTCTGTTAGATGACTTCACTATGAAACTCCTGCAACAAGGATGAGTGATTTTCTTCAAAGAGACAATTAACAAACACCAGAATGTATACCCTGCTGCTGATACTGCAGTTTGCGGAGATGTTGCTGAGGCAGTCCTCAGTAAGACTGAACAGCTGGAGTTTGAATCTTACTGCTCTTTAAAAGGATGTTTCTTTCCCAGTTCTAGGCAATAGTGGAGTTATCATGTTGCACAAGCAGAGTAAAATCAGTGCTTCAGTACGAATTAAATATGGAAAATAAGTATATGGGTGAATGATGTGGGAAAGGAAAGCCTAAGAAAGCTAAACATGAAACAGTGTAGTGAAACAGTTTCTACATCTTGATTTTATTTTCTAATGCATTGCATTTTCCTCCTTGCCAGTCAAGTGCTGCTTTTAAATTTGGAGAGGGGCGGGGTGGGGGGGGGGGTGGGGGGGAGGAAAGAAAAAAAAAAGCTTGCTTTTTTTAAACAACAGAAGGGGAATATGACGTTCTTTGAGGGATGCAGAGAGCTAATACAGCCTGGTAATGCCATGCTTAGAAAGCTCTTTCCTAGGTCCTTGGTCTGTTCCAGTGGTCTATTTACAAGGAATATGTATTCAAACTTTTTGCTAAGGAACAATCTGTAGCAGTTCCATGAAAAAATACAGTTGAAAAAGTCCTGGGAGAGGGGAGAGTGAAAGGAGAAAATGTGGCATGGTGGTGAAATCATAGAATGGTTTGGGTTGGAAGGGACCTTAAAGATCATCTAGTTCCAACCCCCCTGACATGGGCAAGGACAACCTCCACTAAACCAGGTTGCTCAAGGCTTGAGACCTGAAGACATCTAGGGATGGGGCATCCACTGCTTCTTTGGCCAAGCCGTTCCTGTGCTTCACCACCCTCTCCACGACAAACTTCTTTCTGATATCTACGCTAAATCTACCCATTTTTAATTTAAATGCATTACCCCTTGTGCTGTCACTACAAGCCCTTGTAAAAAGTCCCCCCCCAGCTTTCTTATCAGCCCCTTCAGGTACTGGAAGTCTGCTGTAAAGATGTCCCTGAACCCTTCTCTTCTCCAGGCTTAACAATACCAACTCAAGCCTTTCTTCATAGGAGACGTGCTCCAGCCCTCTGATCATCTTCATGACCTCCTCTGGACTTGCTCCAACCAGTGGATATCCTTCTTATGTTGGGGTCCCCAGAGCTGGACACAGTACTCCAGGTGGGGTCTCATGAGAGCAGAGTAGAGGGGGAGAATCACCTCCCATAACCTGCTGGCCACGCTTCCCTGGATACAGCCCAGGATACAGTTGGATTTTTGGGCTGCTAGCGCACAGAGAGAAAGGAAACTGAAAGATCATTCACCCTTTCTTACTCCCAGTAACAAAAGGCAAGCACTGCAGCAGCAACTATGAGATGTTGCTATTCCTATTCCTATGATGAACCTCAAAGAAGTCTTGTGTAAAGCTCAGACAATAATGTTCTGTCATTAAAAAATCTCACTTAGGAGCTGGACTCCCTCATGTGCTGAGATGGTGGCTCACAAATGCTCAAACAGTAGAGAAAATCGCCAGTCATCCTAATCCAGCTTCGTGATGCAAAGAGAAGACCAAACATGCTCTCCTTAAATGGGGCTCTGAAAGCCTCGAAAGGAGCTCCTCAGGAAGGAGATGGCTGTCCACAGGGGTTTGGCTTATGATTTGAAATCCTCACTCCTTCCTTTGCTTATGGTCTTTGCAGGCCTCCTCCTCTCTGGCTTGCTTCTCCAGTACTGAACACCTTAAGTTCCTTCTGTAAGTATAATGTGAAAGATCTGAATTCTTCTTGCCATCCTACCCCTTTCATGCTCACTACCAGAATTGTTCCCATTGCCAAAGTATTCTACTTTTTCATTAGTAATTCTTCTCCAGCTGTTGCACACTTGACCAATAGCCCCAGTGCTGAGCAGCCCCGGAGCCACATCCTCGGGCTTATGGTTACTAGAGAGCTTTCAGCCTGTCAGTGACAGAAGCTCGTGAGCTGTTGAGGTGGTGCTGGAATGACAGGGTGGGATCAGAGGAGTTATAAGGCTAGAGATTGACTAAGCAGCATTCAGAGCACTGTCCACTTGCTTCTGATCCAGACCAGGATGAAGCTCAGCCTTCTGAAAGAAACAGCAAGGGGAAAATGATCAAAGCCTAGTCATAGGTACCAATGTGTCCAAACTGCTTCCAAAAGCAAACAGGAATACTATGAGAGAAAAGTGAGTAGAAATCTAACTGTTCAGAAACTGGAGATACCTGTATATTACTAAAGCTATCCTTGCCCTACCTGGCGTAGGTATGGCAGGCACCCATCACTGGCCACAGCGTGCTCAAACTGGATGCCACAACCTGACCAAGAAGTGAAGCACACAGGGTCCATAGACCAGAGCAAGTGAGTTTAAAGCTCGTTTTAGTATATTCATGCTACTGTGTTTGTTGTATGGATCTCACTGTTAAATAAAAGTACTTTGGCATGAACCTAGTCAAATACGTTGTACTGAATGCAGAAGGGATTGCGGATGTGAAATAAACTTCTAATTCTGATGACTGTTTTTAATGTGGTATACACCCTAAAAAGGGGATTTTTCATCAGGGTATGAAAGTCTACTTTTCTCACACTTGCAGACAATTCCCAAGTATTGGGGAATGATCAATAATTAAAAGAAACATTTAATCTATACCTAAATGTGAAGTCTAAATACACTGAGCCTATTAAGTTTGGATACATTGCTTAAATACTAAAGGCAAAGTGTAGTGTATGATTTAGTTATCATTGTACCTGAGAAAAGTTTTTATTTAAACACATATTTTGTGGTTTTCTTCTGTGATGTTCAACAAGAAAACCCTTAAGGAAATAAAAAATTTGCAATATTTTTTTTTAAATTACCTTCAAAAGAGCCTTATTAGCCAGTCTGAGGTTTGGTGTCTGTGCATACCTATATTGCTATTCAGTAGCAAATAATCAAATTATTAATCTTTTGCTTACAGTTAACATTGATTAATTTTCATCTTCATCTTTGCAGACAGATTGAGACTGTCACAGAAATTTACAGTTCCAGTAAGTTTTTGAGGTGAGATGTCAATAGACTCACAAATTCTGGATTTAGTCTCTTAAAGATAAACACTCTCAAAAAAACCTTAGACCCCTTCGGTTAACTAATATAGTTTTCATGACTATTATGGCAAGCTGAAGAAAGAGGTAAGTATGTGCTGTTAAACACAAACTCTGTTCTTTAGGTCCCCTAAGCTCTATATTATCAGTGGAGAAACAGATTTGTAATGCCTCATCCTAGAAATAAGGTTATTTATTTCTTGTATGGGATAGACAGAAGTGTTTTGCAGCTGCCAGATACAGATATATATACTACAGCTGAGCCCCAGTACAATGTCAGGATGAAACGCAGCATCCCTTGCTATGCTTTCCTTTGGAACACATCTCTTGCACATGGGCTGAAAGATGACCAGTGTCCCTTAACACGTCCCCTGGTTGTCCACTTCTAGAATGGACAACTTCTAAAGGAAACTATCCTGGCAGGAATCTGAGTGTTGTGACCTGTTGTGATATGTATGTGTAGGGAGAACAAGGGCAGGTTATTGATCTGAGCATATCACGTCCCATTTACTCTTAATCTGCCACTGGTTACTCAGTCTTAACTATAATTTATAACATATACTGCTATAATGCACTGATCTCAGACCTGTGCTTTGCCTGGACAAGATACAAACAGGACACTCAAACTGTTGTCGTTAACGCTAAGTGGATTTTGTGACTACGGTAATATGAGTGGAAAATTAGTGCATTGTTTTTTATCCAGATTTCCTGCAGCAAACGGAATCCCATTACTTTCACTTCAGTGAACATCATGGTTTAGATTCTTGAAGAGGCAGTCTTTTATTTTGGGTTTTCTCCCCATGAGCACTCTGATACAACTCATCTGTTTAAGCCAAATTTTTTTTGGTTAGCCCAAGCCTTTGTTCACCACCTTATGTCTCTCTCTCTGCAGTTAAATCTATGTCTCTTTATAAAGGATTCTCTAAGAAAAACAAGTCTAAACCTATTTCTGAAGGGTCTTTATTTGCAGTGAGTTGTGACCTGATGACTTACTGTATCTAATATCTACATTTGGCATTATTTTGCAACTGAACTTCTTAAAAATGAGGTGACCTCACCATGGAGACAACACAGTTGCATTTTTTCTTACAGATTCTGTCAGTGGAGGCCTTTGCCAGCCTTCATCCCCATTTTCCTTCTCTGCCGCATCTTTTTAGTTGAAACTTGGATCAAGATGAATATTGAAAAGGTGCAATGTTTGAAAGGACTTGGGGAGAAGCCTGAAACTACAGAAATAGAATAAATATATGTGAGAACCACCTACTCCCGCAGATGCATAAAGCATCCCTCTTCTCTGCAACAGCAAGGGAATGGATGTACCCACCTCTTATCAGAAGGTGTCAGTGTTGCCCCTGGCCTTCCCTGTGCAGCAAGGCTGAACAAACCAAAGCCCATGGGTCATTCATGAGATTTACTTTTGCCCTGCTAAAACGCCTTTTAACACCTGCACATATGGCTACAATATTTCGGGAAATATTTCTGGGTACCAGTTGGTCTCTGGGACATGTATAACATCACTGTTTCTGAATGGTAGTACAAGGTGGTGGTGTTGGCAGTGGGGGTGAGAAGGCTGGATTTAAAGTGCTGAATATGGTTTTTTATGTCATCAATGTTTGAGCTGCTAGAGCATAAAAATATTTCTATGGTTCAACTACACTTTTTATTTGTCAAATACTAACTGCAATTTTTAATTTCTAGGTACCAAAAATCAGTTATGGCTGCCCAAAACCAAACTGAAAGTAGTCCAAGATGCATTTGAACCCCAAATTTCTGTTCCTTATGTTCTCATCTAAATCATTCTGACATTGTTGCCTTCAGCTCAGGGAGAGGGAAGAAAAGAGATATAATGATTGTTCCAAAACTTACAAAGTATGCAAAATGCATAGCAACCAAATCCAGCCACTTTCCCAGCTGCGTGGTGCAAAGGGCAATCTGGGGAGGTGAGGCACTGTAACCTTGCCAGATGAGATGTAAAGGTCTGGGAACTCAGTAGCACTTTACTTAAACCTCCCAGTAGTAAAGCAGTTCTGCTATCAGTTGTTTTCGTACCTTTGTTCTTGTCAGGAAGTTTACATTTATATCCATTATATTTGTCAAGTCAAACCCTTCACCATTTAAATATTTTTTTAAGAATTATATTAACAGAGAAAAATGTATACAGGCTTTGGATGGACTTGTTGTTGACATCAACCTTAAACTAGCAAAATTTGCTATATTTGAATGGGATTTTTAATGAATAGATAAGATACTAAAATAAATGCTTGTATTCACTTATGCTGAATAATACTTTTGAACTGAATTAATTGTTTGAGGAAACAAATGGAGCAGAAGGAGTTTATTATATAGATATTTTGATTTTGGATAGCTTCTTCTCTTCCAAGTCTTGACCAGATTATTTCTAAAACCTAAGAAAATTTTCAGTGAATTGGATGTTAAACAGTGGGATTTTCTTATCATGGTTTGCATGTTTCCAATTAAAAGCCTTATTCAGTTGCTACTGGAGTAATTGGCAAACTTCCTATCAGCATCAGTGACTGTAAAGTGAAGGCCAAATGTTTCTACTATGCTAGATTAATAAAGGTACTTTGACATTTTTTACATCCTCAGGTAAATAACTGCCTAAGAAAACTGTCCTGCATTTACTAATGATAAAAACAAATAGTTTTAGGCTAATGAGAGTAAGTTTTTGGTTTATTTGCTGTCTCTTGAAGGAACTAGCATCTGGTGCTTCAAAGACTTCATTAATTATATTTAGCCAAGAGCATTTTTCAGCGCATGGACTGAGGAACAGAACTTTTTTCCTTCATTCTTTCAATAATCAGTTTATGCCTTGAAGCAAAAGATATGATTATATTTAAGTTTAATTCATGCAACAAAAATCATGTTTATCCATTTAGCACATCTAACACTAGAATCTAGAGAACTGGACTCTGGCTTTCTGTAACACTGAATCTCAGAAACTGACTCTGGACAAAGACTCTGATCTTTCCTTCATTTTGTTCCAGTCCTGAGAAGGGAATTCTGCTCACCTCTTTCATTGATAAGAACAGATGCTTAAGTAAGCAGGATGTTAGAAGAGATGATCATCCCCAACCACTTGGCAGGAAGCTCCCCAGGAAAAAGAAACAACATTTGAACTAGGTTTTTTCTGCATACAATTGTGCTCAGCTGGAGGTACTTTCATCAAAGAGTCCTTTGCAGGAGGTAGGTTTCAGACAAATCAGGAGAACAACAGGAAAGTGATTATTTTCTGATCATTCCTACATAATCTTGGACCTCAAACACCAAGTCATCTCTAAGCTTCCTGTATGCTGTCATAGGGTGTATTGACCATACTGCCTTAAGAGATACTGCAGGTCTTGCAACCAGGATAAGCTCCAGGCACAGCAGCTAATAGTTTTTACTGTGTTTCATGGGACCAGCTTGCAGCAGCTGTCATTAAGAGGCCTTGAAGGGAAGTAATTTTGGGTCAGAGAAGAATAGTGCCCACTTATAGTGGCCCAACTGTAACCCACTTGCTCTGTAACCCTCTTTGTAATGTCCCCTCCCACCCCATGGTTCAGCTAAGGTCCAGTATGTCCCAGCTGAATAACCTTGGCTGAGTCTGTCAAAGAAATAGTGAAGTTGGGCAAAAAGGTGTGAAATGATCTGTAAAGCAGAGCCATGTGAGATAAGAAAGGTAAAATTGAAGAGGCAGGATTATTGAGACAACGGTAGGTTACAGCTCAAGGATTCAAAAGGAAAAACATCAACATGAAAAGTAGAAAATATTACAAGGAATTGGATCATGGCAAAGCTGTCACACTGAGGATCGATTCTAGGGATCAGCAAGGGCCAACCCTTCCCCTCCTGAGATAACTCTACCTGGCATCCAGAGACCTCATGACGATTATAATAAAGCTAAGATTGGTAGTAAACTCCTTAGTTCTAGATCTACTGGGTGTAGAACTTGCAAATAATAAACCCTCAAGTAATTGCTTTATACTTTTAAGTAGACTATACCCTGCTTACAAAGTCTATTTGTGAATTGCTCAAGGTACCTGTCATGGTTTAACCCCAGTCAGCAACTAAGGACTACACAGCCACTCACTCACTCCAGTCCTCTGTGGAATGGGGTAGGGAATCAGAAGAGTAAAAGTGCAAAAATGTGGTGGGTTGGGATAAAGACAGTTTAATATGTAAAGCAAAAGTCACACACACAAGCATTGCAAAACAAGGAATTTATTCACTACTTCCCATCGTCAGGCAGGTGTTCAGTGAAGGACAGAAGGGATCCATCACATGTAATCGTCACTTGGGAAGATGAATTCCATCACTCTGAACATCCCCCCCTTCCTCCTTCTTCCCCCAAATTTATGTGTGGAGCATGATGCCATGTGGTATGGAATATCCCTTTGGTCAGTTGGGGTCAGCTGTCCCAGCTGTGTCCCCTCCCAACTTCTTGTGCACCCCCAGTGTACTCTCCAGTGGGGTGGGGTGAGAAGCAGAAAAGGCGTTGACCCTGTGTGAGCACTGCTCAACAATAACAAAAACATCCCTGTATTATCAACATGATTTACAGCACAGATCCAAAGCATAGCCCTGTAATAGCTACTATGAAGAAAATTAACTCTATCACAGCCAAAACCAGCACAATGCCCAGACAAAGGGCTCCACGGTAAGAGTGTTATGAGAGACCTTTCAGTCACAGGTGTCTACATGCCATGTACTCCATCTTTTCTCCTGGCATCATCAGAACTCAGCTCAGCTTTCCAGAGGGCTGCTGTGGGAAAAACAGGCAACAGGAGCAAGTGTTGTTACCATCAGCTGTCTGCTGACCTTGACAACATCTGGGTCTGACTGTACCTTGCATGAACCTTGCCTTCAAGCTAGCAAGTCTGCATTCTGCTAGTGGTGATGAGGCTGGCTATCACAGGTTAGCAGCATTCCTTTGCCTCTGCCACCAGAGCTGTCCACCAGACGGTATCAATATAATTGCTTTACAGCAAGCAATGCTCAAGTGAAAATTAATCTACAGCTCCTGCTCCAGGCCCAGGACTTTATTTTTATTTTTTAGATTAGATTAAATTTATCACATCTTTTGTTGAAAAATTGCAAGGATCCATGGAGAAGCCAATGAGCATAAAAAAGGTATGCACTCTCGGAGTAACTTGCTGAGATACAGCTGACCTCAGGACAGGTGGGCTGCAAGTTAAAGGAACCAACATCTCCTCTCATCTCTACACAGGTACCAAATCTGCTGTTCTATTCTCATGTTGCATTGCCTTCTTGTTTCAAATATCAAAGGTACATATTTAGCACAACTATTTTAGAGCAATAGCCTTAAAAGACTTATGTTATTTATTTGAATGGAATTGTTATCTAATTGGGATCCTAATCATCACAGATAACTCTAAACAGTCTATTTTTTACTTAACATCTGTGTGAAGGGCTGCTTCCCACACTACCTGCATGTTAACTGGCTAGAGTCCCACCATACTGGGGATGCTACTCCTATATAATTACCACTCTCAGCAGATGGTAGTTCAGGGAATGGTGTTAGTTCATCAGTTATGACTTATAATAGATATTCACAAATTACTGAAAATCAAGGTAGGCTTGTCTTATGCCAAATGACTAATAACTTGCACTTTCCAATTTGGGGGACTCTGCTCTGTTCCTGTGAAAATGGTGAAATAAATCTATGTTAGAGGGAGGATTGTGTACTACTTGTTAAGGAGCACATAAATTGACTGACAGTAGACTAATTTTCACACATTCCTCTTATTTTAAGTCTACAGGACTACAACAGCAGAGGACAAGTAGGACAATACTCTTGTCTAGAAATTCAGGTGCCTGCTGTGTTTGGAATTGACTATGCCTCTGCGAATTTAATCAATTTAACTCAGAACAGGTACTGCTAGAATGGATGAATACAGCAACAGATTTGTGCAAGAAAACATTTCCTCACCACTCACAGCCTTGAGCTTTATATCAAAAAATATCCCAACAAAAATACTGAAAGTGCAAAACCAAAATAACATCAAAACCCAAAAGAGGGAAAGCAGTGAAGAGTAAAGATTTGAAAAAAGATAGAATGATGCTTTTTTTTTTTCCTTTTTTTTTTTTTTTTTTTGATAACCTGAGTACTGTTGATTACATCAATGGAAAAATACTTGAGAGAAAAAAAATCAAGCCATGACTTCCTCCCTTGAGTTCACACACTCTCACTGCTGAGCAGATCTATAATTGCACTTTATTGAACATGTGGTCAGGCTAATCAGGAATAAAAGAGTCCTGAGTGAGACTTTGCCCTTTGCAAACTAGTCTACAAATTGTTTTAGTGCAGATTTCTAATATATTGGGGAAGGCGAAAGGCAAAGGAGAACGATTTGAAGATAATTTAGTATTAACTACCAGCACAAATACTTAAGGGAGGAAATGTTCTCTTTTCTGAAACAGCATTTCTACTTAATCAGCAATGAGAAACCAAAAGAAAAGGTAAGGCAGAAGATGGGAAAGAAAGGAAAATGGGAGAAAAAGAGCACTTCTGTTCTGATCCTGATCCTCTGAGCTTCCCATTGTTCCAAGGTGGCTGTCAGTCATGGTGATACTGAAGGATTCAGGGAGGTCCATTGCAGTCAGGTGTTCTGAGTGTCATGCAAAAAGAAAGGGAGATTATGTCAGAATTTGAGAGGATGCATACTAAAGAGGAGTGTAGTTAGACAAAAAAGAACAAGCAAAAATGACACAAAAGAGAGAGCTAGTGAAGAGAGGATGCTTGGAAGAAAGTAAAAGCCAGACAATTCTACAGGATAAATTCACACAACCCCTGCCACTGATTGCCTCTGCCCAGAGAGATTAATGACCTTCTGTGTACTCTCCTACAAAAAGGCATGATACCCTGCTCATGATACCTAGTTGTAAAAGTAGGAGATTGGCAGCTATGAAGCTTACACACCATTTTAAATTCACTAATTTTGTCAAATCCAGTACTGTGGAAATCCAGATTGGTGCTATAAATGGAGTCACAGATACAGAGGAACATCTGTAGATGTATGGTCTGTACAGTGGCCATCTCCTCCACAGTGATTGTAGTCACAGTCTCAAAGATCTTGTTCTGGAAAACAATTGTTACTGACTGACAATGTGAGGATAAGGCATTTCAGTAGGCTGTTTAGACACCTGTAGGTCTCAGACTTTACAATTTATAGGTATATTCTAGCCTGCAGTGGCATAACCTATGTGATTACACTTATTACACATTGATACATACCTTTTTTAATTCCTTTGTAGCCACATGGCAAAACATTTTTTTCTACTTTATTATCTTTTCAAAGAACATCTATCCTCTCCATGCGTTCATGGATAAACATCCTTGTCAGAGATAGGTTCATTAGAATTTTAATTATTTCCTAATTGTGTGATATTTCCTCTCATTTTTTCCCCTAAATAATGAGCTTCTCATTTCCTCTTGACCTGATCTTAAATCCACTGTAATTATTTATATAATGGTGCATTGTATTAAAGTATCTATCAACGTCCATTATAGGAGAAAATTTGTGTGTGTGTGACATACTCAAAGACGTAATCTTGGTTGTAAGGGTCTATTATTTCAAGTACTGTTGAAAAAGTCTAATTTTGTTTTGGGCAACATTTTATCATTGCAAAGTAGACTGCATGTCTTCACATATGCACTCACTTGCACTCAGCATGTCTGCAGGGGAGAATAATCACTTTTCATGCAGTTGCATCTGCTAGAGAGCATGTACACACACACACATTTGAACAATGAACTTTGACACTTAAAAGGTAGTAAAGCACACCACGTGAATTCAAGCTTATGATGTTACAGCTACATTGCCTTTGAAAAATAAGAGTTGGTGTTTGAACATGTTTTATTATTTACCACATCATTGCAAGGTTTTTGTGCCTGTGAAAGACTGTGCACATTTCAAGTATATCTTATTTAATCTTACAAATAAACAATCCTATAACTTCCTTGTTGTTTCTTATGTTCTCTATTGCTTTGTCCCCATGAATGAAAAAACACATGCTTCTCTTACACGAATCATGCTTAGACTCTGTGGCCTGTGTCATTTTAAACTGAAACTACACAAACTCAAATTTGTTGTCTGAGCAGGTCCTTGATTCCTGCTGCTGTTTATGAAACATATTGCTATTGGAATTCAGTAATTTGCATAAGACCAGAATTGGCTTGTCAGATGAACACTTCTTCCCTGGGATAAAACTTGAAAAGATGTCTGATTTTGCAGAGTCTTTAAGGATTTGAATTAATCATTTTCAAAGTCAGCATTGTGTCAATCCCAGATGAATATTGCTCCTGCAGGAAAAAAATCCCCATGAATTCTGTGCTAGTCTGGAAAGCTGTCAACTCCCATTCACCATCAACCAGAACTCGGGTGACCTTTGATTAGCCTCATGTTACCCTCCAGCTAAATGGGTTAGTAGCTATTAAAGCTGAAACACACATCCTACATTGCATTATAAAAGAGTATTTAGTGGTTATTCAGCTATGGACAGCTTCTAAAACTAGTGCACAAAGACATTCAACCTATAATGATCATCCCACTTATGAAATGATAGGTCTTCCATTTGATTACTTCTGACAGTCTTAAAATAAAGAATTTATTTAGTTACAAATTTAAAATAAAGATTCCTCTGGCTCTACTGCCTCTCACAAATTGTCTTTAATTCAGCAATTCAGGCAATGCTAAAAACATTATTAATAGGGAGTTTAGAAGTGTAGAGGAGCACGCACTGAGGACAGAAATTTCATTTTGGGTGTATACAGTTTTCTCAGTTTTCCATATGTATTCTTGCCTTATAGCCTCCATAACTACTTTTTCCTTTCAACCTGCAAAAGCTCTGCAGTGAAAAGCAGTGCCCAAAGCACTAAATGGAGGGTACGAAAGAAATGCATAGACCAAGTAATGAAGCAAGGTTAATGTTCTCGTATTCCCCTTTCTGGATAAATGACTGAAACTGCCTTCCTCCTGAGAAGAATAATGGGTAACAAAAAAAATGTATGTAAAAAACAAAGGGATTGCTGGAGTTAAACTATGGGCATTAGAGCATCTGTCCAAGGTCGCATGAAGGGTCTGTGTGGTTCAGCATCTTGTCTCTGATGGAGGCCTACAACAGATGCCTGGGGAGCAGTATGAAGCAGCGCAAGTATACAGGGAGGGATACTTTCCCTAAACAGTGGAAATAGTCCTGCTTTCAGCAATCTGTGGCTCTGGGACACCCTCTGAGCATGGTACCAGTGGTGTCCCAGAAAAGGAGATATTCTTGAGACACATAGATGCAATTCAGGCACTTCTCATCACTGCTCAGCACATCCTTTGCTTTTCCCATTGGCCACATTGCTTTTCGTCCTCAAGTCAAGGTGACATGCCCTCCGGTCCTCCACCCTCATTTTCCCAATCTCTGGATCTCCTTCTCCGTTGAACAGAGCTGGCGAGTCTCACTTACCCTGCATGCAGGGAATCTAATCTGTACTACAGTCCCTTAGCAGTTCCTTCACAGAATTCTGGTACCTGAAAGCTGGCATCACAGCAGTCACTGTGTAAAAAAATTGTAGATTCAAAATATTTGTACATAGCTACTTACTAGGTTTGGAGTCAACTGAAATCAATAAATCATGCTTCCCTAATATTCCCTAAATACTTTGCTAGGAAAGGTCAAACTCTTGAGCAGTTACTTACCCTGCTTGCACTGGATCTCTGCCGAGATCTGAAAATGGTGTTGAAGTCCTGTTTATTTTTACTTTTAGAAGTTGCTCTACTCAGGAATCACAGAATACACTTTTCAGGTCTTACATCACGCAGTACCTAGTGTAAACCCATGACTTCAGCTTTAACGCTGTGAAAGTAGTAAATTCAGACTCAGCTCTGAAAATATTCTGACCTGCATCACTTGCCTCATAGATAAATGCTCTGGACGTAAATTCTCTGACTCCTTCCAGCTAAAGCTATTCTGTTTTGTAAGGGTTCATAAAATACTTATTGTGCCAAACAGAAATCATGACCATAGTGTTTTATGGTTAGGATGCCCGCTGGAGAGAAAGTAAGTATAGCTTACAGGCCCCTGCTGTCACAATCACAGGTATGACTACTGAAAACAGAGAATCTATGCTCAGTCCTTTGCTGCCACTCGGTATTTTTACTAAGTGCTTTGACTGCTCTGATAAGCATTTTCCTTAATGTTTTCCCAGCAGGTAATTTTCACTTGGTAGCTTCATCTGGGCATCCAAATGTCACTATCCAGGATAGAGATTTCTGGTATTTTATGTACTCCGTTCTGATGCAGCTGAAGCTGGGCTGCAGTTAATGATGTCTACGTTCTCCATATTGGTCTTTAATTCAAATACCAGAAGTACTTAATACTTCCCACCATATTAATGCTTGGATGATCTTCAGTTCTCTCAGGTACGTATTAACTTTAAGGTTAGAGGTACAAAAATTCAGCTTGTTTCTACTGCCGCAAATTTCCTGTTTCTGTGCAGATATTTTACCGAATTTGTGATGTAGATATACCTCCTATCTCTAATACTATTTTCTTTATGAGATAGTACAAGGAAAATACTCTGATGTATCTTTTGAGATGGAGAATTGGAAGGCTTCTTTTTAGAATCCTTCATAATAACTAACCCGTAACTTACCTTTTACCAAGTTGTCTGTCCCTGTAGTTTCCAAAGTAATTGATTAGTGATGCATTTCTGTAATCAGAGTTTGAATAGAAGGGGCGTGCAATACCAGTGTTTCTTGTGTTACTATGTTTCTGAAAGGCAATACTAACCAGTGATGTCAGGTGCTTTTTAGCACCTTTGTTGTGAGTTTGTTGCCTCTTGTTTGCTTTTTTGAACTTCTCATTTCTACCTGTACTTCAAACATCAAAGTTTATCCAATATAAATGTCAAACTGAGTTTACATGTCAGCAGTTGATGTTGAAGTGGGACCTTGCGAAGACTTGTGTGAACTGTTCTGTCTCACAGTTTGAGGTATTTCTGTATCAGTTTTTTATTTTTTGTTCTTAAATTTCCCTGTAGAGTTTTAGCCAATTTAAGAAATCATATGTAGACATCTACAATCTAGATACCTTCATCTGAGTGGTCACTTTAGACTCCTTTTTTCGTTAATGAAGAGAAACAGGAACTTTTAAGCCACCACTAATCTGACTTACTTTAGAGGACTTGCAGAAATGAGGTAAGCTGGTTTTTAGAAGTCTTATTTCTATGTATTGCCTAGAGAGGAATCTAGGTGAGGTTATGTTAGATTAATCCCAGTGGTTATTATTTTTCCCTTTTGCTGTTATAAAAACAACAACTCCCACCAAACCGTCAAGAAACCTATGATTACCTTTTCTTGCAGGGCTTGTCTACTGTGTCATGCTCCTTTTCTTCTCCTCATTCCAATATATTATTGGAATTAAAATTCAAGAAAATGTCCTCCCTGGCATCTTCCATATTTGCTTGAAGCATGATATTTCTTCTGCAGTTTTGGTTTCCTTTCTGTTGAAATCCAGTTGTGATTGCTGCAATTTCAAACACATTGCCTCCAAGTGCTATCTTTTTCTTCATTTCCAATTTCTAGTTCATATTTCTATGTCTTTCTCACTGCCTAATCTGTCCCTTAGTTCAAAATAGAATTTCATAGAGAACAGTTCTGGTTTTAGATTTGCAATGTTCATTTTCTTTTCCGGCTTCTGCTTACTCCCAAAATTTATATGGAAGGTGTGTGACAGCTGCTGTTTCTTGCTTCCTTATATAATCCTGAGTCTTAGAGAGAGGATCTGAATTTCATGTTTGTGCATATGTGGTTTATCCAATTTTTTTTTACTGTGACATCTCAAGACTTCTGTGTTTTTCTGTTTTGACACAAGAAAAACAAGTAAAAAAAAAAACAACCTTCTGTGACACCTGTCACACAGTGTAAGTTATTGGTATTCAGCTAATTGATCTCTGAATGCAAAATATTTTTGTCCTGCTCACTTCACTGGGGCAATGACTGACCGAAAAAATATTTTAAGACCAGAAATATGATGTCTTGATTCCTACCTGAATTGGATATATTCTGTGTAAAGTATGATCTCATGAGCACCACCTTCCCTAAGTGCTTCTTTACTGCTGCCTGAGGAGCTGAGATTCTTCATTTTTTTAAAGCACTTGGTATATCCAGCAACTCCCTCTTACATCAAGGGTTTCAGATTTGTAGTTTTCTCTCTTTTGTCATGACCTATGACCTCTTTTCCAGGGCTGAGTTGCTTTTCCAAAGACATCAAGTTAAGAGTTGTCGAAGTGGATGAATAAGACAGGGTTGGGAGGAGTGTGAGGGTCTTACCTCACAAAATATTGTTTGCACAAGACAGTAACTGACTTGGATTTTTTTTTCTTGATGCTGAAATTAAACTCCAGATTATTGGCTCCCAGAGACCAGCTTCCATGCAGTATGAAGAATCATAAAATTCTCTATTAGTCCTGTTATCCAACCTCGACCAGTTCTGGAATGAGTTATAGGAGGAGGAGCAATCTCCCATGTAAGAATCTTGCTTGTAAGTATCTGCTGTATACTTTGGTACAGTCTTTGTATGTGTGTAAATGCACCATCTTTAAAGTAGGTGGTCTCCTCAAAGGGCATGAATTTCATATATTATGAAATAACCTCAAAAAGAAAAGACACTGCATCTGCTATGTGTATGACACTGGATAATAATTCATGGAATTCAAGGTGAAAATAGGGAAGGGAAGGGAAGGGAAGGGAAGGGAAGGGAAGGGAAGGGAAGGGAAGGGAAGGGAAGGGAAGGGAAGGGAAGGGAAGGGAAGGGAAGGGAAGGGAAGGGAAGGGAAGGGAAGGGAAGGGAAGGGAAGGGAAGGGAAGGGAAGGGAAGGGAAGGGAAGGGAAGGGAAGGGAAGGGAAGGGAAGGGAAGGGAAGGGAAGGGAAGAGAGAATTTTGGGAAGAATGTATAAGTTTCAAGTGAAAGCAATGACACTGGCATTTCTTCAAATTTATGTATGTGGTAATGACCACTTCTGAATGCAATCTCTGCTTTCTGTGCTCACTTGCAGTGAGAATTGCTGAGGTTTATGACAGTGCCAGATTTGTGAAAAATATAAGAAAAGGTGAAAAATTAGAAATTTGTCATGAAAATTTTCACAAAAATATGTCCTTTCTATCAACTTCCTTTTTAATTTCAATGGCCAACTCTGACATCAGCAATTAATTAATTATTTGTGTAGAGCTGTTTCCTTTCTGTCTTATTTCTTTTTCCATTGAAATAAATCATTTGAAAGGATAGAGTTTAACATTTTTTCACAACTTGAGTACTTAAGACTTCTTCCTCTCAACAGCTGAAAGTAATGGAGCATTGCGACTTTTGGGCTTCCAGACAAAAGATTCATTGGTATGTATTAACACAATTATATATATAACTAGTAAACTAAATGCTTCTTTGCAGTAACATTCCTCCACATAAGCAACATGATTTTCAAAGATAGTCTTCGGAACAACTCCCTCTTGACTAATTAAGTTTTGACATGTTACAAGCTGGAGATTCACAGAAGGTGGGGACAATACAGAGACACTTAGGACCCTAAAGCATAAAGAAGACCTGCATCAGACTGAACTTCTGTAGGAAAGCTGAAAAGATTAAATCATGTAAGACTCCTTCCCACCTAATGCTGAAAGAAATTTCAGGAGCGGAAAACAGCTATTTTCTACCCGTACCTTAACCTTTCGAAGGATGGAGGGCATTCATCCAACATTTGTGCTTTATTTGTTATTCCTTCCTTCTAAATTATACTGTATTTCCATAATGCTTCACAGTGGCATTTCTTTAGCCTCAGCTTTCTTATAACCATCTCATTCTTCCAGAAAAGAAATCACGGATAAAATGGAAAACTACTAGCAAGGCTTATACCACCATCTCTGAGTATGAGAATAAGTTCAATAGAAAAACACAGCATTTGGCTGTAGAAGGACAAAACAGGTGGCTATAGGTCAGTTCATGTTCTTGTCGTCCCAAATTACCTTAACAAGCAATTCCACATTGCTTAGTTTCTCAGCATGTTCCATCTATAATGCCTCCAACCGGAATTTGGGCACCAAGTAGTTCAGCTTCAGGTTATTGCCATCAGCTAGAGTCATCTGACACCTGGCCAGATTTTAAGCAACATACAATTTACTTTTAAACAGTAAACAGTTTCTTCTTCCAGAAACTATAGCAGGCACTGTTTTCTTCTGTAGATCCAAGTAAATCATTGCTATAAAATGAACAAGAATGGTAATCAGATGTGGTATGCAAGCACAGTGCGAGACGCACCCCTGACTGGTACCATTCTTCAGAAGGAATCATAAGGCTATGGGTCTAGAGTGCTAAAGGAAAACATTAATATAGTTGGAAGCTGCAATAGAACTGTCATAAATAAGAACATCTAAAGCCATTATCCTACTACTCTCCCTCATCCCTTTTCCACCTCCCCTTCCCTACTCTGAACTGGGACCAATCCGGAAAATGAAATGGTAATGAAGATGAGAAATAATCCTCTGCTTATTGTGAAAATGCATGCAGGCTAACCTCTGGCAGCAGTGTCATCTCTTTTCAACTTGTTTTACTCTGAGCACAGTCATTAAAGTCCACTTCCATCCATTTAAGTCTATAACAATGAAGGTGTTCATAACTGTTAACCTCAACTCCTCCCAGTTTGTATTCTTGTTTTCCTAAGTGGAGCACCTAAGTAATAAAGCAGTCCTACAGTGTTGTGCAGTAAAACCATATTGTAGTATGTACTGTATTTTGGCTTGCTACTGTGGCATATCTTAAGAACAAATGGGAGTAGTTGACTGTAGATCATTAAACAGTGATCTAGTCATAGGGTGTCTAATTACCAATGTGCACTTAATGGAAACCAGTGACCTAAGGTGAAGGAGTTTTAGTCAACACACTCTTCCTTCTTGCTCACCCTCCCACATAGTGGTTTGCCCCCTACCCTTTGTCAATAGTTCAGGGAAAATTCAGATTCACAGATTCACGAGTATTAGGAGTTGGAAGGGACCTCTAGAGATCACCTAGTCCAACCCACCTGCCAGAGCAGGATGACCTAGAGCAGATCACACAGGAACAAGTCCAGGCAGCTTTTGAAAATCTTCAGGGAAGGAGATTCGACCACCTCTCTGGGCAGCCTGTCCCAGTGCTCTGTCACCCTCACAGTGAAGGAGTGATTCCTCACGTTCAGTTTGAACCTTTTATTTACCAGTTTATAGCCATTGCCCCTAGTCCTGTCACTGGACACCACTGGGAAGAGCCTGGCCCCATCCTCCTGGCACTCACCCTTTAGGTATTTATAAGCATTGATGAGATCCCCCCTCAGCCTCCTCTTCTCCAAGCTAAACAGACCCAGGTCTCTCAGCCTTTCCTCATATAGAAGGTGCTCCAGTCCCTTAATCATCTTAGTGGCCCTGTGCTGGACCGTCTCCAGTATCTCCTTGTCCTTCTTGAACTGAGGAGCCCAGAACTGGACACAGTACTCCAGGTGAGGCCTCACCAGTGCAGAGTAGAGGGGGAGGATAACTTCCCTCGACCTGCTGGCCAGGGGGGATTCAGCCTTTCTTTGCCCAGAGTCATCCCTGTTTTCTTGGGTTTTATAGAGGGCAAGCTGTTCCTGAGCTGACCTACAATTACATTTATCTTTTGATCTGATTCTATCAAAATATTCAATTTTTTCCTTTGGACCTGCAGAAAAGTAATCTATTCAGTCTTTCATGCCCGCTTTCCATACTGGTTCCCTGCCTGTCTATGAGGGAAAGGTAAGGAAAAATACAGAAAACATATTGCAAACAGCTGGAGAGGAAAACTGCAGGCGTGGTGAAGTAGACCAACAGTATTAATGTTCTTAATCTAACACAAAACTTCCTAGAGGTTGCTAATGACAAGTTAACCTACCACTGATCAGCTAATTCTCTTTAGTTTTCCCTGTCTTTCCTTCTCTGGCACATAATCTCTTGGTCCATGACTATTTCAGTCTTTCTTTTCTCTTTGTTCCTTTATCTATCTTAGTTTTTCAGGGTATTTTGTTTGTTTGTTTTAAGATTATGAGGTCCTGGAGCACAAGCAAGAAATTCCCTTGCATGCAAAACATTCAGTGCTGCTGGCAAACCTGAACAGTTCCAGTGATGAAAGCTGGTGAGAACACTTTGAAGTGATCATTTCATGTGAGGAAAACCTTTTGGCTTAAAACAAAGAATGCTCTAAGCATTTGTTTTTAAAGTCTTCCCCCATAGTCGTGTTTCTGAGGTGTGGGATGAAGTCTCCAGTAAGAGACTGAGTCAGAAACCTCATCTTTCCTAGATCAAAATGGCCACTTCAATGCAGCTCCATTTTGTGATTTATTTTTTTTTAAAAGAAGTTGCAAGGAACCTTCTTCACAGAAATTAAAAAAAAATCTTCAAAGTTTTCACAAAATGTACATTTTCCTGTCAGATCTCAATAATATTTATAAGTAAGCCAAAGAGTATCTTTGACTGATGTGGAATTCTGACCTGATTTAAGTCTTTTTTTTTAACTTTTATACTGTTATCTAATATTCTGTTCATAATCTACTTTTCAGACCATCTATCTTGTAAGAACCTTGATGAGACCTATTTGACTAGTTCTTTTAAAAGATTCACATTTTCTCTCACATCGGCTTTGCTCTGTTCTGGAAGAGGTAAAAGGCCTTTTGATTTCTTGGTTGAAATCCTGGGCCCTTTGAACTGAATAGCATGCCTGTGCTTAGTTTCAGTACAACCAGAGTTTCATGCTTTATCTATCTTTCTCTTCTTCTTAGGAAAGTGGTGATCATTTCTACTTATTTACCTGTGGCTATTTACTGCATGATGAAAGCTCTTTCCAGAACCAAAGCAGAGGCCATTCTACACAATCACATGTACCTGAGATACTCAGTGTACTGTGACAACATTAAATCCTCCTTTCCTCTGCCGTGTATAAGGCATGTATTGTCAAGGACCTGGAAATGCAGGGACTATATGCATTACTTAAAAGTACACCGCAGTTCACTCCTAGGATTTATTACAAGTCTGAGCAAAGCTGTAACTGTGTATTTATCCTAGTAATCCATTTTGTTTCCATGGCTGTGAGAGAAGAGAACAATTAGGTTTCCTTATTCACTGGAATCCATGCATTTACATGTATGAAACGTACACAGTCACATAACCCTCCATCCCCCCATAAAGTCCAGGTTTGACACAGGTTTTACCTGCTTACTTATGCCTTCTAGGAAAACAAGTTAACTGAAAGCCATGGTATGCAGTCCCATATATCTTGTTAGAGGGGTCCCCCTTTATCTGCCTATTCCCATCCCTTTTCTGTGGTTCACTTCCCCTTTGCATCAGCACAACCACAGGGTCACTGTGCCAGGAGACGGGTTAGGAACATAATCTGTGACGTGATAGTAATTTAGGGAGGGAGTAGGTCTCAGAACTATTTTAAATGCAAATTATTTCACCATCCTGAGTGCATGCACAAGTGTAGCTGAAGACACTAATCTGTGTATTGGTAAGATCAGTGTGAAACTCCTGGGACAGCTTCATGGCCAAGAAAAAGGGCCATGAGAATCTGATAAGGTTATTTAAAGAAAAAAGAAAAGTAATGTGAGATATAAGAAATTCAGGAGAGCTAGCAAAATTGTCCTTTTTGGTCTGGTTGCCATCAACCATAAATACGGTGTTGTTTCTTACTGCTACTGGTGCTGTTACCTGATTTAATTCACAGTATGTTTGCAATACACTTTGGAATGCTGAAATAGAAGGCAAAATCTGTACTAATATAAAGAATGAGTGATCATAAAAATGTAAATAAAAGAAATTATGCATGCAAACTTTCATGAAGTTGTTTAATATAGCAATTAATAGAGTTTCATTCTTTATGCCTGCATGTGTGCTATGTAGCTTGTTATGATATCATTTGTTTCATCAGCACTTGCACTGTTCTACTCTATATAAAATGCACATGTGCTTAAAATACCTGACCTCTCACTGACTCACTATAAAAACCAGAAAGTTCAAACACATATTGATATGTTCAGTTCCTTGGAAAACAAACAAATAAGCAGGAAGAAAAAAATTGTTTGGTTTGCAGACTTTGATCAGTCTGAAAGAGCTGTTAATTTGCCCTCAGTTTTCCTATGTAGCCCTACATTGCCCTCTGGCCAGCAGTCAGAAGGAACAGATTCTTCTAACTTCTGCTTCGCTGTGTCTGTTCAAAGTTCTGCCATGCACAGAGAATTAGTACTCTTGAAAATAAAAAAAAATTAAAAATTGTGCGACAGATGTTCAAGTCAATAGTTTGATTTTAAATACTGATGCTGAAAATTTCCTCTTTCCCACTCTCCAGATAATAAAAATTAACCAGTGTCTCACCAGACTATTATACTTTCTCTAAGTAATTAGATGATTAAATAAACATGCAGAGATCTATTTCCCTGTATTAGGTGAGGTTTTCTGAAAGCTGAAATTATTCAGTTGCTTAAATAAATAAATAAATAAATAAATAAATAAATAAATAAAGTTATTTAAAGGTGAACAGCAAAGTTATTTTAATTAGCTATGACTCAATAGAAGCCAACCTGCACAGACTTGGATATTAAAAATAGACCTACCGTATGCTCAAGTGATGCTTAAGATTTTGTAAGGATACATACTTAGATTAATACCAAGCTTGCCTTATTTAGATGCCTAATTTAAACCCTGTTGTGATAAAAGTTGCATCCCTGGACAACCAGTAAGGGATCTCCTTAACCTTCTGTGTTGACCACCTGTGTTTCCTGAACAAGGAAAACTCCCCCATAGGCCTGGAGTAGAAATTCCTGTTTTGAGGACCTCCTTGTCTTCTTTAGCTATTTTGGGAACAGTCCTTATTTAGAGAGATGAAGGGCATTTAAATCAGCAACCTGTCTTCAAATGAGAGCTTACAAGATGAATAGGAAATTTTTGATCCAGTCTGCTCAGCCTTTTTTGAAGAGAGTCATTAAATGAAAGGAAAAGAATAATGCTGCATTTTTAATACTGGCATCATGGATTACAGCACTTGGCCAGAACTGGGCATCCCTCCATCCTAGAGGTGGGGACATCCCCTCAGATGGTGAACAAGAATCTGCCATCACGCAGAAGTCAGCTCTAGCCTCCAGCCCGAGTGCATACTCTCTCACCAGCTCTACTCCTCATAGACAAAAAGGCACTAAATGTATCATGACCCTTATGAGACCAGTCCAGGCGCAGCTACAAATGTACCTCACCCCAACGTGGTAGCTAGACCACTTGTTTGGGCACAAGTGGCAACTAAGGGTTCCAGCAGCTATTCCTAGCACTTTGCCATTTTTGCTTTGCAGTCAGTTGTGTGCTAAGACAAAATTTATTTGCATGTCAGGGTGTTTTTAGCCCCTTCCAAGTCAACAACCATTCATCTTGAACCCAGGAAAGTTTTAACTTCAGGAAGAGTGAAGTTGTAGGGTTAATGTAGATCAGCTTAAGCCTGAATCATAGCAGAGTTTTTAGTGGGTAATAAGCAACTGCATGACCAGTTCAAGGTCCTGAGGCTCAGGCTCATCTAAAGACATTTGAGATGAGTATGCAGATGCTCAGCGAATGCAGGTGGTAGAGGTTACATGATGGGAAACAAGCATTGCTTGCAAGAGCTTCCCATTTTTAGGCTCCTAAACCTTACTTTTAGCCCAACGCAAAACCAACTCATTGATTAAAATATATTAGAAGTAGCTCACATGAAATAATTCACTACTGGGTAGAGATCCTACAGATTATTTGATTGATCACATTAAGGCAGGTTAGTTTTTCCTAGAGGCAATGCAGTTGGTTAATTATCCCCATTGAAGAATTACTTTGTACAACAATATCACTTTTGGTTGTAGACTTTGTTTGGATGGATTTAGGGCAAAACGTGTTTACACAATGTCACACTGGTCTGTGTGGGTGAACTAAGATCCTGAGTCAAAGGAAAAGTCATTTTTGATCTTCACCTTGCATCACTAATTCTAACAATGACAGCTGCTGCGTGCACTTTGTCAGCCTGAAGTTACACAGCAATACCACTGTAACACTCAATTTTGCAGCTCAAATTTTGGCTACAGCAAGACACAGCCCTGATGTACAGGGTAGGAAATTTGGCCCTGTATCTTTCCCCATGGGAAGACTGAATTTTCTTAACATAACACAGTCTGACTCTGTTCTTTTAATAATGTTTAAGATTATGCCAAAATTTACAGCTGTGGAGGCTCTCTTCCGCCAATTCCCATTACAGTTTTATAATGAGCCTTGTATTTTTCCTTACCATGTTATCCTTTGATCGTAGCATTTGTCTTCTCAGATTAATTTCTTTTTGGTGCTGATTACACACAGTTCTGTTCAGTCTTCCAAAGTAGTCTGTGGGATTGAAAAGAAGCATGAGGATCATTGGCATTCTGGAAACTGTGGCCTCAGAAAACTGCATGCCATCTGTAAACTTACCTTAAAACTATCCTTTTACCTATCCCAGACCTGAAAGCTTACTGACTGTTATAGATCTCCTTGCTCTGACATTCAGGAACTTTCTGGTTCTGAACTAGTATTTATTCCTGGGCAGATTTTAAATGTCCTTTTCTGTTAAATCTTAAATATGGATGACTTCACATTTTATCATCCTGATTTATTCACTACCAATGCAAACTCAACATAGTTAAAAAAAAGAGATTCTTATTTTCCACATGCATATTCATTAGCAGGTGGAAAGGATCATACACAATCGCAGTGCTTACTGAGGCAATTTGCCTGCATCTGCCCACTATTTAATGTTTCAGGTCACCTGTCCTTTAGAATTATTTCTGTCACTGCTGTAGCACAGAACATGATGCTTCCCTAAATACCATCTGTACATGTGATGAAAGAGTTTCTCCTTCAGAACAAGGAAAAGAACCAAAGGAAGGAAATGATTTAACAACAACAACAAAAAAAATAATTAAAAAAGAAATTTAAACATTTAAAAATCAATGCTTGAGCTCAGAGGAGAACTTGAGACAAATGACTGACAGTGATGCTGCCATGCCTGATCTGCTCTACATTTGGTAATACCAGAGGCAATTCTGCCATCTGTATTTCCAGGTGGAAGTATGAAGTAGGAATAAGGGACATCAGGGAGAAAATCTAAGGTGCTGGAGAGCTGAAAGTGTGTTATGGTTAAGAATAGTAAAAAATTGTTTGGGCAGCTGGAATGAGCACTTCCCAGGAAGGAAAGTAGAGAGGTGGGCAATTTTATTGTTTAGCACAGAATGGGGCCTTTATGTCAAATTGCTTAGGGCAATTATTTAATTTCTGTGTTGTCTAAGGCCACTTTAAAGACTGTTATGTTGCACATGCATTTGTGATACTTTTAATTCCTTCTTCCTGTGTATTTTCTTGGGCTCAAATAAATGGGATTTTGTGGAATTACACTGGCACAAAACTAGAATGAAACAGGACTTAATAGTACCACAAAAGCTATATAGCATACACACAGTACCACACCAACTTGTGTGTGTGCCATTTTTGCACCTTGATGCTGACCTGTGATTATAGTACACCTTTTTTCAGGACTTCCACTGAAGTGAGAAGCTATCATTCACAATAAAAGTAAGCAGTAAAAATAAAGTCACAGAGGAAAAACTCACCCTTTCCTTTTCACTTATTCAGAAGTATTTCCTGCATTTCTTGTAATGGGGAAAAATGTACTTTCTCCATTGTAATGGGAACAAATATACTAGACTATTTAGAGCACACCTGTTAAGTTCTTCTGCCAAGAAATCTTTTGGATAAAAGAATTTTTTCAGAGATCCATATTTTAATTCCCTGTTTTTTCTTTTTGAACTTCGTTGCTGTACAGTACAAATTTCTATTCAAAATATAATTTTTGGTGTGAGCAAGGTAATGTCACCACATCTTTGATTGGACTACCAAAATTTAGTATTTGTTATCCCACCCATTTCCTCCCACCTCATTTCCTGCTTCAGGGAGCTATTAGATTTAATGGAGAAGTAATTCTGACACACTTGAGTTAGATGTAAATCACTACGATTTACATTCTGATTATTTCTATTTACACAATGTGCCTGAGGTTTCCTAATGGGTTGTCACCCCAGTTTTACTATTTACTGTTAAAATTAGTACAATCTTCTGTTACTTGTGTCTGCATGATTAAGTAACTATGGATGTACATATAATGGGAATGCCACCCCACAGGGTCTCTGCAGGTATCGACAACTTCATAACTCATGTCTGAAGATTTTTTTTTTCTTCAGAGCACAAAGGTACCATCTGTGGCTAAGAAACAGCCTATAGTGTTTCTTCCTAGGCCTTTTCTGGACGTTCATAGTTTTTGCTTTCCTACTGGTAGCAGAGGTTTCTGATAAAATCCTTCTGCAGATCTGCAGGCAACAGTTTTCCTCTTCTGAAAGTCTTCAAAGGGTGCTTCCACCCTAAAGCATCAAGTGCCACCAGGCAACCTTTGGAGAGGGCTTTCTTCATAATTGCAGTATAAGCAGGTATTGCACACCTCAGCAGATCCTATAGGACAGATTGTAGTGCACTGGTGTACATGATGGCGGCTATGTAAATGCCTACGTTGTTCTTACAAATGACATTTTGAATTCATGTAGAGTTCTGAAAATTGTTATGTCTTCATTTGATTTTGTTTGCCACTGACCTGTTTCAAAAGAAAGTCTCTCCTCAGCTTGGTGTGAAAATACTATTGCAAACCCAATATAAAAAGGATATCCTGATATCTCCTAAAGCAAAAATCTTTCTTAGCTTGAATAATTTTTGTTTTCTACTGACAAGAGGACATTTGCAGAGGTTTATTATAGGGCTGACTGATTTGCAATGGATTCATTAGAATATTAACCACTTGACCTATATTATACAGCCACTACTCAAGATGGCAACAGGTTGACCTGAAAACACCCAGGAGAATTACAAAAGGAACTGGGGCTCAGATTTATGGTGAGTGACCTGGGACTTCGCAAAACATTCTGGAATATTAGCTAATGCATTATGCTCATTGTTTTATTAAAAACTGGGGTCAGTAGAGGCCGATGACATTTTGCATGACTGCACTAGTCGTAAAAGATAAACCATGAAAGGCAATGTTGCAGCCTTTTTAAATATGCAGCAGGTTTTGATTAGAACTGTCTAAACAAGTTCCCAGCACCGATGAAACCAGACAAGGGGTAAAGATTACACCAAGGGACCAAAACCACTAATTTTAGTTTTACTAGCTACCTATATTTTGGCAAAGGGAAAGGCCTGAATCTAGACTGAAATACATCTATGCTGGGACCTGTATGTATGTGGAGAAAGACAGTTTCTGTGTCAGGAATCTAGCCTTGCGGGCTAGATTGCAAGCTGTTGCAGTGACCAGAATTTTGTAGCTGAATTATATTTTTTACTAACAAAAAATCTGTCTCTCTTACACAGTTCTGTGTAAGACTATCAGGGCTGGTGACTCATTATTACATAGGCTGTTTTTGTTGAACCCCTGCCCCCCTTTCAGTTTTATGTTACTGTGAATGCTGTGTTGATCTCTATTTATTCAATTTAGAAATTTAAATAGCTTTGAGACAGTTATTTTAGAGACTGAGTTATATTTTGCTTTGGTTCTGCAGAGCTTTGTAAAACGTGTGATAACATGCACTGCTGTTTTGAAGGAGCTGACATTGCTGCGGGAGTACAGCATCTGCCAAGCTAACAGTGGGCAGCTGCCACCACTTGTCCTGGGGAAGCATTTCACTGGGAGCTGTACGAGATGCAGGCCTTGCATGTCAGAAGCCCATCAATGGGTTCACTTGCTACCTGGCAGGAGGCTGAGCAAAGATGGCCAAGGAAGGAGGAGGAAAGAGGATCTCAGGAGGGCCTGGGTTCCCATGTGTCATTACTCAGGTGAGGGAGGTGCCATACACTCGGTTAATGAGTGTTAAGAACCTGTAGTTTGGATATTCAATCTATGCTTACTCTGTTGCTTTGGTGTCCAAGTTACAATTCAGCCATGAATGGCCAGTACAAGCCTAAAGAGAAAAGATTGAGGGAATTGTTGGGTCTTTTTGCTTGTTGCTTTTTGTTTTTTGTTTGTTTTTTTTTTAATGAGTCCCAGAATATGCTTTCCACTGCCTCCACAACACATGAGAGTGTGTATATGCAGAAGAAATTAAGCGTCAGATGAACAGGAGGGATCTGAATGGGATATATGCTTCATGGCTTAACTGGAAAGAGTTTTTCACTCACTACCTACTCATCTGTCTCACAGCCTGTCCACATGACCACAGATAAAAAAATAATTCTTATGGCAAGGTCAGTTAGGCTTCAATATGCATTGTTTCAGGTCAAAGTCTTCACAGCCAAGATCATTCAAACCAATCTGCCTGGTAGTCATGTACAAAGTGACCACAGTAACAGTTCATCACCAGCTGGTAAAGGCAGGAATGCTTCCACAAGTGAGTTTCATCTGTCTCGTAGTGATTCCCACACTAACATTTGCTCAATAATTTTGCCAACAACAGATTTTATTCTGGGATTTTATCTGAAGATGAACTTTTTAAGCAAACAGTAGCACCTTTTATTCCTGATGAAAAGTGTAATGCTGTCTCAGTATCTTCTTTAAAACAAGTCTGTTGCTTTTTCATTAGTACCTGATGCAATCTTTCCCCTTAGTCAAATAACTCCCTCTCTCACCATTAACAGCAGCATCTGAGACTATCATAGTATTTTTAAATCACAGATTTGACCCTCTCAAATAAAATAAAAAAGTCTATTGGGGATAAATAGAATCTTTCCCTGCTTTGATGTGAATCTCCTGATTTGAGGTTCATTCATTAGAATATATAAAGCACACACAGAAGTTATACATGATATTCTGGCTTTTGACTCTGAGACAATGATTTCTAGCTTTCTCCTGAAAAAAAAGGAGCTCCTTTTTCTCTTGCCCCTTCTTTGCCTTCTCCTGAAATTTAGCTTCTAAAATGTTATTCTGTGTATTTTAATGCCCAGCATAATGAAGGAAATGCATAGAAGTTGTAATTGAGCTCACTCAGTCAAGGCTCTGCATTTGGAATTGCTGTCTAGATCCCAAGTGCTGTCACAGTGAAAAGGCTGCATCAGTGACAGTTTTCTGATTTGATCTGCCCACAATGGGTAATTGTAATTCTGTCCTGGTGAGCTTACTAAAAATGTCTTTTTGTGAAAACCTCCTCCTCCCGTACGCTGACAGATAAGAGAATATGCTGTAATCCTCAGTCTTTGTACAGGGAGCTGTTTCCCACTTTGACAGAGAGAATGAACTCCAGGCTCCCTAAACCAGTTTTTGATTGTTTAGCTGGTCATTGCTCTGGATTCATTTTCTGAACCATCAATATCTTGTCCCTATCATTTTCAACACTCATCTATAGAAAATGTTGTGTTGTTCATAAAGCAAAGAAGTTCTTAGAGGAGTAGAAAATGTTTTTGCTATCTATTCTCTGTGACTTGACAACAATCCTCTCAGAAGCCTTAAGTAGTGTTAGGCGTCCTTTTAATTCAAGATACTATCTGCAGAAAAGACTGAATGGAATACATCCCAAATGTGTTTACTGGCCTAAACTGAAAACAAACTCTCTAAATCCCAAGCAGTAATCCTGAACTTGAGAGTTCAGAGTCCAAAATGCCCTGGGGGAATTTATGTTCCCTATGCACCTTTTTCCAATGTTTAATTTCCCTGACACCAAAGACTCAGTGATGTGCCAAGGTATACTTTTATCTTCACTGGTCAAAAAGAGGAGCACTAAGCTAAATTAGGTTTCATTTGCTAGTCATCCCAGAGCATAGGTTTGCTGAGGGACTGATTCTTACAGAGATTATCAGCATAACAATACAAATCTGTGATCTTTAAAAAACAAAGTAGGAGATGCCTCTTCAAAAAAGAAAAAGAAAACAAAGTCTGAGGAACAGCTTAAGACAACAGCAGAGTGGCTATAAGACTTTCTTCTACTACTTACTTAGGGGCTTCAGACCCTGTACCTCTCAGTCCCTGTGAAAGTTGCCCTTGACATGGGGCTGGGGGTTAACTTTTGGTGTGCAGCTCTGTCTGCAGGCAGCTATGCATCTGTGGGTGTGCTCTGGGTAGAAGGAATGGGATAAGCACTGGTTGTCCCACTTTGAACAAACACTGGAAGAGCCTTTCTCTTGCTGATCTGGATATTCTGTAGGAGGGGCAGGCTGGTTTCCAGACCCTGGGCACAGGAATGCATTTTTTTTTTCTGGTCATATCATAAATAAAAATATTCCAAATACTGGGATACTCAGTCCTTGTGTCTAAGGGGAAAGAACACTGTGCTGTTGGGTCTCAAAGGGAAAGCCAGGTTCCTCCTCTGTTTGGGGAAGGAGTTTTGAAAGGAACTGGAAGCCATCCTTTGGATGAGGGTTCAAAGCTACCAATACCAATGAGGGTGTGGTGGCTCTGAATTGTTGTGATAGTCTATAGTTAGGCCATATGCCTGGTGCTTTTCATTAAAAAGCTTTAAACAATGTCTCATATTTAGTTTTTTTTAAAACACATGTGGGGTTTTTTGAGCTTCTTTCAAGGTGCCTGGATGTACCAAATTATAGTAATGGAAAACAAGATGCTGAAAGCACTTCCACTGTGAAGCTGGAGATTATAATGCTCAGCATCATAGAGTCTAACCTCAATATTCAGCTTGGGTTTATTTTAGTTAGCATGTGGTCTGACTCATAGGTCCATGAGTCGAATTAGTTTCGTATTGAATTTTCAGATTGACAATGACATTGCTGAAACAACATATTCAGTTTCAGAATAATATATGTGTGGCGAAAATACTGTATGAGAAGGCTATTTTTTATATTAAATCTTTCTCTCTGTGTTTTTTGAAACCAAAAAGAAAATCACTAAGAAAGATAAATTTGTGTGTTTCATGTTAACAGAGAAATCTGAATTAATTTTATTGGGGTTTTACCTTTTTTTCTACAGAAAAAAAGAAAAGCATGTTTACAGGCAAAACAAGAAAAGGTGATCATCTAGGTATTTTTCTTGCCTACTATTTTGTCCACATCTTAACTATAATTTCTGTAAACTGAATATTCAACTGATAGATATGTTGCTTAGAATTCTTGTTAATTTTAGCCTTGGAATCTTCCATGTGTTCATAATGTCAGGAAGTCAGATAAAAGAAGTCTGAGTGTATCTTTGTTCCTTTTGTTAGAAAACAGACTCAGACTTCCAGAGCCAGCTGCATTAAAATGCATTAGATTACCATTGGCCTGAAAAAAAAATGACCTGAACAGTCTTGTTTTGAGAGCAGGGACAGAAGTTTTTGCTGTCAAATCTCCATAACTACCATCTCCTATCAATGGCAAGTAAAGCTAATTATATTCCTGCTCATGTAATTTTCTGCTGTCTTAGGGAACAGAAGAGTTCAAGTGCCTGCCTACCTAAAAATGATCACAACGGATCATTGGGGCCACCCACCTACGGGACAATTCCAAACTTTCAGACCAAATAGCAAAATGAATAATGAATGCAAATCTCTATCAGACAGATGATCCTGGAAAGAAGGTGGACTTAGCTGCTGTCTGTATTAAGATTTTATTTGAGAGGATCAGCTCCCAGCCAGACTCCTGAGGCAGATTACACATTAGGTCTAGTGTCTTTGAAAAGCTCTGATGTGTTATTAGACCCCAAGATTAGAACCGATATGAATTACACAGCAGAGGAATAAGAATCTGCAGCAAGAAGCAATTTACAACAAATAGGTAGCAGCTATACTGTATCACATTTGATGCCCCAAAATAGAAATGAAATATGATCCGGAAGGTGATAAGTGAACAAACACAATTGATTCGTAGGAAGAGGAGGAGGGAGATGGGTTGGAACATTGCTATTGACTTTGTTGTGTTAAACCAAGGAATGGAGGCTGAATGAAGTATGTTTAGCTTGAATCTGAACTGCCAGTCTCAAACCTTTGATTAAAAATAAAAACGTTGCATCATGACATGCAGCATTCTCAATCTACTATTCTCAAAGAAAAAGCATCTTATGTAGCAGCGCTACATTACATTTCAGATATAATAGATTATGCCTAGGTTTAGGCTATGTAAATAGGCCTGGTAAATGACTGGCTGCAGAGGGGCTGATATCCAGTATTACAAAAAAGGAAATAAAAGACAGAAAAACATTTATACAAACATATGGATTGTCTAAGATCGGTTATCAAACTTGCTAATGACAAAGTACTAAATAATTTCTGAGATCTGATATTATTGTTTCAGAATTTTCTACTAAGCATAATGACAAAAGTATCTGGTTTGTATAGCAAAGTAGCACAGCAGCAGAGAAAGAAGATTGCCTTCTAAATTCAAAGGCATAAAGTTAATTAATTGGTGTACAACTATGTATTTTTAAGAAAATTAGTTTCCTCAAATGACTAAGTGCTACAGAACCATTGTCAGGATGATTTATTTCTATCATGTAGATAATGTATTCAAATCTGTTAGATTTTTACTGAAGATGCTATAAATTAATACCTCAGGGTTATGATGTTTAATTAGGTGAACATCAATATTTATAACCAGCTGTGACTGTCATCTACACTTTATCTGGTTTAATATCATATACCATATTTCACTGAAAAATGTATGTATACAGTTGAAAAGGTAGGAAGGAGAGCAGTGGGACTTTGAAGAAAATACATTGGAAAATTCATCTAATTGCTAATTAGACTCCCCAAAAATCTAGTATCTGCAATGATTAATGTGCTCTTAACAATAGAAAGAAATGAGTCATTCTGGCACACACAGTTTTGCTTAACAGTACAATTAATCTTTCAGTTTAAGGGGGAAATTGTTTATTACACATTTTCCCCTTTCTTCCCTGACTGAGATGGAACATTCTGAATGTCATTCAAACTATACTTTTATTCTTCCTTGATACTGATTACCCTGACCTAACATTTTTGCAATATATTTAACTTTCATGTAAGAGTTCAATTAGTCTAGGTGGCTGGAGATTTATCTGTCATTTTCACTAGGCATTGAGAGAGCAAATCTTAGCTGACCATATACTAAACTTCTCAGAACCGAGCCATTTGCTGTTAAATTTGTGGGAATGACACTGGAGAAAAGTAAATTGTGAACTCAGAAGCAAAACTTGGTTGAACACTGAAATATTCAAAGTCATTAAGATGGCCATAGAAATTTCTTCTGGATTAAACTTCTTAGCACTACAGAAAGTCAGCACTGTGCTGTTGAAACCCTTGTAGTGGTGCTGTATGGATTAACGGAGCTTCCCAGAAGATCTGTTGAAGGAGTCTCCACACTGACACATAATAAATACAGAAAGCAGCAGGGTCAGAAGAAGGGGTCAGCAGAGTTATATTTACAGACATACAGAGACCCAAGTAGTCTAAACTCATGGTATGGATGGGCAGCAGCAGCTGCTCCAGCACTGCCTGCAGCCCAGCTGCCAGCTCCAATCCTGGGCATGATGCTAATTTCTGCAGCCTGACAGACTCCTCTTCCACTCCTGAGATACAAACTTATCAGCATTCCCTGGCAAATTAGGAATTTCACAAAGTGCCTTGCACTTTTACAGAATGAGGGGGATAAAGAACTACAGCCAAGAGATACCTAAGGACAGCTGCAAGTGCAAACGATATACTTAGGTGCAACCCTGCAAGTACATAAGCTTTATAGGCTCCACACTTTTTACTCAAATGTTCTTCAGCCACTCACAGCTGGGTTTGCATACATGGACAACTTCTACAGCTGTCACAGGACAGCAGTTTGGCATTGATTTCCTGCCAAAACCTGAAAAACATATGCAAACTAGGTGTTTCTTCACCTAAGTGATCTGTGGACTTGATACTATTGGTTGCCCAAAGTGTAAAAAATGTACACCTTCATGAGCAGTGACTTTTCCCAAAATGGATATAATTTTTTTAGGGGGCTGGGGAGGTGGGGGTGGTTTTTTTGTTTTCATTTTGTTGAGCAGTTTTTTTGGTGGTGCGCAGGGTAGGGCTTCAACACAAACACAGATGAGGCAGGTATTGCTTACATTACACAATAATGATTGTTCTTGGTGGTAAAAGTACTTAAACCTATTTTTTCTTTCATAACAGCGAAGCTCAGAACAGTAGGTATGGCTTATTCAAAACACGACAGACATTCTATCTCCTCAAATTAAAAAAAGAGTCAGAGAACAGTTGAGGTAGGAAAAGACCTCTAGAGATCTTCCACTCCAACCCCCTGCTTAGAGCAGGGTCACCTACAGTAGGTTTCTCAGGCCTCAGTCAGGTTTTGAGTATGAGTACCTCCAAGGATGGAGACTTCACAGCATCTCTGAGCAACATGTGCCAGTGCCTGGCCACCCTGACAGTAAAAAAAAATCTTCAGAGAGAACCTCCTCTATTTCACTTTGTGTCCATTGCCTCCTGTCATATCACTGGGCACATGGAAAATAGTCTGCCTCTGTCTTCTTACTTACTCCTGACAGGTATTTAAACACACTGATAAGATCCCCTGAGCCTTCTCTTCTCCAGGCCGGATACCTCAGCCTTTCCTGGTACGAGATGCTCCATGCCTTAATCATCTTTGTGGCCCTTCACTGAACCTACTCCAATATCTCTATGTCCCTCTTGTACCAGGGAGCCCTGAAATGGACTCAGCACTCCAGATGTGTCTCACCAGGGCTGAGTAGAAAAGAAGAATCGCCTCCCTTGACTCACTGGCAACACTCTTCCTGATATAGCCCAGGTTGTTGTTGTCCACTTTGCTGTGAGAATGCATTGCTGGCTTTGTGCCCACCAGCACTCCTAGATCCTTTCTCACAAAGCTGCTTTCCAGTCATTCACCCTGCAGTGTGCACGGGTGCATGAATTTATTTCTCTTCAGGTACAGGGCTTTGTGTTTCCCATTAATAAACTTCGTGAGGTTCCTGCTGGCACATTTCTGTAGCGCATCAAGGCCCCTCTAAATGGCAGGACAGCCATCTAGCATATGAGCCATACCACCCTCCTCTTGTTTTGTATCACCTGCAAACTTGCTGAGGGTGTACCCTGTCCCATCATCCAGGTGACTAATAAAGATGTTAAAATGTATTCGGCACAGTATTGACCCCTGGGGTACACCACCACTGATTGGCTTCAAGCTGGACTTTGTGCTGTTGATCACAACCGTTTGAGGTCAGCAGTTGTTTTTAGACCACTTCACTGTTCATTTAATTAGTCTTTACTTCATCAATTTGGCTATGAGGATGCTACTGGAAATAGTGTCCAATGTTGAAATCATTGCTGAATTCAGGATAAACAATATTCATAGTTGTCCCTTCATTCATTAAGCTAGTAATTTCATCACAGGCTATAGGGTTGGTCAAGCATTATTTCCCCTTTGTAAACCCATGCTGTCTACTCTCAACTACCTTCTTGTTCTTAATATCTTTGGAGATGGTTTTCAGGAGGATTTCTTCCATTACCTTCCCAAGGATTGAAGTGAGGCTGACAAGACTCACCTTAAAGGCTAAGATAAAATATCAGCCAAGGAAAATCTCCAGGTATGTGCTATATAGAACACCTGAGGATGCACCTGGGTAATGGAGCTGCTGCCTGGTCCTTCAGTTGGGCCAACAGGAGAAGAATCACAGTACAAGACTGAGTACCTCTGGGGGTTACTACTGAGAGTCACATTTCAAAGGTACAAAACCGTAGCTGCCCTTCCAGTCTCTGACAAATGGGGATCCTAGATTTGGCCGGCCCACTGAGATGGAGAGAGGGAAAATCACATCTCTGGAATGATGCAGCAACTGGGATGTAACAGGGATTGTGAGTCTGATACTTCTTCGGTGTTGAGATTCAGATCTAACAGATTCCTCTCCTTATTTGTCAGGGAAATTGTGCTAAAGAACTTCCCGTTTTGCTTCAAAGAACAAGATGATGAGGACGACGATGCTGCTACTAAAACTACTGTAGTAGAGAGGGCAGATTACATGCTACCAGTATTTGGTGTAGCATAAAGCAACCACAAATTTTAGCATGGCCTTAAGCATCAGGAGTGCGGGTATCAGATGCCAGACATGGAGTTCACTGCGGGGGTGTAGCCTATAATCAATATGACTTAGGTGTTTCAGCCTTGGAAAATCCTACTGTTTCTCCCTATTTATGGCAGAACCACCAATTAAGTGACAATGTGTTTAGGAGTGTGTGGGAAAGGAATACAAATTATGTAATAAGGGGAGCATCAAGCACCTCAGTGCATTCCAGAAACACTAAGAAAGAAGAGCAGAAAAATATTAAAGAAGGACAAACATGTCTATCATCTTTGTGGTTAGTTTGTTACATGCTGAGTGTGTTTATATGTAATACTCATATCACCAAAAGTAACCACTGCTTTGTATTGCCATGCTGTGAAACATGCCCTCAAGCAAGTTACTCCCTGGAAAATGATGTTACAGCATCAGTGTATCAATGGCTTTATTGCTCCACAGTGTAGTTTTCAACAGCCTGTACTTCTGGGAGCAAAACAAGACTCTGCTTTCTTGCCAAGAGTGTTCTTATAGAAATCTATCGGTGTAGTTACAGGCTGCCGAGTAATTCCCATTCTCAGGTGGATAATTGCCACCTTGTTTCTTCAGATCTTCTCTACCCTGAAAGTACGCACAGTTCTCTCTGCAAGCATAGATCTTCTTTTTCTCTGTATTTAAAAGTATGGGTGACTGGCTAATAATGTTGAAGTGTACACCATGCTTGAATCAACAAACAAGGGTAGATACACTGCTTCTTGAAGGAGGAGTAACATATGTTTACTGTCTGGCTATAGTCACAGTTGATTAAATCATTTGCTGATGCAGATAGTGCTATATAGCACTAAAGAAACTTAGGGTTGGGGGTTTTTTTTCTTAATCATGAAAAGTACAATATCCTTCTTTGTGTTAAACCGTGAGATGTCTGAAAACCTTAATTCTGCCCCTAATTTTGTGTATAGAATCATCATAAAAGTCATCCATTTCCTTCAAGTGAAAGACAAAAACCAAAGCAAAATGAAACAATAACCCAACTCCCACTCCCACAGCTTTGATTCTGTTTTTCATAAGGGATATTTGGCCTTTTAACACTCAATTTTACATATATATTTTAATTGCCATAGGTATCTAATATTTAAAGTATTTTTATATTTCATATTTTCATTTTACCCAACAAGCAGTTTGAAAGTAAAGCAAGAAAATAAATTTGCAGCATATTTATTTTTGCTGTATGGGTTATATTATAGTCAGTCAATTCAAAGTCATTCTTACAGGCCTTACTGAAAGGCTATAAAGAACATTAAACCTTGAGAACTTACACATCCCAAGGTGTGTGCTTCAAGGCTGTTGCCTGAAAGATTTGCAATTAAACTAACCTGTACCTCATTTAACCAGTTAGGTGACAAAAGCACAGGTCATGCAATTCTGTGCTAATGTACATTCCCAGAACTGACTGAGGAGAGAACAGGGTGGTTGTATCCCAGGGACAGAGTTAGTGAGACATGAAAGAGAAAGGGAGCTTGATGGATTTATTTGGAAAGTGTTCATAAGGGTATTGATACTTAATAAAGAACTGAAAAAGCCAACAGGCCACTGAAACTGTGGCCATATAAAACGGCTGATGCCAAAGTCTATAGAAGGAAGTCTTGTTCTCGTAACAAAATATGAAAAAGAAAACCCAAATAACCTGTTCTTTACTGACTAGGGGAGTAAACTAAGGCAGCATCTGGGTCCAATGATAATTCTGTTTTAACTGTGACCCTCCTGAACTATGTAGGTCTCTCAGCTAGGCTTAATTTTCTGCATTTCCCCTTCAGCTCATCCTGGTACTCCAACAGAGGAGAAGGATTTCCAGGCTCTGCAGGATGCTTGCTTCTTGTGGTTTAACCCCAGCCAGCAACTAAACACCACACAGCCACTTGCTCACTCCTTCCCCCAGTAGGATGTGGAGCAAAAATACAATGGCAAGCTTGGGCATCAAGACAAGGACAAGGAGGGATCACTCACCATTATGGCCACGGGCAAAACAGACTCTACTTGGGGAAGAAAAATCAATCTAATTAGTTATCAATCAAATCAGAGTAAGATAATGAGACATAAAAACAGATCTTAAAAACCTTCCTCCCATCCCTGCCTTCTTCTTGGACTCAGCATTGCTCCCGAATTCTCTACCTCCTCCCCACCAGCAGCACAAGGGGATGGGGATTGGGGGTTGTGGTCAGACCACCACACGTTGTCTGTGCCTCTCCTTCCTCCTCAGGGAGAGGGATCATCACACTCTGAGCATGCTTCAGCTTAGAGTCCCTCCCACAGGAGGCCTCCATCAACTTCTCCAATGTGAGTCCTTCCAACAGGCTGCAGTTCTTCACTAACTGCTGTGGCATGGGCCCCTTTGCAGGGTGCAGTGCTTCAGGAACAGACTGCTGCAGCGTGGGCTTCCCACGCAGTCATGGGCTTCTTTGTGCACAGCCATCTGCTCTGGTGTGGGGTCCTCCCTGGGCTGCAGGCAGGTCTCTGCTCCCCCGTGACCCTCCATGGCTGCAGGGGCACAGCCTGCCCTCTCACCATGGGCTGCTGGGGAACCTCTGCTCCAGCCACCTACTGCCCACCTTCCTGCACTGACCTGGGTGTCTGCCTGGTGTCTCTCACATTCCATTCCTATCTCTTTCTGCAGGTCTCTTTGGTTTTCCATTCTTATTTATGTTCATCTCAGAGGTGCTAGTTAGCTTGGTTGTGGCCAGTGCCTGGTAGGACCTAGAGCTTCTAGCAGTTTCTCACAGCAGCCATCCCTGTGTCCCCTCCCCTGCTACAAAAAAACCCCGCCAAAAAAACTCAGCACACTTCTTCACACAGGACAAGCTCTGGCTAGAGAGATGAGAGGATGTCACTGTACCATAACTAGAGGATGGTATCTGGCATGAATCTACCAGGCCCTCACTAAGTCAGCCTGCTACTTGCTCCCAGATGTTGAGCTACGCAGGCTGTCAGGTAGACATCCCACCACATCTTGCATGGCCAATCTGCCGAGTGATTCTGAACCCTTGTAGTCAGGTGGGGTGATCAAATGCTTCCCAACTGCACACTTGACCTGGTCCACCCCTGAAGAGCACACACTCTTGGGCAGCTACTCACAGTCCAGCAGGCAGCCACTGCTCCTTCCTGCCCACTCCAGTTTCCAGGATCTGTAAGAGGTAGGAAGCTGCTTGCAACTCAGAGGGAGTGACTCAGAAGGATGTTGACTGGTTGGAGTGAGTTCAGAGGAGGCCATGAAAATGTCCAGAGGGCTGGAGCACTTCTCATATGGGGACAGGCTGACAGAGTTGGGCTTGGCAGCCTGGAGAAGAGAAGGCTCCAGGGAGACCTTATAACAGCCTTCGAGTACCTGAATGGGCCTACAAGGAATCTGGGGGGGGGGCTTTTTACAAGGGCTTATAGTGATAGGACAAAGGACAATGGTTTTAAATTGAAAGTAGGTAGATTTAGATTAGATATAAGGAAGAAATTCTTCACAAAGAGAGTGGCGAAGCACTGTAACAAGTTGCCCAGAGAAGCTGTGGATGCCCCATCCCTGGAAATGTTCAAGGCCAGGCTGGATGAGTCTTTGAGCAACCTGGTCTAGTGGAGGGTGTCCCTGCCCATGTCAGGGGGGTTGGAACTAGATGGTCTTGAAGGTCCCTTCCAACCCAAACCATTCTATGATTCTATGACATAAGCAGATGGCATAGCTTTCTCAGCAGAAACAGAACAATTCTTCCCCTTCTTCTGAGAACTGACGTCCACCTTAGGGGCAAGCTACCACTGTACAGTGGATGCCTATTCTTGACACAGGGTATCAGAGATTAATAACTTGCATCCCCAGGTTTGACAGATCATTACTCTTGCCCTGAGTCTGGAGGATTATGAGCTTTTGGACTCCATCATTCAAATAGGTTGCTTTATGAAATTATATCAGGGCTGAAGCAATAGCAACACCCCAGTGCTCCCTAGAAAAAGTCCCAGTGAGGTGGAGAGGATAAGACAGTGGGAATTCTAACTACTTGGGGAATGGAGAAGACAGTAAAAATTTCCTCAGTGAACTGCTTTCCAGTTCTTTAGTGCCTCTTTACAATGAGTGTGAATAATTCTATCTAGTTTTCTGGCAGTGGATGCAAACATCACTGCTGGAAGTCTGTTCAAAATTAAAACACATACATTAAAGTTTTGTTGTGAACTAATTTTCTAAGATCCCATTATAGCCAGGGGAGGTCTAGCCAATACAGTCTGTGAAGGCTAGGGAGTAATTTGCTATCTGGTATCTCAGGCTGAGTTGGATCATTCTGGGTGCGATGGACCATATTGACTAGATCTCCTCTGCCTATCATGAGATCCTCAGGAGCTCATTCATAGGTAAATACTGATGGACATGAACATAGGTATCCTTAGGGGGCAAATTTCTTCCCACGTTTCAAATTTAGAGGACCACTGGCATGCAGGGGTTATCAAAGGGGTTTTATGGCAAAGAAATGTGGAGAGGCTCCAAAGAGACTTGGTGGCAAACTTGTCCACACTGTGGTGAGTTGTTCAGCATCTCATTCTGCATTCAGTATGCAAATACACATACACATATATATACACAAGAAAAAATAGTCTCTATGGAGCCATTTGTGTATTCACATTAAAAGAATGCAACCTGTGCAGATAATAATTTATGAATTATCAAACACACTTTTGAAAACTGGTCTATAGAATATGGCAAGAGCTGGATCTAGAGTGAATATTAATGACTGAGATTATAACCCACTGAAAGTGGAGGCTTGTAATACAAACACTGTTAGATGTTTTAACTGTGGTTTTGCCAAGCAACTCCTGGAAGCCTGATCTGAAGCCCATTTAAAGCAATGGAAAGCTTCCCACAGACTTCAGTGGGTTTTAGGATCAGGCCTTCAATGTGACTTGCAATGCCTGTGCATTTAACATCCATTTATCTCTTTGTTGTTCTGAAACAGTCAAAAATTTACAATACCAAATTCCGTTTAACTGCTAGACCTGGGGGAGCAAAATACTTTCAGTGTGACATGCAGGGAATGATATGAACAGCTTCCATTAACACTAAGGGGCAAATAGTGTGTAATTCTGTATATGTTACAAAAACTTTCCCTCTTAAAATGTACTGCATTACACATAAAAAATATTCCTGCTATTTTCAGTTTCCAGATATTTATTGGACATTTCTACCACCAGCTATTTCTTTGTACAGAATGGTCTTCTATCTGTTTTGGGGAATAGTATATTGACACATAAATTTTGTCCAAAATATGCAAGAGCCATATTTTAAACATGAGACCTATTTAAGTGATAGTCCATAGATTTAAATCTTCGACTTTCCCTGTGAAGTGAAAACGAATTGTACTTTTTCCTTTTCATTGTATAATGCAAGTGTTTAATTGTTTCAGCAGAGCTGATAGGCAAGTAAAGGCAACAAATTTTATGTAGTTCTTTCCAGAATGAACAGAAGATGTCTAAATAGAATTTCAGATGGAAAATTGTATACATATATTCACAAGCTTTCCCTTTTGACATCAAATCTTTTACCAGATTTCTTTTATATCTTTCCCTGAGATAATGTGTTTTTCTTTTATCTTCAGTATAACAAAATGCTAAAGGTTTGTAGGAGAAGAGTGAATAGGACTTTTACCAAAATATTTTGAATATTTTTTTTGGTCTAATATGTGGAGTAGTCAGGGTACCCCACTTTTCGGTTAGAAGAAATTACAGATTTTTGTTGATTTTTGGTATGTCATCAAATAACTGTGTGATCAATAGGCTACTCTTTACTTACAAAAAAAGCAGCATATAAACTGGCAAAGTGGAAGTATCTGGTGTATTTGTAGGCTAATATATTTTAAATGCTCTCAGCACAGCCCTATGATAAACAGGACGGACGTATTTTGATCCTGTTTTTTTTCTGCATGACATCCACTAACAAGTAATAGCTCAGCAAGCAGATCTGAACTCTTTCATACCACGTAATATTAGCCAGGTCATTCATCCATGTTCATCATCTCTGTCAAGGCGAAGAGGATACTTCATTATCTGAGGTCTTTTTAATGGTCACTTCCAACGTGCCTGTTGTGCCCAGGCAACGTTTCTTCTTACTAATCTTCAACCTCAAGCTGACAGACATTCACAGAGAGGCACTTCTGTGAATTGTTGTGCCTTGCTATTTCCATTCTGTTCCTCATGACAGTCCTTTGCTGTTTTTTCAGTTTCCACTTTGTCAGGTTCCACCAGAATCACTCCACCTCTGATGCCTCCTGAAGACTTCTTATCCTGCCTAGCTGCAAGATCAGCCAATGAGAAAACATACTAAGTATTTCTGAAGCGCATTGAATGGTATCTTGTTTGGGATTGCATCTGTAATATATATAACCCTCCCTGCTAAAATTTATTTCAGATTTATACTATTTTTAATTTACTCCCAAACAAGCCCAGATGACCATTTCCTTGTCTGTTATTCACAACAGTCTACTGGGTACAACCTCAATAAAATGCCAAAATACTTGCAGTGTTGAAGTGTTCATTCTGTTCAGGGTCTTGAACTCCATCACATTAGCTGAGTGCTTGAGCATATGTTCACATCCTCTTGAATCACACTGTTATTTAAATAACATCTGTAATTGCACTAAGTCTTTTCTACTACCTTTAAAAATCACTGAGATTTAAAATACTGACATGGGGGTCAGCTTTATTTCTAGCATGACTCCTCTCTAATCGTTGAAACTACCCCAGGGATGAATTTGGGTCAAGGTCTTTTCTTCACATCATTTTCTTTAATAGCTCTATTACTTCTGTATATGCATGATATTAGAAATATCTCAGAATTAATAGTTTCTGAAATAACCGTAGTTCTTTCACAGAAGAGATGTCCTGGAACCCTACCTTTACCAACACATTATGTAGAGCTAACTAGCCATTGCTTCCAATTGTCTGACAAATTAATCAAGTAAATCACTCATTGCTGTGCTGTTCTGAAACTCATAAAAGATAATGGACAGAAAAATGGACAAGATGTTTGATTTCATTTAGCTTCTAGTTTATTGCCTATTTCCTAAGAGAATGTAAATAAGAAGCCAATCTCAGGGCTATCATATTTCTCATAAATTGGTCAGCCACAAGTTGCTGATGTGGGTGCAATTCTCCACAGCATCTTGCATAGACATTTTACCAAGTTGTGTGAACCAAACAAGCATTACAAAGATCAGCCAAAGTAAATTACACTACCAGGAATCTGAAACAGTCAGAATGCCTTGAGCACAAAGAATAGGTTATCTCCTTTATAGGAGGGAAATGAGTAGACACAGGCACACGCTATACATTTACTTATAATACATGTAGTTCTTGATAAATATAATCTTGAGCTGGGCCATACTGAACAACCAAATCAATGCAGCCTGAGTACAGGAGTGAAAACCTGAGCTTGGAAATTGAATAGACTCATAGACCACTAAAGTAATGCAGCTGGGAAGAAATGGTGTTAAAACCTAAGACTAATTAACATTTATATAGTATTTTGAGGTTTACCACCAGTTATAATGAGACCGTTTCTTTTCACAGAGGAATACAGTTATAAGTATTTTGATTAGGTACTTACAACAGGGGTGATGCTGGGACTCGCAGAAGCACATGAGCTCTCTCCTGTAAGGTTCAGTAGGGGCTGGCAACCACCTTTGGTCTGCTGTTTCACCTTCTGCCTTTGTTTCAATGTTCTACTTGACTTGCAATCACCCTCAAAGGTCCCTGCCTTTATTAAGGCTGACTAAATCGCTGTTAGTGACTGAAGTCCTTGTACAGCTACTTTTTGTAAATACCTGTTAATTACTCAGGGACTTTGAAACCTTTTGGATAGTCTATGCATTAAGAAATCCACTAGAGTGGTCTACATTATTTTTTATTAAAAAAAAAAATACCCTCAGCCAAAAAGCAATAGTCTCAAACAGGAATTTCTTATCAAAGAATAGAAAATTTAAGGCTTAAACTTCTATTCTTTACAGTTTTGCAGGCTGAAAATCTTACCATACAGTACATGCTAAGTAATAAGTTATTTTGAACTATAGACAAAAATGTATTATACTAATATATTTTGGAAATCAAAATGCTTATTTACATTATTATTGTGATAGAATATACCAAATATCAGTTTTTAGAAAGGATGCAAGTCCACAGAGCAAGTTTTTTTATGACAAGATGGATTTTTTAGTGTTAAAGAAAATATGGAAACATCTCCCCTCCCCTGAATTATAAACAAATATTTTAGTTCTTGGCCACTAAACAGAGAAGATTCTGAATTCTCATAATTTTCAGAAAACCACATGTTCTATCTTTTCTATCTCACCACAATTGCCCATAATATACCACTTGAATTTACATTAGCTGTAGACATGTCAAGGAGAAGGTGGCTTTAAGGTTTTATCTTTCTACAGAGAATTTTGAAGCTTTGTGTTAAAGGCTATTAAACGGTGCCTGCTTCTGGAGTGCACTCAGCTATGGTTTTGGTAAGTCTAAACATAGCCAATACAAATTCAAAAAAACTTAGAGTACAGGTTTGGAGTCACCTAAATGCTATTTAGTTATGAGTCTTCAAATTCAAGGAAGTTTGGAGTTACTCTTCTTTTGGTGTCTGAATGAAACTGCTGGCTTTTTGATTGGTTAGGTTTTGGCTTTTTATTGAAAGTATTCTTAATTTTCTGATAATACACCCAGAAACAAACAAAAAAATATTCTCACTGATAGTAGAAATTAGGTGGTTCTTGTTGCTTACTGATAGAGTATACAGGCAGGAATAGGCTCATTCACTCTCTTCATGAAAGGATGAGGGAGAGAATCACAAGACTACAAGTAAGAAAACCCATGAGTTCAGATAAAGACAGTTTAATAGGTAAAGAAAAAGCTGCACATGCAAGCAAAGCAAAAAGAGGAGTTAATTCACAACTTCCAATTGGCAGGCATATGTTCAGCCATGTCCAGGACAGCAGGACTCCGTCACATATAATGGTTACTTGGGAAGACAAACACCAGCACTCCATATATCGCTCCCTTTCTACTTTTTTCTCCCAGATTTATATGCCAATTATGATGTCATATCGTATGGAATATCCCTTTGGTCAGTTGGGGTCAGCTGTCCTGGCTGTGTCCCCTCCCAGCTTCTTGTGCAATCCCAGCCCACCCTCTGGTGGGATGGTGTGAGAGGCAGAAAAGACCTTGTCTCTGTGTGAGCACTGCTCAGCCATAACAAAAACACCTCTGTGTTATCAACACTGTTTTCAACATAGATCCAAAGCATAGCCCCATAATAGCTACTATGAAGAAAATTAACTCTATCACAGCCAAAACCAGCACACACATCTAGTAAATTTGGATACAACATGCAGCTGCAGATCAATGAAGAACAAGGTATAAAATCATGTTTAAATGTATAAAAATTACCATAAGTGAATATTAGAGTGAGGGGAAAGAAGAAGCTATAAACACCATATGCCTCCTGATGAAAGACACCAGAGGTTGACATCTCATCATAACATCACCTCCAACACTATGGAGCTATCAACTTTGAAGCCCAGTAGTGCAGTGAAAAGATGAAGACAATATCAGAAAAAAAGACAAAAACCAAATGTGTATATTTAAATATTAACTGCATTGTAACTCTTATCGACATTTTTTTCTGTATAGAAATATTCTCATTATATATTATTATATCTTTTTCTGTAACAACTAGATTTAGATTAACAAAGGTTTGACAGACTCTTGGCTTTATATGCAGTAGGTTTCCTTTTGTCTAACACCTTGAACATGAGACTATAAGGAGTTATGTTAACTCTGACCCATAAGTCCACCTAGCCCAGATCCCTTTCTCTAACTTCAGCCATGTAGTGGTGGGTGCTCTTAAGGATGCTCTGCTGAGTGTTAAAAATAATTACAAAATCTGCTTATTGAGGAGGATCCTGACCTTACTGGAATCACTTCCAAATTTTTCTGGATTTTACTGCTGACTTATGATGATAAACACAGAGACCAAAAACTTTCAAACTTGGCTGCCTGAAGGCAGGCAATAATGAGGCACTGTGGGCAATATTCTTAAGACAAAGCAACCCATCTCTTAGCATTTTCTTCAGGTACATGTAAGAACCCTGCCATGCACATCATTGTTGAATTCGTCCCTTTGTTTCCACCCCCCCACGCACCAAATTCTTCTGTTCTGTATAGTTCTTCCTATTTGCCATGCATATATAGCCCCAAAATGTTTCTGTCCACCAGCTGTCATCTAACAACACTGTGCCATTTCAAATATTTCTAAACAAAAAGTTAATCAAAAGCTTACTCTCTGTTTCTGTTGGGTTTGAAACTAGCCATTGCAATTTCCTTCTCATATTTTATACTACTGGCAGAACTCTGACCTACAGGATTATCCCTGAGTCCTGCCACAGTTGTAATGTCTGACTGCAGAACAGAATCTTTGTTCTTACCACTCAGTCACCTCCCTTTTCTGAAATCTGTAGGTTTTTTGGTTTTCCTTTGCCTTCCTCATTATTCTACATCATTCATTTCTGCACATGGATGTAGTCTTTCCAGAAAGGGTCAGGACTGCCTCTTGCATTATCCTACCTTCTTCCTCTTCAGTCCCTTTCTCTCCATCTTCAGACATTCCTTCTTCAGATAACATTTTAAGAATTGCTGATGCTCTGCAGGTGATCATAAAACCTTTTGTCAGGCCTCATTTCACAGATGCTTTTTCACTCTGACAGCTTGTCCTATGCTTAGACAAACTCTCCCTGTAAACAAGTCTTTGTCTTGCCATGGCAATGTGGAAAATCTGTCTAGATGTAAAAATGTGTGTTGAGAAAATATTAGTTCATGTGTTTGACTCTGCAGATTCTGTTTGGTTTTCCCTCAAGCTGATAAAAACAAGGCAGGGTTATATTCAGACAAAATAGGGAGCTCCCTTTCTAAAGTGTGATGCATGGTTCTCGTGTTAAGAATCACATGTATGCATGGAGGGGGTTATCATCAACATTTTTGTTAAACTGACATTTCTCTTCCTTTCCAGTGACAGTATCCTTCCTCTGCCCAACCCAACATCAAATATCAATTGCACAGTCAGACCCATGTTGTTTATTGTCCTGGATATTAACTTATGCTATCAAAAATAGTGTTCACCAAAAAAGGCTTACACAACTCTATGGAATTCTGTCTTTCTCAAATATTCACATGCTTTCTTCATCCTTTCTCTCCTCAGCAGGGTCTTTTTCATCCTTTCCTGGGGGATTCTTCACAGAAAGCTCAGAATTGTGGGTTTTACATATGAGATGACAGGCAGTCCTTTCCTTTTAAATGTATACAGACATCTCTGTGTCTACAGATATACACACATAAAGACTTTCATGTTTTTGTTTTGATAGCAATAATCAAAAGAGACATTATTTCTGGAATGACCCCTGTATTTTTCTGATTTGGGAAAGTGAACCTTGAAGATGCTGTGGTAATGGCTTGCATGGCTCAAAATGAAAAGAACATCTTTGAACAGGAATGATGGTACACTCTCCTTGGAATAATAATATAAAAATAAAAGAGCTGCTGAAATGTACTACCTTTCAAATGACCCTGGCTGGCTTTTATATCTGAATAAATAACCCTAAATTACTGTGAACTACAGATTCACAAATGGAAGGATAGTTGTTCATAAGCCATCTTAAAATTAAAGAAAAATAAACTCTCCACCTCTGTGGAAAGCTCAGAGGTTTTATGAGGTGATAAAGGAAGACCAGAGAAATGAATGCCAACAGGTCATGAGAGCAAGCAGGATTATCTTCTGGGATGTGCTCTTTAAGCTGTGATAATGTTTAACTTCTCACAAGCAGGTGTGATGTTTGACACCTCTTTTCACACAAAGCCTGGCCCTGGGTCACCCACAGGCTCATGGTACTAATAGATTTCAGCAGGTTCTACAGAACAGAACTGTAAAGGGAAAAAAAGGAGCTAAATTATGCAGCTGATAAAGCCGACACGTTTTGGAATGGAAATGGCATTATTTGCAAATAGCTGCCCCTCCCTGCTCTGCAAACTGACATCCCATTATCAAGGATTTAAAAGTTTATGCCAAAGAAAAAGTATTGACCTTCAAGTTAATGCTATTAAGAATGTAATTTGATTCAACTGAATGGAGCCTAAAAGAATCTCTGCGTAAAGTGCAATACTGTCTTAATTAACAATGCATTAATGTGCAGAAACAGAAGGTCAGAGGCATTAATGCATTTGCAGAAAAAGACTGACCAGAAGTCGCAAATCCTTAAAATACTAAATGATTTAAAAACTTTGATTTTATGCAAAAGTCAGGGACTTTATGTACTGATCTACTTCAGCAAACAGAAGCAAAATTCATCCACTCTGAAACATGTTAAATCACCTAAACAGAACCATGACCTAGTCTATCTGTTTTGTCTTGTTCTATCAGCAGTAAGATTTCCTTTTTCCCCACTTTGATCAATTGCTGATTGCACTGTACTGTATGCAATATTAAGATTATAATTGGAAGTAGTTGGGCAAAGCATATACTGTCATAAAATGCTGTCTTGACCAAACTGAGGTTTTGAAGAAATATGTCCATTTTTTTTAACCTTTTTTAAGGAGAAAAGGTAAACTAAAACTGAGGATAATAGCAGAAGGTAAACACAATTTTTATGCTCTTCTGTAAAATAACATTTATTTTGGAAAAATATTAAAAAATCCCCTTATGCGGGTGTTGTAACTTTTGCCACTGAAAACTGCTTTGTGTTTTTTTAGTCTTTTTGACACAGGATTTTCCTTTTTCATCCTGCTTAGTTTAAAATTCATATAGCTTAAACCGAGATTGAACAGTTCAGTCTTCTCAACTGCATTCCCTCCTATTTCCCTTTCATTCTGCAATCACCGTAAGTTTGTTTAAAGCTAAAGCTATATCTTAGTCAAAATGTGCCTTTCCAAATATTATGGTGATTTGGTTTGACTACAAGATGGGACAAAGAGTCTAGTACACTGTTTAGATTATCTGTTCCAGTGATTGATTACTAAGGGTGTAAATGTATGCTTAATTTTTAATTTAAACTTGTCTGTCTTTGAGTTTGAGACATTCATGCTTATATTGTTGCCCATTGTAGGATTTTTAAACTTCAAGAATATTTGGGCATTTAAAAATATCACTTTATGATGAAGTAAAGCAGATTCAGCTCTGTTTAGATGGCCACTTTAGGGATTTTCATCTGCTCCTCAAGCCACACGGCTCCTAAGAAACTAAAAATTTAAGAAAGTCACTCATGTTTTCTTGTTGTGTGTTGCTGTGCATCTGTTGCAACTGAAGCTTACCAGTTTATTAAACTGTGTGTTAGATTTATGTAATGTTATAGTCACAAGCACCCTTTTCCACACACTTCGGTCCTCTTTGTTTCACCACAAGGCTGAAAGCAGTTGAGATCTAGAGATCTTTTCCTTCCTATGCATGTATGACAGCTACTTCCTAGCTTTTTTCAGGCTTTCATAATAATAATCAGCAGCTTTTACTAATCAGATTTCTGTACAAAAGTCCTAACAACAGAGGGTTTGGTTATATAAAATAATAGATTTCTGTCCATTTTCAACTTTGACAACAAGAAAGTAGTATACCTTCCTATCATACTTTTCTGAATAGCTCTATTCAGAGCAATCCAAAATTTGTTGTGCTGCTGTCATGTGCAAAATGCCTTTAAAACAAGTGTACCAAAACTGTACACAGTGTTCCATCAAATTTATATGTAAGTTAAGTCATGTCCTTGCACTTACTTATTTTTTAAAGATCCAAAGATTGCATTAGCCTGTTTTTGTCAGAAAACTACGCTGGGCAGTTATGTTGAATTATTTGTCCATGAAAATATTTAAAATCTATACATACTCATTGGTGCAGAATACATTTTTTCAATGCACAGGCTGCATCAGCATTTGGCTGTATTAACAATTTAGGGGTTTTTTTTCCTTATAGCTCCCAATTTACAAAGTGAAGGAGGAACTGTCACCTTGGTACCAATAGGAAGGGAGAAGCTCTCTGAATCAAGTCATATTGTCGTGGTGGGTCTCAAGATAGAGGAAACTGTCCTTGGAATTCACTCTCTTGCTTCCCATGAATCTATTTTTTTAAGGATTCACCCTGACCTATAGCTCTGGTTTGAATTTTGTGATTCAAATCTGGGCTTTCAGTGTATCAACAAGCAAGAATAAACCAAGAATTGAAACTGGAAAAGTGTTTAGTTACATACTTTTTCTTTCCTAAAACAAAGGCGAAACTAACAGAAGGATTAGGACTCTAAATTACTGGCAATTTCATTTCTATTCTGTTCTGGCAGCAGCTGCAGTTCTGTGGTTTTTTGTCTTGTGGGTCTGTGACCAAGCTACAATTGAATCTTAGATTGTTAGGAAAAATTCCATTCATAAATGCATACCTTCAGTATTCTTAAATTGCTGATATGCATTTTAGATTTCTGCTTGGAATTTCATGTATGGTATAGAAATAGTACAGTCATAGTACATAAAAGCACTATTGGTGCATAGAACTGTAATGATTCTAGTGAAATAAAAAAACTTCTGTGTTCCACAGTTGATAAAGGTGTTAAAAAGCAGAATCACTAAAAGTTACAGAAATAGCTGCAAGCACAGTGATACCTGTGATGTTGTTTTTCCTTGAGAATTGACAATGGGGAGTAGAAACTTCTTTAGACACCAAAGACCTGGTATAGACACTTATTTCACTATTCAGCTCTGCAGGAAATAAGGGTATATTTTACTCTGCAAACAATTTGCGATCAGCAGACTCCTCTGTTAATATCTCTTGTCAGCATCCAAATTGACAGTCAGTCAAAGTATCTATGGGGCAGAGGGGAAGTGAGGGCAGGAGACATATGCAACTAATTCATTATTCCAAGGATGTCAGACTGTCTCACAATATTTAGCACTAAATCTGTTTTTGATAGCGTGTTATTTTTTTAAAGGAAACTTTCCAGCAAAATAAAATGTCCTCTTGCTTCCTGCTAGGTGAAGATACCAATTTAGTCAGGCTTTCCTTATTTAAATGTAATCTCCCTTTTTCTCCTTCACCTGTTCCATGTGAGATTTATTAGACTTCATGAGTGACTGGTATCACCTGAACAACTGATGCATTCGACAGAATAGGTTCCCAATGCTTTATGTTCCAGGCTTAAAGAAGTTACCAAACCTTCATGTGCACTAGTCAACCAGGAAATGAAAGCTTTGACCAAAATTGAGTTCCCTGATGCTACAATAGAAAAGAAGCACCAATTATTTTGATATTTATAGTTAACTCTGTTAACTCAAGCTTTGTTTTGAATACAAATTACATAGCTAACACATTTAATAAATATAATCTTTCTTGTTAATTTTTTGGCATTACCTAATATCCTCTAGAGTATTTAATTACATGGCTAATTATATGCAGGACTAATTGTCAATAGCCCAGTTGTGCCTTAAGGCATACTTCCAAAAGACACCAGTACCCATAGCTGGGGACAAATTTTAAAAAGAACTGCATTCTAATGTAGAAATAGATACATTATGGCAACATACAGCAGCAAAAGGAGGGCAGTGGAGAATAGAAGGCAATGGAGGAAAGGGAAAAAAGGAAAGAAAGCATGTGAGTCACAGTGAAGATTTTACAAAATGATCAGCATAGTATCTTATGAAAGCATGTTAATCAATATTTTACATTAATACAGTAGAAAATATTTGTTTATAACACAAGTTGGGTTACAGTAAGAAAAGTTGAGTTTACTTTTTTCTTTATGCTCTTCTCAACATATGGATATAAAATGTCAGACTTCAAACATTTTAAAATTAGAAAGGAAAACAATAATATATATATGTATATAAATCATAAAATCATAGAATCATAGAATCACAGAATAGTTTTGGTTGAAAGGGACATTTAAAGGTCATCTAGTCTAACCCCCTTACAATGAGCAGGGGTATTTTCAACTAGATCAGGTTGCTCAGAACCCCGTCCAACCTGACCTTGTTTCCACAGATGGGACACCTACCACCTCTCTGGGCAACCACTCTCATCACAAAAAATATCTTCCTTATATCTGAATCTACCCTTTTCTATTTTAAACTCATTGCCCCTTGTCCTGTTGCAACAGACCCTACTAAAATGTCCATCCCCATCTTTCTTATAAGTCCTCTTCAGGTACTGGAAGGCAGAAATAAGGTCTCCCTGGCACCTTCTCCAGGCTGAAACCCTCCAACTCTCTCACCCTGTCCTCATAGGAGAAGTGTTCCATCGCTCTGATTATTTTTGTGGCCCTCTTCTGGGCCTGCTCCAACAGGTCCATGTCTACTGACGGCTGTAGAGCTGGATGCAGTAGTCTACGTAAACATATATCTATTTATTTATTAGGGGGAAAATTGTAGATGAAAAGAGAACACAGTATTTCTGGGACTGAATGTAGTAACTAGGTTTGGCATCCTTGAAATCATCTCACTGAAGATGGAGAACATGAATTAAGTGCTCAGTAGGGGAAGTTTAAAAAATGTTAGACAACATATTTAAAGAATCTTCAGTATGGTGCCCGTAAACATTTGGGAACATTTTTTAAGGTCTTAAAGGGTTCTTTGTCTCATTTTGAAAACTCAAATAAAAGAAAAAATACTTATTTAAAGATTATACTAGTAAAATGGAAAGTCATCTGACAGAATCAAATATTTAATTTAATTATTACTAATTTCACTTCATGTGAAAGGCTTTATGTAAAAATTGGAAATTATTTTTCAATAAGATTTTTAAGGAACATTATAACATAATCCTTACATTGATATACTATTTAGTGAATAATAGTAGGACTGACTATCTGAAACAAAACATTAGACTAGTCCTTATAGTTTTGTCTACTACACTGGAATTTGCTAGTAACTTTTCTCACTAAACCAGTATTATTATCATCATAAATGAGTTTATAAAAGTCTTGTTTATAAAAGTATTAGCCATTATTTACAATAAGTTTGCCTGCCTATTCCAGTCAAATACTTTAATATTTCCAAGGAAAACATTAATCAGGTTAACCATCACTCCTTCACAGAAGAAAATATAAGACATCTAGAGTATTGTTTGGGTTTGTACTGCTAAAGTACAGTGCAGAACGGTGAAATTGCTCAAACACTGGCAGAAGGAGAGAAGAATGTTCACTCTCTGCTCTTGTCAATAATGTCACAGAGGGATGCAGCAACTGCTATCTCAGTGTGTTTTAGATGTCAAATGTTCAAAGTGAACAATGTTAAAGAAGAAGTAGGGAACTGGGATATCACCAGTTACTATGCAAAACCAAGCGCAAAACTTCGAAACTGAGTGCTGAAAGGAAGATATCCTGTGAATAGACATTAAACTCATGCTTTTGTCTGGCTCTTCTATATATTGGAACTTTATACATTGAAATGAGACTGAAAACAAATTATTTGAGTGAACTTTCCACTATTATTCACTTATTTTAGGCATCTTAAATGGGAATCAATTTGTCTAGATTTCTACAACATAGACATTTAATCAGTCTAGGATCAGTGGAGAGAAAAACCCCCACATTTAGGGAACACCTCATGTTTTAGACTTCAGGATGAGATGAATGATACATAGAAGGTGCTTGTTTTTCTCCAGTGATTACAAAAGGGAGAGACCTCAGTTGTAGACACCTACATTGTGGACATATGCATTTGGTTAGATGAATTCCACTCTTTCTGTCTTTTAAAAATAAGATGAGGAAACCAGCAAACCCTTCCTCTTTTGTTGCACTGATGAGCATAATTGAGTCACTATATCATCAAGGAATTAGTCTTTTAGCAAAAGCAAAACTCAACATTTTCTTTCCATGTACATCAAACTTCAGTGAGTAGTGTGATGTTCTGCACTTGCACTAATATGCTGAAGAGACATCATGAGGACATTCCACACTGTACGGCAAGGATATTGCTTTAACTGAATGACAGAATAACTGTTACATGTGAAGATGTTTTTGAAACTAGGCTTCTCTGGCTTTGTTTTTCTCTTATAAATTGCTCAAGATGACTTTTGACTACTTATCTACTGCTTATCTACTGAAAATAGCAAAACATTACAGTCTTCTTTCCAGTATTCTTATTTACTATTTGTTTGACTATTGACACCATTACGCACAATGTTAGCATAAGGATTATGTTAGATCAGATTTTTAGATATACTGTGTTCTGTACTGTATTGCTCAAAAACCTACTCAGCCTGCTCAGAGATTTTCAGTCCAGTATCCTGAGATTCCTAGGTGCAATGGAAATTATACAAGGTCATTAGCTAAAAAAATATAATTCTTGTTTTTGAAAGTTTGTAAGCCTCATCTTACTAGACAAGTATTTCAGAGAAGTAGCAGAACATGGTTGTTCTAGTTTTCTCTCTCTTTTTCTATTAGAAATAGTGTGGCCAGCAGGACTAGGGAAGTGATTGTCCCCCTGTACTTGGCACTGGTGAGGCCATACACCAAATCCTGTGTTCAGTTTTGGGCCTCTCTCTGCAAGACAGACACTGAGGTGCTGGAGCGTGTCCAGAGAAGGAAACGGAGCTGGGGAAGGGTCTGGAGCACAAGTCCTGTGAGGAGCGGCTGAGGGAACTGGAGTTGTTTAGACTGGAGGAGGCTCAGGGGAGACCTTATTGCTCTCTACAACTACCTGAAAGGAGGCTGCAGAAAGGTTGGTCTCTTCTCCCAAACAACAAGAAGTGACAGCACAAGAGGAAACAGCCTCAAGTTGTGCCAGGGAAGGTTTAGACTGGATCTTAGGAAAAATTTCTTCACAGAAAGGGTTATCAGGCATTGGAACAGGCTGCCCAGGGAAGTTGCTGAGTCACCATCCCTGGAGCTATTTAGAAGATGTGTGGATGTGGTGCTTAGGGACATGGTCCAGAGGTGGACTTGGCAGTGCTAGGTTAATGGTTGGACTCGATCTTAAAGGTCTTTACCAACCTAAATCATTCTATGATTCTATCTTTGCAGTTTGTAGGACTCTGGTTTTGCCTTGTGTCAAATATAAAGTCACGAGATGGAAAGTCCTATATGTTTATACCCTAGACAATCCAGAGGAGCTCAGAGGGCTTCACACACCACAGTCTCACATGCTCCCATTGAGCACCTCTACTGGGACTGTGTGCAAACGCAGCTAAGAGAGGCTTGCATCAACCCTTTGTAAAAGGAATTTCTCAGGGACTTGTTCTGGGTCCTGCCTTATTCATACCGGAGGCATGGCTACATAGTGCCAGCATTCAGCTTGCTATTTTTAAAGCGCCTGTAAATAAAATCTAAACACTGTAATTTTTTGTTGTAAACTGGTAACTGCGAACTTGAACCAGAAAAACGCAGACAGACATTAAATCATCTATGTTTCTGCCAATTTTAAGCCATGCTGCCAAGTCACAGCATTTGATGAAGTGTTCTGAGTTAATTAAAAGTGATGGGAAAGAAAGAATTTTTCTCTGACAATGTCGTTCTCTCTTTCAGCCAACCAAACTCTAAATGCTTGACCATGTTATTCGACCTCCTACAACCTGTCACTCAGCTTGAAGAAATACTATTTTTTTCCAACCATCATTCAAGATTCTTGGACATATGGTGTCTCCTTCTGTAATTTCATTTGATCTTGAAAAAAGTCAAGCCATTAAAGCTTTTTTTTCCCCAGTAAAAAATAGCCCCAAAGAAATCTAATATTTGTTGAAACAGTACACCACTATCATTGGATATCAAAAACTTAAGTACTTGAGACAAAATTGTGTCAGGTAGAGCTGGTAAGATTTTCAGCTTACTCTTCTGAATCAAGTTTGACTCTTTTTTTATTTTTATTTACTAGAGTATATTCCAATTCTTCATTGAAATGTTTTTTCCCCTCATAAATGGAGCTAGAACAGACTGTTCCCTTTGCCTTGAGAAGAAAGTCTGTAGTTGATACCTTCTTTCTGATGCAAGGGATTGTGATCTGAACTGATCACACTGACATACCTGATTTCATTTGCAACTGCAAATACTCTTCATGAACTATGTGTGAAATTCCATGTGTAGATGTTTTCAAACAGAGCAGGGCTTTTAAAACAAAAGCATATATTGCAGACATGTCTGGGTGATGCTATAAACACAAATACTGTGCATTCACTGGTTTTGACTTAAAGTACCAGTTCTTATTTATACCCTTAATTGTCTTGGTACATAACCCATTTAAATAATTAGGTAGCACTAGTGTGACAGAAAACTTCATGGCTTTTGTGGGATTTGTTAGTCAGTTTAAATTACACCCAGTGTGTGTTTCTTCTGGGTAACTGATTTCACAACATTTCAACTTGCAACATAAAAAAAACAAACACCAAAAAACACCCAAAGACAATATTCTGACTGTCCTCAATTAATCTTTGAATCCTGCAATGCAGTTGGCTTAAATTACAAAGTCTCTTGCTTGCTATATGGTTGTGATATCCCATGGCTGTAACAGTTCAAATGTTATTCGCAAAAGTGAAGTTTATGCACAGAAAAACAGCAACTGGGCCATGATTTTAGAACTAGCTTCTGTGATAGATCAGAATGACCTCAAACTTCACCATCACTGTTACACCTTAAATCCATTTTTTATCCTAACTTTATCGTAATAACGGCATAAAAACATTCTATAAGTCGCATTTCTGAGAATAAAAGATACAAGAGAAGCTGCAGATATTTTCCTGTATGTGTTTAATATGCAACGTATGATTAGGAAATGATATGTTATGATATGATATGACATGTTATGATATGGTATTAAAGAAATTAAACAAATATTGGCTCAGGAAATTTGGATTTTAAACAGCAAATGATGGATTATGAAATTAAAGTGAATGCAGTGAATATTTTGATGAAAAAGCAGGGCAGAGTCTCTGAAGAAATGCTGTAGTGTCCCTCAGTTCTTTGGGGTAGCTAAGAAAGAGACTTGGAAAAGCCACACACTACTTTAATCATTCTACCTGGCATCTGTTCTTGGTGTTAAGTCATTTCATAAAATATGTGTGTTCATTTAAACAGAGTTCCTTGTAAAAGCAGCTTGCCTCCATGTTGTTCTGAACCATCTCTGTTTGGATATCTATACCAGTGAAAAAAAAACCCGTGGAATTTGGAAAAAAATATCATCAAACATGCCATTTATTGTTTTTCTGATAAGATAGAGATCTACATTGCCTTCTCAGTGTGCTAGCGTCTAACAGTATAAATTGCTATGGGACATTTGGTTTTACAAAGATAACATCTCCAAATAGGTGTCTATGTCTTCAGTAGATTCCATTTGTCATATTGCATACGCATGTTACCTGAAACTGTTTTGTACTCCTGCTCTGAAACATTTCCATGTTACCACTTGTCAGTACAAAAGAGTTATTTAGCATCACAAAACCCCCAGAGTTATTGTGCAGAAAAACAGTAAGGATGATGCTGTCTGTCTTCCTGAAGCCAAAGGACAATTTGGACAAAAGCTAATTCTTTCCCTGAAATGAGGACAGGAATATTATGAAAATGCATGTTTTGATTTGCACTAAAATCTTGTTTCAGAGTGAGAGGTTACAAGAGATATCTTTAGTACCTTGAAGATTCCTCCTTGGGAAGATAGGTGGGAAGCCTCAGGTGGAATGCTGAGGGAGGCCAGCAGGCAGGGGCTCAGAGGCTTGGCATGAGAGCAAGCGGTGTCTGCTGTGGTGCCAGGACAGCAGCATATGCAACTTGCCAAAGAGGCAGACATCACTTCTCAAAGACCTTCACAGTCCTGACATCTGTGTCCTATAATCTCTGTTTGGAAGAGAAAAAGGAATCGTGTTTTATCATGAGCTAGAGTTTTTGTGTGACTCATTCTTTTAAATTAATTGGGGAAATTCCTTGTGCAAGGGTCAGGGAGCCAGCTGATGCTCTGTTAGTCAGATGGAGAATAGCTCCTGAGGAGGATTGTCGGTGAAACTTGGCTGCATCTCAAAACCTCTGGGAAAAGCAGATTCAGCCAGCAGAAAAAGAAAGGACTGAGAACTGTGGAGGATTTAAGGGAGCAGTGGCTCTATTGTCATGTAATGCTGAATTGCCAGAATAAAACTTGATTTTCATCATATTTTACAATGCACTGATTGTATGGAATCTATCACTACAACAATAAGTTATGCCTTCTCCATGATTATAGTACATCTTGTATAAGTGGCTAAATGAGAAACTAAAATTGCTGTGGCATAGGGATTTATATTACAATAGACATTTTTACATAATGCTATGGTGATGCTTCAGCTTTCCCTGACATTCGTGTCTTTAGAACATCCTGTCAGAGGACTCTGAATTAATACTACCACTAGGGGAGGATAGCACTGACAAAATGGGAGTAAAAGAGATGCAAAAATAGACAAGCCCATAGCTCCTCAAAAGAGTTAAAAGGAAAATGGAGTAAAAGCTTACTGCCATTAAAATTTAGGATTTTATATGCACAAGAGATGTGTAGAAAAGGAGAAAGACTAGAAGCAAAGTTGGGATTTTCAGTGTCAGACACTCGCAGACACACCTCCCCTCGTGAATGCGTTTGCATGGCTTGTTACTTTTGTTTTCAAAAGAGCAAGGCATTTATACACTCAGAATCCATGGATTTAAAGACAATCCTTCTCCAAAGAGTTTCCAGTAGAAAAGACAGATTTCTGCTCTGCTCCACATAAATGGAAGGACAGTCTGGGATACCACCATTTCATAATGTTTATGATATTCCTGGAATTATACCTAAATCCCCACTATTGAGTTATTAGTGATGTAGTGAACATTTTGATGCAATTACCGAGATGGGAAATGTGTCAGGATTATTAGTGCAGCATCTTGCAATATAGGCATGCTTGCAGATAGTGAGGACAGCTGCCAAGCCAAAAATATCAATGATGTCTGAATGAAAATGAGTTTGATTTCACTCCTTTCTCACTATTGCCTTGTAAAAAGAATGTGAAAATTCTGGCTAATATTTGAGCACTAGTAAGAGAAAAGAGAGGAGAGGAGGGGAGGAGTGGAGTGGGGAGGGCATGGCAGGGCAGGGCAAGGAAGGGAAGGTTTGTTCTTATAGCACAGTGGTTGGAGCAATTGTCTGGGATGTTGAATCACTATATTTGTCTCCATATTCCCCATGAGAAAATTTTAAGTCACTTCCTATGATTGGTAGTTACATACAGCAGAAAATTGCCTTATGCATTTAAAGAAGTGTTTCAGATGTCTAGATAAAAGTGTCTTGTGCCATTGTAAATACCTGAGAGATACCCACAATATCTGTACATGTGTCTGACAGATGCAGGGTAGGAATATGGGGGACACACCACTTTCTAACATGGTAGCTTCTCCAGGAACAGGTCCTGTGGTGTCCTCTTTTGGGGAGCATGTACCAACCAGCAGCTGTAGTGTTGTTTTCAATAGGCACTTCTCCATCTGGAACTTTTACAGTTTAAAAAGAATTAAATATTCATTGGTCTAGAACGTAAGAAACAGAAATGCTTCCAGACTAGTGACTGGGGACTTACTTGAGAGACAGGATTCCTGGATTTCAGGCACCACTGTATGCAGATTTACCAGAAAGTGGGCATTAAAAGGAGGAGGAGACTAGCAGCACAGTGTCTTCTCTCCTCAGGAAAGAGGAAACATGAGTTTCTGGTGTGCTGGAGGATGATTACAGATGTGGTGTGGCAGCTGTTGTCTCCTTCCCTAATGACAAATAGCCAGCAAATTGAACTTGAATTTACTAATGGTTAAAGACTTGGCCAAACTGTGACAAACTGGATTTTCACAAAAATAAAGCACTACCTCTACCAAGCAATTCCGTTAAACATCTGTCTTGGTGTGTTAAAAATGAGAAGGTAAACAAAGGAAAGTCTAAAGGCATGTGTCTTTACAGAAAACAGAAAATATTGGAGTATACAAAACCTACCAGAGGCTTGGGTATTTTTAGGATAAATATATATCCTATTATTTTTCTTTTAACACCCTTTTGTCTGGTCTTGGAAGTGAGATGATCATACATAGCTTGGAGGTCAGCCACATACATGAAGCAACAGAAGGCAAACCTTGTTTTCAGCTTCAGTATATGGACAGAGACATTTCTGAGATTTTTTCTTGACTTTGTACTGAAGTACAACATATGAGGCTACAACGGATCCAAGCTACAGCCTTATAGCTAGCGGTGGTCACTTGAGCATAAACTGATCAACTGCTTCAAAGCCTCATACCACGTCTTTCCTCCCGAAAGTCAGCTGCTGACAATAGTAATAGCTGGCAGGATCTGACTGTTCAGAATCACTGGCACCTCACCAAGAACCAGAAAGTCTGTTTAGAGTGGATTTGGATGTATTGTAAATGAAACAGAATATATTACGCTTTAAAGTCAAGGACAACTGTCGGTTCTGCAGAGGGGCTGGATGAGGCAAGAAGGAGTTACACAGTCACTCCAAATTGTAAACATTCACAGCTAATAAGAAAAGAAGCCCAGCAGCAATGAAACATGAGATTAGCCAGCCAGCAATTATCCCAGTAATAATATGGTATATGTTTCTTCTTTACTGCTCTTGTGTGGATTACAAATGGTTTTTAAAGCAGAGCTGGATAAGCCTGGGAATATTGTACTTATACTCAGTTTAGGAGCCAGCAGGAAAATCTACAGAGAATTCAAGTCTCACTGAGGCCCTTGCTCGGCCTTATACACAGGAAACAATACCAACAAAACATTAAAAGCTTACAAAGAAAGAAATAGAACCTGAAAAAATTTATGCTGTATTTTCCCTGTTGAGATCACTTATTAAGAGGACGAGAGCATACATTTCTGTGCCCACACTTAAGTGACTTAACACCCTACTTCTTCTCCATTGTCTTTTACTGTATCTATATAATTACACAAAGAAATGAAAGATGAGGGCTCATCTCTGCAGACAGAATATTCACCAGAAAGGAAAGTTCAACAGAAAAAAAAAAGGTGTAATTTCTTGTGTGTGTATGTGATCTTCACATAAAATGTTTTATTTCTCTCTGAAACTTTGGATAGCAAAGGGCTATCCAGCATAGTCTGTGGTTATTGTCTTCCTTTCACCTTTTAGTTTGTTTTGCCCTAATGGTCACTCCAATCCAGTCACCATGTTAATTTAATTTTGGCCCATCTGTCCTTACCAGTGAAGGCGCATTTCCCTTCTCATTTAGTTTTTCTGTTGTCAAAGAGCAATTTACCTTGCCTCCAAGCTGGAAAAAAAGAAATAATTTAATTGATCAACTTTGGAAAATCTGAAAAAACACTTTTAAAAAATATATAAAGGTAAAAATGTGTGATTTGAGAATTTCTAATCCCAGTATTGACCGGTCAAAATGTTTTGATTTAAATATCAGAATCTTGCACTGCAAAATACACCACTTTTTTCTGAAGAAAATTATGGATCTAAGCAGTATTTCTTTTTTTTTTTTTTTTTTTTTTTTCTTCTCACTCTAGCTTTGAAGTTTAAAGGCAGTGGAAATTCTGAGCAGGTTTGCATTTGGTTGCAAATATTTTGACAATTTTCTGGTACCATAGTTGGTAGAAATTACAGCATCTAAATCTGTAATCAATGAAAAGTGCTGAAAACACACAACAAAATGTGCAAAAGCCAACAGATGCAGAATACAGATGGAGAGCAATTGGCACACTGCCTAACACCTTGTACCTATAATTGAGAAGCTATTTTGTCTTTATTTCCTTCTTTTCCTCCTAACAAGACTGTTCTTCCAGCTTTGTAAATCACGTATAACCAAATGGGCCACAAGGTCCCTCACAGGTGAGTGTTCAGCTGTTTTCTGGGAGCTCAGAGTGGGGTGCTGGTGCCTGCAGTCCTCTGCCCTTCTGCAGGATGCCCAGGGCCAGGGCGGAGGAGCTGCCGTAGCTGCTGTGTTGGTTCTTCTCTCACTGCATTTCACTGCTTAGTGTATCAGCATAACCTACCACAACTTTCAGTTTTGTCTACAAGGGGCAGTAACTGGGAACTCCAAGACTTGGATATTAGCTGTTGTAGTGAAAGAGATTACCACCCATGGAGCTAGACCCAAGAGATATGTCTCTTTTCTCTTACTTAAATACATGTGATTAATACTTGGCAGCCCTTTAGAAAGCTTGTTCTTTGCCACTCTTGACACAGACTAAAAGTTGGCTAATTTGTCAGTATATATTAGATCCACTACGAGGCACACGGCTGGAAAACTTAATAGCAATATGGGGCTGACTGGGGGCTCTGAGTTTCTTTCCAGAAGGCAGAATAATAATCTGCTCTCATTTGTGAAGTCTTTCTTAGAAATGTTATGCAGCCATGAGAGTCAGATTGCCTTAAATACTGGATCTTACCTGTGGTGAGACCTATCTCCAGATTCTAACATTGGTTGTCAAAAATGTTTCTCTTTTTCTTTCAAAATGCTAACAATATTCATAATATAAACTCCAGCTTTGGAGCCCTTAATTCCCTTATTAAAGGAATGCTGCAGATTTTGGAAGTTTCTTCTTTGGAGAAGAAACACACCACTGCAGTGTATAAGCTGAAAACAAAACAAAAAAAAAAAAAAAAAAAAGAGGAAAACACAGAAGAATATTCAGAAGTATAATACCACTGACGCTCAGAAAAATGTTTGGGACCCATATTTCTATATTATTCAGCCAGATCACTCCAGTCTTGGTTGGTTGTTTTCCTTTCAAACTGACGATTAGAGAATTATTAGATGAAGAATGAGTTTAGGTGCCCTCTACCTGCCTCTGCTTCCTTATACCCTGATAGACAGATTCATAAGTTCCAAACTGTTTTTCTATGACTTAAAAGTAGTATTTCTAGGGAAAAAAAGAAATTAGTTTCATAAAGTAATCTCTGAAATCTAATTGTCAGTGTCAGTTATAATAAAAATTTCCCATTACTGCCCAAAACCAGAATGAGGAAGAGGCTTTTAAGCAATTGAATTATATTGACATAAGAAGCCACTGAAAGCAGCAACTAATTAGTTTAGTGGTATTGCTGTAATGTATTGCAGTGCTCTCCCATAATTTAAACAACATTGGGTCCTTAAAAGATACTTGGACATTCACTATTTTGTTTCTTGTAGATTTGAAGTCAATGGGATGACCACAGACTTACTGAAAACAGCATTTTGCCAGTGTTGATGCTTTTGAAAATCTCATCTTTAAAGCACTGTGGAAGTAATTGGGTAAGCATGTTGGCATGGACTGGGGAAGGGAAACTAAATTGTTTTTTAAGACTACCTAATGGGCTGTAATGGACTAGATTTAATTAGAATCTCTAAGGAATTGCTGACCAGAACAAAAGGGGCCATTTGGCTTTTAAGGAAACAGGTATTTAAGAAAAATAAATGTCAAATATCAAACCTGAAATAATGTCTCTCTTCAGCAGAGATGTCTAGGTACTTAAGAAACCCTAAACTTCCAACAAAAGAATGTTTGTTGCACAGCATCACCTTTCTGCCAACATCCAATAAGGAACAGGGATGAAACTTATGTTTGTACAACAAAAGGACACTACTCTCACTATTTTCAGGTAGCAAAGCTATTATGATGAGCAACTGCAACACCACAACGCCTGAAATATGGTCAGAATGCATAATTTTGCTTTGCAGTTGGAACTGTTGTATCCTTGAAAGATTTCATAAAGTCTGGATATTAGTTTCTGCTGGGAGAAGCTAAGACTCTTCCAGTAGTGTAAATTTTTCTATGGTTTGAAGCAAAGCAAGATGGAACCTCAAAAATCACATTCTTGTCCTTTGTAACCAGAATTATAGCATTTGAAAATTTTTTAAAATTGGTTTCTTCATTTGTTTGGATGGGTTTATACAATTATTAGAGACAATAAATGTTTTATTTAAGCTGGTCTGATTGTCTCTAAAACCATTGTCAACTTGAGCACAAGATGATATACAAAATCCAACATTACTTTCTGAAAATGTTATGCTATGCCATATGCAAAATCAAGCACTTCCAGTCCTCATCAGCCAGGGGTGATGACAAAAGGGGTCAGGACAAAAGGCATTTATCATATTATGAATATGCCATTTTCTGTAAAATTGTTTTTTAACCAGTACCTGGAATATGGCTAACCCACCAGGCAGCCTTTGGCTTGTAAATAAAAAAATAGTTTACCCTTTTACCTTCCCTAATTTATACTATATAACTATGGTTTCTCTTACTGAAGAACAGTCGTATTTAATTAAACTAGGAAATAACCAGAGCAACAAGAAACACATTATCTGTTTTCCCCCTGCACTTGTCACTGTCCTTTCAGCCACTCAGTCTTGTTCTTGGCAATTTTGCAAATGCCAAGCTTTAAGTCAAAGACATAGAATATGTAGGCCCTTGCATCTCATTTCTTGCTCCAGCATGCCATCAGTTTTTTATAATTTTAGTGGTGAAATAATCAAAATGAAGATTCAATAAGAAGCTAGTGCTATAGCTCCCTACAAGAGCTAGCTGGCCCTTATTGCTTGTTCATTTCTTTACTTCTCCACCATGGTTTATTTTATTTCCCATTGTAAATAAATATCCAACTGAAAGAAAGTGTTTAAATAGCAGTGGGGAAAGAAAGACCCCAAAGAAACTGGTGCCAATCCTACTGGAATATGAGAGATAATCTTTAACTTTATTTTCTGAGGTTAGAAGGCAAGAAAGTGAATGCATTAATCCTTTCTTTGGCTTCCCATTGTAATATAACAGCAAAGAATATATCTGACTTCTTTGTACCTTCAATGTATCTATTTCCAGTAGAATCACTTTTAACTGGGATCTGCAAAGTCTGACTGTCATAGGTTGCCCTTACTGCACAATCCTGACACAATCCATCACTGTGCATGTCTGTTGCTTATTTCAGCAGGGACGTGGATGAATTATTCTAGTCTGGGTGCAGGATTCTCTTTGAGCAGTTCAAAGTGGATTTTGATGCACAGAATGGCCTTACAGACTCCTGCTCTGGTCACTTTTGGAAAGCAATAATAATACATAGTTTTTCTTGAATGAAACATTTTTATATTATCTGTGACTGAGCACTTCTGTTAAAAGCTTATATTCTTTCTGTACAGTTACAGTTGTATACTGGCTATTCTCATCTAACAGATGTATAAATGTTTGTACAAGGTTGTGCTTACCATGTAGGCTAGATTTTTTTTTTTTTTTCCAGTGCTTTAAGATGTTATATTACTCATGAACCTATGATGTGTGTTCTTTCTGCACATCACCCACATAACACATTTTAATTACATCATATACATCCCCTCTTTTGTTCATATTTTGACTATTTCTTTGTTTAGTTATTATGAAAATAGTTGTGCTACTAGCATATTACTATCACCACCAAAAGGCAGAATTCAATTTATTTGTCTCATGTTTTGAAAAGCAGCAAGCTCACTAATTATTTTTCTTTTCTTCTATCTGTAAATGCAGTCAGTCTCATTGAAGTGCTCTATATGTTCTCACCGACTTTGCAGTGAGGGTCAACAAAGCAAACTCAAAGGAAAATACTACTCCGCAAAATTACATTCAAGTTTATTTTCTGGAACCTTGGAGAAAACAGTTAAAAACTTTTTAATATAAATGTTTAAGATACAAACTGAGTCAGATCCCTTTCTGTTTGTTGTTTGTTCTCTTTTCTACATTTTTTAAATAGTTAGTGGTTTGCAGTGGTTGAGACCACTATTTGGGGTTATGGTAGTAAACCATATTATGTCATCATTCTGACAAGACATTTAATATCTCCCCTTATTAATCATACACCACCTTTGAAATTTCTGCATTTTTCATTCATTGTATGAGTTTTTCTATCAAATAAGGGACAATACAATACTTGATCATTTCTTCCATGGCCTGGAATGGAAGCAGTGTTTTCATCTCTCATTCTAATGCGAAATGTGTAATGTAACTAGTACAATCAATAAAAAGATTCAGTACATGAATCAAAAATCAAGTTGTTGCAGATAAGAGAATGAATCCCCAAAAGCTGCATACTCATACCACCAACAGCAGTTATTGAGGTAATACATTGCAAAATGCATTCTATGGAAAGCAAGGCATTTAAAATGGAGTTACATGTTGATCCTAAAAGAATGATCTTGTTCTAAATGGTTTTGGCTTTCATTTTTAATTTCTTGCTCTGTGTTCTCTAATGTGTCAAATAGGCAAGGCCAGCAGTGCTTATTCCCTGCCCAACCTGTTGAAGTGTTAACCCTTAAAAATTACGACAAAGGCTAAAAATTTTGAAGGATTGCAGTCTAACATCTTCTATATCTCTCATTCCATAATCCCACCAAATAGAACTGCAAGGCTACGGAATGAGCAAAGTTCCATTCCAGAAAATGTTTCTAAAAGCTCAAAGAACAGAGATTTTCTTCCTTGAATGTTTAGCCAGAGTTTAAGGACAGAAAGAAGACTCACATAATCTAGCTTGAGCTCTATCAAGAGCATTATATTTCACCCAATAGTGAAGCTGCAGTACCATGTGCTTTTGATAGACTACAAAATCCTTTTTGGATGTGGCCTCAGTCATATTTTCTCTCTCTACTTTTATGTTGGATTAGAAACCAAAAGTACAGTGACAGACCTGGCTCTTCTGGCAACTGCAAAACCAGTAATTCCAATGCATCTCACATAACAACTGATGCATCTCATATAACACTTTGAAGAGAACATTCATGTCTGCAGGAAGTTTCTATAATTGGCAGCTCCATCACAGCATAGAGATAGTGATGGAGAACTGGTGAGTTTAAGGAATGAATCCCTGGCTGCAAAACAAAACAGAACTAAAAGCAAACTCCCTGCCAGTCTGACCCAGGGAAACTCCTTTTCTGGATCACAATCTGCATCTTCATCTGAGCATCTGACACACATGATTTTACATATTATATTATCTCCTACTGTACAAGTCTTCAAAGTACAGTAGTCCTACCTCTGTGACTACTCACCTTGAAAATGGTAAAATGAAATAAAGTAGAAAATATTTGACTATGTGTATATTGTCAGGAAAATGTGTTTCCCACATGGAAGTATCTATCTGAAGCCCTGAAGAAGACTGTGGAAGAGGTATAAGCTTGCTAAGGGAATGCAGTTCCTTCCAGGACCTCTAAAAGGACACACAAGTGCAGAACCTGTCCCACAGACTCTATGATCAGAAGGAAAAAGCTTGTCTTATAGTTTGACACATATCACAGGACTTCTCTCAGTCTAAAAAATATCTTAAAATAGATTATTCTTTTTAGTTTTAGTAATTCAGATTGCGATAAGTCTTATTGTCTGTCCTAACAAATTATTCTATGTGTGCCTGAGAGACATGACTCAAAACTGAGAAATATTAATATTACTTTTTGTTTTTAAATTTATTTTGACTTCCAGTTACAGAAGCTCCGAAGTCCTAGTCAGTGAGTCTAGAATATCTACATCTACCAATTTTCAATATCTTCCTCATATACTGACACAAACCTTATCAAAATTACCTACTTGTTTGGTAAGCTAAATCACTCACCATGCTTCCTGTGCTGCATGGGGGCTGTTTCACACCTTCTGTAATATTTTGAAGCTGTATTTCCATATTCTGCCTGAAGTATGAAAAAACAGCTCCTGGTCCTGTTACCATTCTGGTCTTACCAAAACCATATATATAGACTGTATACACTTCAGGACTTTTTGGTAAAATCAGCTGGCATTTAGCACGTTTATGTACAGAAATTATTCTAGTTCCCTCATAGACCCTGACAGCTTCCAATAAGACATTATATACAATTTTTTATGTGGTGTTTGTCCCTCTAGAAGTACCTACTGTTTTCACTCACTGTGAACCAAGCTGACTATCTTAGGCTTGATCCCTGACTTACTGATGATGGTTTGGTCAGATGACTTATGTCCTTCTCAGTTCTACTACATCTTCTCCGTTTACATTAATGAAAAATTATTATTAACCATTCTTGCCATAGAAATACACAAAGTGATCATGTTGCGGTGTCTTAAGCTCTTCTATCAATTTCTGCTTTCCAAGGAAGACTCATCCTCCTGCTCTAACACACATTCTTAGAATCATGGAATCATAGAATGGTTTAGGTTGGAAGGGACCTTAAAGACCATCTAGTTCCAACCCCCCTGTCATGGGCAGGGTCACCCTCCACTAGACCAGGGTGCTCAAAGCCTCACCCAGCCTGGCCTTGAACAATTCCAAGGAGGGGGCATCCACAACTTTTCTGGACAACCTGTTCCAGTGCTTCACCACCCTCTCTGTGAAGAACCTTTTCCTGATATCTAATATAAATCTCCCCACTTTCAATTTAAACCCATTACCCCTTGTCCTGTCACTACAGGCCCTTGTAAAAAGTCCCACCCCAGATTCCTTGTAAGCCCCCTTCAGGTACTAGGAGACTTCAGTAAGGTCTCCCCAGAGCCTTCTGTTCTCCAGGCAGAACAAGCCCAATTCTCTCAGCCTTTCTTCATAGGAGAGGTGCTCCATTTCTCTGAGCATCTTTGTGGGCTGCTCTGGACTCACTCCAACCAGTCTATATTCTTCTTATGTTGAGGTCCCCAGAGCTGGATGCAGCACTCCAGGTGGGGTCTCACAAGAGCAGAGTAGAGGGGGAGAATTGCCTCCCTCAACCTGCTGGCCACAATTCTCCTGATACAGCCTAGGATACAATTGGCTTTCTGGGTTGTCAGCACACAGTTCTGGCTCATGTTGAGATTCACATCCACCAGTACCCCCAAGTCCTTCTCCTCAGGGCTGCTCTCTATCCACTCTCCACCCAGCCTGTACCTGTATTTGAGATTGCCCCAACCCATGTGCAGGACCTTGCACTTGGCCTTGTTGAACTCCATGAGGTTGGCAGAGGTCCACCTCTCCAGCCTGTCAAGGTCCCTCTGGATGGCATCTCTTCCCTCCAATGTATCAACCACACCACACATCTTAGTGAGGGCGGACGTAATCCCACCGTCCATGTCACTGATGAAGATGTTAAATGGTACTGGTCCCAATACTGACCCCTAAGGAGCGCTGCTCATTACTGGTCTCCACTCAGACCCTGAGCCATTGACCATCACTCTGAGTACGACCATCCAGCCAGTTCCTTATCCACTGAGTGGTCCATCTGTCAAATCCATGTCTCTCCAGTTTAGAGACAAGGATGTTATGTGGGACTGTATCCAAGGCTTCACACAAGTCCAGGTAGATGACATCGGTTGCCTGTCTTCTATCCACCAAGGTCGTGACCCCATCATAGAAGGCCACCATATTAGTGGTGGCCTTCTTGTTTTCCCAGGACATTACCTTGGAGATTTCCAGATTAAAATGTCATTAAAATGGCTGGATTTAACTTGTGACTCAGAAAAATAAGAATATTATTTAAGTTACCAGCCCACCAGCTCCTGGATTTGGAAATGTACCAGAAACTATTAGATGTTTGTTGAAGAAATCACAAACATTTTGAGCATCCTTGGGGTAAGGCCTGTTTCCTGTGCACAATGTTCATACTATGGATTCCAATAGCCAAGGATCTCCAAGGCTGACCAGTTCCTGCATCAAGGAAAACAGGATAACTGGAATCCCTGATAATTCTGAACCATTATCATGGCAGAATCACCTCAAAGTCATGGCCTTTAGATGTCTACACTGTGAAGCTTGTTAGGAAGGTTACAAGAACATGGACACAGTGCTGCACACCTCTCTTGTTTACTTGTGAAAAGTAATTCTCAAAACATTTAGATTTTCTCACTTCCAAGAAATAACATCCCTTGCCTTAGCATATCTATGGAGCTCCATTGATGGTAGCCTCATGTGCTATTTTCAAGCAGGAACAAGCTCTTTTACTTCACAGTGCTGACAGCTGGCCCAGAGTGGATGAGGTAGTTTTCAATTCTGTGCCAGGGTCAGGGCACATGCCCAGTTCTAAGGCAGAAAGTAGCCTGGGGGTGTCGTTAAGGCTTTTGGCTAGCTTGATAGCTGGTTCTTTACCTCTCTTCTGTTAACTCTTGGCGTGCTTGCTAGCGGTGGGCTAAGTTCCTTTGTTAGTGGGCTGGGAGGTTGGCTGGTTGTCATCCCAGTGGTGTTGTCGCACTGGGTCTCTGGCTCTGGGGGCTTGGGGGCTCAGACTCTCAGTACTCTGGGACTTGGTTTCGTGTCAGTCTATGAGTGCTGAGGTATTGTATTATATATTCTATTTTCTGTTATTTTAATCACTTAGTAGTAGTATTGTTAATATTAGTATCACTATAATTTTCATTTATATTCAATTATTAAATAGTTCTTAGCTCAACTTTTGTGAGTTTCCTTGTCTTCTATAACTCTCCTCCTGCACTGGGGGTGAGGGGGACATGAGCAAGTGGCTGAGTGGTTTGCTAGGTAAGGTTACACCACGACACTTCATTAGAACTTGCCTCAGATAAAACCAGATCACTGCACTGAGACATACAATTAGTCTAGAGAGAGATCTAGCAAACAAATGTAATAATTCTGTTCTTGTTGTATGGTCTAGGTAAGCCATTATGTCCCCTTGAAGTTCTACCTCTTTAGCCTTTGCAATGCACAGAACAGTTTTACACTGGCAGAAAGCTGACCTGCATGCCCATATAGGTCTTTCCCAGCTCTTACCCACCAGTCTGTTGCTGTCTTTGCAGTAGCTTACAGGTAGTTGTAAGATCATTTTAACATTTATGTTTCATCTTTAGCCTTTCTTAATACCAGGTTGCCAACAATCTGCACTTCAGTGAATAATATACTTGATTCAGCTTTACTCAGTCACTGTGATGTAAGTGCCTGATAAAATACCATCTCTCCTTGCTAGTGTTTGACATTTCAGTTTTACTAGCGTTCACCCCACAAGAAGAAAGTAATTCAAAGAATGAATTCCTGAGTGAAGAGAGAGATCTCCTAGAGGGGAAACCACTTGTCTGGTAGTGACAAAAGTACCTATTATCTACACCACAGATTCACTAGAGGAAGAAAAAGAATATTCACATCTTAAATTGCACTGTCATTTGTGTTACATAGTGTAATGGTGGTTTTGAAGAATTACTTCTGCCAGTGGCCTATCACTACAGCAATATATTCCAAGAATGAAGGAGTGCTGAAAGTTTGTAAGAAGTTCAGCTTCCGAACAGGAAGGTCTGAAATCCAGAGCAGGACATTTCAACCTTTTTCAGATTTAATTGGCTACCTAAAAGATTGCCAATGAAGGTTAAGACCCCTTAACAAATTTCTCAGATTTTTCTAGCTATAAGTAGATATCAAACCGATTTTCTTCATTGTCTTTCATGTATATTTCAGAGTTGGCCTGGAGTTGGCCTGGCTGGTCAGACCACACTGAAAGATCCTGCTCTAGAGCAGATCATCCTGTCATCTGTAGTGGGAACCTTTGGATTCTACAAATCACAGTATGTACACTCACTTTCAGCAGTGAAACAAATTCCTTAAAAAGACAAGTTCTTGGCAACCAGATAATAGGAAAGGCTAATGATAAGTCATAAATATTAAGCAGATCTTACATCTACTTAGTTCAGAGACAGTAACTAAGCTCCCAGAACAGCGTAGTCACATTCAAACAGCACTCTGCCAAAGTTAATTAGCCTGGACATTTTTCTGCACAGCTAATTAGCCTGACTGAAGAACCATGGTTATACACTTTGTTTGAAGCAAATGATATCTCCATATTGTATGGATCTAGTATCTCTTACTCAGGACTTTACTTTTTCAAGAAGTCATGACCCAAATATATCGCTGCTTTCCATTAGTGATCATTCCACTCAGGGTATCTGCTCCTCTCGTACCATATATTATGAATAAATGCAGATACATTATGTCAGTGTTCTAAAGTCACACATCTGAATACTAAAATAAGATTATTATTTTCTCCTGCATTTACCATGCATATACTCTTTTGTAGGCCAAATTTATTCTCAAGTCTTAATACTGAGAGGCTGTCCTGAAACGTGGATAATGATCTGCCTCTTTAACTAACTGAATAAATCTGTATTTATTTTAAAATATATTGTAGCTGTATATGTTCATTTGCTTTATAGATGGCTGATTCTTTTGTGAACTTAATCAATCCCTTGCATACAATGACTTGAAGTAGTGATGAGTCCTATGAGTTAAAGATAGCTCTTGTGAAAGGAATTTTATTTGTGCATTTTGAATAACCTTTCACTTTTATGCCTGCTTCATGCATTACAAGAAAGGTTAGATAAAATCACATTTGGCTGTTTTTCCCTTTCTCTTCTTGCAGAGGTACATTTACTCCTCTAGTGTTTCTGCCCCTTATGATTTTAAAATTATACTTGTGATATTTCTTTCCTTATTTTTAAATTTCATGGGTTATAGGATCATGTGAAGAACTTCAGGTTTGTACATTCTGGTTGTAGAAAAAATGTTGTAAACAGAACTTAGGTGTACTCTAAATAAAACTAGTGCCTTTCTCTCCTGTAAATTTTACAGTTTTTAATTAGTCTTATGGCATTATTTCCTTGGAATGGAGGGAGAATGGTGCTTGTGTCTATACTAAACAAACCTGATCTCTTCATGTCTGCAGTATGAAGGAATTTCTTTGTGTTTCTCCCCTCTCTGTTATCCCTCTCTGATCACATTGTTTCTGCTATAACCACTGCTTAGCCAATGTTCTGAGAATATGGTTAATGTGAAGATAGTACTGCATTGCATTGCCAATTTATCTTTGTGTTGTATCATTGTAATATGTATGTATATCAACAGTGTCTTGCCATCACTTTATATTTCACCAAGATACTGCCTGAAGGTTTAATGAAAATTCATATAGTCTCTGTTATAACAAAGAACAGTAAGTATTTGATGTTTTCCACCATGGAAGAGAGTTAGTGAACTGGGTCAGAGACTAGGAAATGCATGACCCTGGTGGAAGAAACTATTTGTGCCAACCATGATCCTCCATCTATTCAATGACAAATCTTGGCATGCCAAGTGAAATGGGACAAAAAGACAGAGTAGGATAGACAAAACAGCATACTCTAAATGAAACCTTGAACCAAAACATGTATAAAGCAACAGGAATCTCTGAGTATGAAACTATATGATTGAGTCTGAAACTATAGGGTTGAGTATGTCTAGTGAATTAGTGTTACATGTATGAAGTACCTCAGAACCTTAATTTTTTCTGAACATTCTTCCAAAGCAAGGGGAAACTGAGGATACCTTTAACAGTGTAAAATGAGAGAAGTAATAAGAGAGCAGTTCTATCTTCCGATTGCTTTATGCCCTCACAGAGCAGCCTCAGTGTCTGTCCTGCTCCTTAGAAGAAGCATGAGGGGACGCTTCAGGCTTAGCTCTGGCTACCTTCGTAATAGCTTTACAAGTGAGTTTCTTCTGCAATGACTAGAAGAGAAATACTGCTATAAAGTGGAATGCTATAAAAATAATTTGCTTGCCAAATCACATAGATTATTCTACAGGACAATATATTAGATATATGCTAATGAAATTCTGAAAAACATCCAGTTCAACGGTTTCCAAATGTGACATAATCATAGTTTAGATGGATAAGAGCTTGCTATAAAGAGTTTTTAAAAAATGGATAATACTCCATAAAGACATCAAAAATGTATCTTTTTTCTTTTCTTTTTACAATCTCCTTACCTGCCAACTCACTCCATGACTTCATGGATAGGTTCACAGCCAAAGAAACTTCTAAGTTAGAGCCACCCCATGTTTATTGATAATTTTTATGGATAATTCAGGATAATTTTCCAATTCTTTAGTACAGGGTTTGCAACTACACACAAAAGCTATTACCTATTTTTTTCTAAAGGTGCTGATTTTTAAACTGTTTCCATGAAGCATTGTTATTTTCCAAGTTTCTCAACACTGCTCATAAAGTCTTAGCCAGAAAATTACCAGACAGTTAAATACATGGCCTAAATCTGCATTTTATAATATTTTAAGTTTAAAATTAGTCATCAACATTACAAGGGAATAAGTAAGAAAGGGCAAGGTACTGGGATATCTTGAGAACATAATTTGGACCTGATTTGCCAAGACTGATTATACACCAAGTGGTAGACCTAAGCATGCATTTTGGAAGATGGCATTTTGGATAATTGTGGGACTATGCAATTCTACCTGGTTGAAACTTATGGAACATTATCACTGTGGATCATTACACCATCTTTATTTAAACTCTTTTTTTAATTCATTAATGTATTGGGTTTACATGGCAAGGATTTGTAGTGGGAGGGTGACAGGGTTGAGTTCTGTGAGAAGCTGATAGAAGCTTCCTCTGTATCAGATAGATAGAGCCAATGTTATCTGGCTCCTAGACAGACCTGCTGCTGGCCAAAGCTGAACCCATCAGTGACAGTGGTAGCACCTCTGGGATAACAGATTTAAGAAGGGGGAAAAAAAAACCAAACTAGGGCAAGAGGAATTGTAGGTGGAGAGAGGAGTGAGGATATGTGAGAGAACAGGCCTGCAGACACCAAGGTCAGTGAAGTAGGGGGAGGAAGTGCTTCAGGTCCCCCGCAGTCCATTGCGAAGACCATGGTGAGGTCCATGGAGGTCCATGGTGGAGCAGAGATCCACAGTCTGTGAATGACCCCACACTGGAGCAGGTGGATGGCTGTAGGTGCCTGTGACCCTGCAAGGGACCCAGACTGGAGCAGTCTGTTACTGAAGGACTGCAACCTGTGGAAAGGATCCACACCAGAGCAGTTAGAGAAGAAAATTGCAGCCCATGGTAAGGACTCACATTGGAGAACTTCATGGAGGACTATCTCCATGGGAGGGACCCCAAACTGGAACAGGGGCAGAGTGTGAGGGGTCCTCACCCTGAGGAGGAAGGAACGGCAGAGATAATGTATGATGAAATGACCACAACCTCCATTCCCCGTCCTCCCGTGCCACTCAGGGAGATAAGGTAGAGAAATCAGGAACAAAGCTGAGCCCAGGAAAGAAGCGAGGGGTGGGGGGAAGGTGTTTTAAGATTTGGTTTTACTTCCCATTATTCTACTCTGATTTAATTGTTAATAAAATAACTTCCCCAAGTTGAGTCTGTTTTGCCCATGATAGTAATTGCTGAATGATCTCCCCCTGTCCTTATCTCAACCCACAAGCCTTTTGTTATGTTTTCTCTCCCCTGCCCAGCTGAGGAAGTGAGTGATAGAGAGGCTTTGGTAGGCACCTCATCTGTCCTGCATCCCCGGACTTGAACAAAAATAACTCACAGGTGCCAGATCATGAATTTGCACTTTTCTGAGCTAGGGTCTAAAAGCACAGAAAAGCATCAGCTTAGAAGAAAACTGTTGGCCACATGAGGATACTAAGCTATCACACTTTTTGCCTTTTTTATGTTCCTCAGCAATTTCCTACAACTGATTCACTGTAGAGCTCCTTAAAAACTATGAATTTAGCATTAACTTCCTTAGTAAACTGAAAGAGACCTTGCAAGGCTGGAAAGCAATGATAGACAATTCTCAAAGCAAAATGTGATTAGGAACATGGTCTTAGGTCCTTCTTCAAAACCTGTGGAAATCCCTGCAAAAACTCATTCAGTTGCAATGAGTTTTATATCAAGCCTTTAAATAACATTGTATGACCATAAGTAAAAAAAAAAAAAGTTTCTCTGATAGCACTGGAGCATGGGTGTCTTTGAAGTTTTCTACCAGACACTGAAGATACTAATTTTGTTGTAGGCATAGAAAGTCTTTTTTTCTCCTTGACTTCTCTCATTCTCAAATAAAATAACTGAATCAATACAAATATTGGCTGCTTTCAGGATTGGTTTTCATGATGAGCTTTGAACAGAAACAATGAGTGCATGAGCATAAAGGAGCTTGTTCAAAAGATATTTGAAAGTCTGCCAAACAGCTCTTTCTACAGCTGTATTGCCCATTTGAGATGTGTTGAGCTCAGGTTGTGGAACTCTCTGTGGACCCTCCTCAAGCCTAGTAGAGACTTGCAAGCACGATTTGTTCTGAACTGATGTTTAACACTGAATACTGATTTGAAACATGGCAGGAACAATAGAAAACAAAACCTAAAGGCATCTTCTTTACCGTGGATTTTTCTCTCATCTCACATCTCATCACATCTCATCTGTGATCTCTTTGCCAAATAGTAGCTATACTGTATTAATCTGGCATTTCTGACCATCTTTCTGAGAGAAATAGAACTGCATTATGTTTTAAGAAAAACCCCATGGCTGGAACCTGATTCATCCTCCCTTATTTCAGATATCTACAATGTAGATTAACTCTTAGCTAAGTTTTCAACCCTTCATTGTTTTTTTTAGTGAAGAGAGGGGATTCTAGGATTCTTCTGACCTCATTTAAGATTCTTCTGACCTCATTCTGACCTTATTTGACAGTAAGAAAAAGTACAGCATCAGTTAGGATTTAGATACCCCTACTTCAGAGATTAAAGTTGGGTGAGATGACTCACTGTGTGTGAGTTGTTGTCAACAGAGCCATTTACTCATAACATAAAGGAACGGTGGGCTGCGTGAGTTTTAAAAAACAGTAAATAAGCCACATTCCCTGAACCGACGCTTGCTGGTTCAACGTATATCTTCTCCCCACAAAGAAAGCAAAGCTGGTCTAAATTGTAGAACTGCTTACCTACCACTGTCACACATAGTATAGCTGCATATAGTTGTGGCCTTTCAGCTCCTCCAAGTTACCCTTACTTTCCAGTTACATTCAAACTGAAGTAATTGGTCTGGGGAGGTGAAGAAGGTGTAACTGAAGCAAATTGTACTAGGTCAACACCTGCTTATCCAGTTTCCTTTCCTTTTTTAACACCTGAGTAACCAGAAGTAATATAGACTGGTTTAGGTTCTGACACAGCATTGTTTCTTGTAGGTGAAGGTGTCTTCCTGATACAGGGAGAGGCAAATCGCTTGCCGAGGGAATAATCCAACCCACTCCATACGTAAAAAACTTTCACATACTATGAGGAGAAGAAGGGAAAGATTTTTCAAAACAGATGGAAGCTTCAGGCCTACATGGAGCTATGCAAATATGGTGTTAAGAGTTCCAGAATACAAGGTTAATTTAAAAGATTATGGTTTCTCTGCATCTAAATAACCTTCCTGCAACCCTTTTCTTGGCAAAGTGTAATACCTATTGAAGGAAAGCAACAGTTCTGAGCTTCTATCTAATCTAGTTTCCCACTCTGCAGTGATCAACATGCCCATTAATAATTTAATTATTACTTATTTGTGATAAGTTCACTGCTGAAAGGAAATCCCACACACACTGTGACCAAAATAGATGACAATTAACATAAACCAAAACAAAAAAATACCTCTATAAAAGTTGAACAATTAATCAACACCAGGCTTTATAGTATGATGCATGCACTAATACATTGCTTTCAGCAACAAAACAGCTGTTCTTTTATGCTTTTGTAACTTCTTCAAGTAATACTTTATTCATGATAAATTATGGCATATTTGGCCTGCCTACATAGCAGCATCAATAAATGCAACTACCTAGAGTTATATCAGATCTTGCAAATGCTTTCTCAGAAAGTGACCTCTAGGTAAGCCTGTGTAAATCAGAGACCATATCTGCCAGTAAACAATGCAGTGGACCAGTGCCTGGGACACCAGTGATTGTAGCAACAGCTAGATTGCATTAAGCTTCTGTGGCTTAATCCTTTTTATTATTATTAAATATGCAATAGAAGAGCAAGAAATTTGCCCTTCTGACACTAGTAGAACCCATAAAAGTACTCTGACATTCTGCTTATTGTGCTTCCATTCCTACTATTGAGAAAACAGTGAAAAGTTACTTACTAACCAGTTTTATCAGCGTCTTTTTACATCTGAGTTTTCAAGGGTTGTCCGCAGAGGTCCTGTCCTTTCTCTTTTTCAGTGTTTTCTGGCTATGAACCACACATTTTTGGGGAATCATGAGGCAGATGCCTCTCTTGATCTATGGCAGTGAAACTCCAACATACATTTGATTGTGCTGACCTTAAAAAGGATCTTTAAACTTAAAAATTATCATACATGTATGAAAACGGTCATCACTAATATTGACTGAAATTGGGAACAGTCAGAACTTTAGTTCTTACATTCCTAATTACCTGAGATGTTCGGTGTGAAAAACAGATCTGAAAGGTACAGCTAAGACACGAATTCTGTTTCAAGGAAGTGCATTAACCAAAACTAAAAACTCTTTGAACAGCAAGGAAGCAAGGGAAGTAGAGGTCAGAAACCATGAAAGAAGTTTGAAGATGGCTGAGTAATCCAAAACAGGAAAAGATGGAGGATGGTGAAAAGAGTGTTGAAATAGACATGAAATAGAGAATGTGGCTGGGAGAGTAGGAAAACTACAGAAAGAGATAAAAAGAGTACTGCTGAAAAATATGGTTAGCATAAGCTCATAGCATAGTATTCCTTCTACTATATAATTTTGTTCTTGCTATCTTTTGATGTAATGTTTTGAATACCATATAACTCCCATCATTTTACAACTTGATTTATATCTTCAGGATTTTGGTGTTTTTAAGAATTCAAAATGGATATAATTTTCCTCCTTTTTTTCTTTCATTAAGAGAAGGTAAAAGTTTATGCAGGTTCCAAAAATGGCTGGATAAGTCAAGGGAACAAACACTCAGTCAGTGACAATTTATTGTAAAGATACCATCTCTTGTTGAGGAATTATCTTGGCTATGGTCTGGTGGAAGCTAAGAGACTATTCTAGGTGCATATAACTACCTGTAAGACTTTTCTTCAAGCATATCTTCCTCAGCTAGTGTCATGACACTGGACCTTTGGGTATTCTGATGTAAATAATTTTAATTGAACTGTCAGTCTGTAGGCTGAGAGCAAGCAAAGCACTTGGGCATCTGCTTCAGGCACAAAGATATCCTATTTATTTTTCTGAGACTGTTCAAATATTTGAACACATGTTTAAGTTCTTGTACTGTTACTCCAACATGGCAGCTGTCACAACAAAGGCAGTCTCATATTTTAGAAAACTAATGCTTTTACGAAGTCGTGTTGTTGAGTGGGGTAAACATATAAGAAAAAATTAAATCCATGATACTAATTCATGAAATGGCATTTTGCATGCTTCACTTAACTGAAATAATTCATAGATAATATTTATGTAATTACTTAACAAATTTAAGTTTCCAGCTGGCATCTTTTAAATATTACATAACTATTCATTTAGTATAAGATATGGTAAAAGATGTAACAACATGTTTTAAAATCTAAGCCAATCTGTTTAATGTTTCTATAATTATCTGTAAAATATCATGTGCTGTATGAATTTCAGCATTTTCCCATAAGATATCAAACTGTTGATGGCATGTGACAGATTAAAATACTGATGTTTTCTATACTTAGTAAAAATCTATACATGTTTACATAGCCTTTTCATAGCAACTGTTTGACTTATATTTTTTTTTAAATTTGGCTTATCATATATGCGAGTAGTGAGTTATTAACTAATACAGTATTATAAGGTATAATTTATTTCTCTCACATGCATAATAAAAGGACTGCTAAACAATCTGCAGAGGAGAGCTTGAGTTCTTTAACACTTCAAGAAGACAAATGGTGGGATTTGAAGATACTATGCAGTGATTTGACTCATTTCTCTCTGAAATCGACTGTAGAACTCCCATCAGTTCTGGAAGCTACAAATCTACATGTGTTCAAACTTCATTTAGACAAATACCAGGAAGATAAATCTATTTGTGGGCTATTAAACACGACATCTTCGTCTGCAGTAGTAAACTAACAGACAGATCTCAGGTTTGAGTACCAGCATGAGACAGCCCACACTGTTGAATTGTTTACTTGGTCTCTGGCATGGTTTAGGAGTAAGAAAACGGGCATTGACTCACGCAGTGCCTAAGTATAGTGCAAGAACTGACATGGAGAAGATGTGTTGCCGACAAGCAGATTGGAAACTGCCCTCCTGCTCTGGAGAGAGAAAGCTGAGCTTTATGGACAACTGCTGTCACCTGGCATGAGGACTCAACCACCGTTAACAAGTATTGATGTGGCCAGAGACACCATCCCTAACTCAGGCCATCTTTAAGCAGCAAGTCATGGAGACTGGGAGCATAGGTGGGGAATGTAACTCTCATCCTGCTCACTCCCTGCTGCGGGCTGCAGCTGTCACAGCAGGATTGTGGAGCTAAGTGGTTGTTATGTAGGGCACTTCTAATGACTCCAACAGTTGTGCAGTTTGACAGTACTGGTCCTTGTGAGAAATCCTCACAAGGTAGGTCTCCGCTCAGAGCAGGATAGATACAAAGTGTGTACGTGTCAGCATCAGACACTTCACAGACTCTACAGGAGTGATCCATACTACTCGGAGCTGTGCTTGTGGGAAGACCTCCAGATATACAAAAAATGAATGGAGATAGAAAGGTCAAAGGTACGACAGGACCATGATCTGCCCATGCAATGTGGCTGATCCTGGAGGTGCTTGAACTGGAAATGGGTCTCCCCAAACCCTAATGGCTAAGTTTTCATTCAACTCTGGACTGAGGATCATAGGTGTGAGATATTTTAGATTCTCTGAGGGTAAAGCTTAGGTAGGAGATAGCAAAGTTCTTGCATAGACTTAGTCCTACACATGTTTCCCAGTTCCTATGTCAGAATTAATGATAGACTCCAAGTTTCACTGACCGCTCAGTCAACCATTATGGAAAAGTCATATTCAAACACAAAAAAGGCAGACATGCAAGCAAGACACTATTTTGCATCTATTCCCACGCCAGAATAGTGGGCTTTTGCTCATTCACAATCTGCGGGCATTCTTTAGTTTCCTGAATTACAGAAAAAAAATTATTCAAATAGCACAAAAGGAAATAATGCATTAGTCATTTTCATAAGTTATAAAGAAAGCAACATTTCTTCATTACTTTTTTTTCTTTACAGTAATGAAAATAGATTATTGCATCATTTGGAACATATTGATTGTCTGTATATTCTTAAATTGGTTATATTAATCTTTATTGTTCAATTTGCACCATGCATGCACTGTGAAACTGAAACTCTACTGTATGTTGCCAACAAATTTTTGGTTCATGTTACTGCTCTGTAGCTATTTAGTACAAGAGGTCACTACTGGAAAGACAGACAAATATATTTCTTAATTCAAGGTTGAAACCTCTCTGTTTTCATTTAAAGGGTTATGTTTTGGTCAGGTTTAGAAGACCATTTCAAGCACCTTTTTGTTAATTTGAACCTTTTTTTACCAAATGTATATCATGTGCTTATTGATTGCTAATCATTGTTCTTTCAGGATGCCGTGGAAAAACATGCCTTCTACTAATACCAATGCATGTTGTGTTGCATTTTACTTTAGGCTATAATCTCTGTGCTAAAGAAAGTTCCACCACGCTCAGAATGTGATGAGTTATACCCTCAGTTCTGTGTGAGTTTACACATGATTTTTAAGCTACCTGTAGTGATGTATTAATTCTACAGGAGCACTGACTTTCTTCTTCTGCGATACTTGAAAAGAAACCGGTCAAATTTATCTGAACATTGACTCAGTAAATGTACTCTGGTTCAAAGTGTTACTTAATGGCTTGTGTTATATGATCCTTTTAGCTGGGGAAGAGGAACCTTCCACAGCTCTGGCTTAACCCTGTGTAGCATTAATGTCTCGCACCTGATTCTGCAAAGCTCCTAAGCCTTTGTTTAACTTTCCATTTGTGAGTAGCCTTCTTTCATTATATAAAGTAAAGCGTGCAGTCACACATAATAATTGAGAAGAAATGGATTTAAACATGTTCTTAGGTTGTGATGTGAGTTACATATTAACCAATTTGTATGAGGGAGCCTGTATCAGTGAGTACATAAACCAATTTTACTTTCCAGATAATTTTTGCAACTAGTTGTGTCTAGAGAATGTATTAAAAGATTCCTAATAGTGTCAAAGTGATTTTGGGGTTTGTGGGTTCCTTCTTTTGTGTAGGAATGCATTTGTTGGGAATATCCTTCTGCAATATCGACCCATCTTTGCTCCAGTCCTTCTACAGTAGTAATATAAATAGTGTGAGCACCACATTTTGAATCAGGATCCAAGATGAAGAAAGACAGCATATAGGTACAGTGGAGGGAGTTTATTTTATGATAGTACTACTATTTCAAGGACTGCACAATTGATAATAAACAGAGAGAGCCCTGTAATCACACATTCATATTATATTAGTCATCATGGAATAAATACATTGGTCAGAAAATCACAAATCTGTATTTGTTTCGCTAGACTTGAAATCATTAGAGTTATCAAACTGATAGTTGTGCATTTCTTTAAGCTTGTTGAAGGTATTCAAGCAGAATACCATGAAATTGCATATTCTCTTTAATGAAATTTGGAGCCCTTTCACATTTGATGCAAATAATAGTAAAAGTAAATAACTTAATTAATTCGCTATTAATGTTTTGTTAATTTTGTCTGAAGACGTAAGCTAGCCATGGGAGGTGGAGAGGGAGCATATAGGTATGGAGAAACTTGGGGACATGTGAATAAGGTGGTGACTGTGGTATTAATAAAATTTAGGGCTGTTCAATTACAGTGGGCTTTTTGCCAATTACTATGAAAGGTAGAATTGGCTGAAAAACAGTACCAATTAACGAAAGATAATGAGGAAAATTATAAGATAGTCTGAGACCCTCTGGAGAATGTATTTGTTTATCCTTTTTTATGAAAAAGTCTGAGCTAGATTTGGGGTTTTGCCCTCCAGAGCCATCTCTATAGTGTATTAGATATCAGAAACAAAAGTTCATCTTTCAAATTTGTCTGATTTAGTTTAAAGATTTAGTTTTAGAATCTCCTACAAGTTAGATGATATACCTACAGGTATTCCTATTATACAGAGTAATTCTCTCACTCTTTTGTCCAATAACTAAATGAAATTGCTTCACTTCATGAAATTAACATTATTGTATTTTCATTCAATTTGTTATTTGTCCGATAAATAACATCAATCATCCCAGACAGATATTGCAATACCTCAGAATGTCAAATGTATCCTTAGCCATTCCTGTCTATTCTTAGACACACCTTTTGCCCACTAGAAAATAAGGTCTGGGTTGACCAGATTTCCACTCCTGTTGTCAAAGGTTTGTATTTTGCTGGTAAATTTTCTTACCTTCACTTGGTTTAAACAAAATAATCACAAGATCACCTAAGCCCTACATTTGTTGGAGTAATGGAACAAGGGTGGTATTCTCAACTGCTCATTTCCATAGTTCAAATCAGCAGATTTTATAAAAAAGGAAGGAAAAAGTGATATTGTCACATAAGAATCTTATCTACATTTTCTGTTAAAAACCCCATCCCGTTCTTTCTCTCTCTTTTTTTATTTTTCTCTAATTTTTCCTTTCATTTTGGAAGGTGGCGGGGGGGAGGCCTTTGGCTTTACTTCTGAGGTTTGTTTAAACTGAAGTTCAACACAATCACAACTTTCTTTGAAACTGCATATATCTTTAAGGCTCTTCTAAAGTGGAGGAGATTATTTAAATGGAGCCTCATACTAAAATGAAGTTTATAACTCAAGTATCTGATATTAAAATACATCCATTTAAGATGGATAGAACCAGTTAAGGAAAATTGAGATATCCTATATTTGAATGTAACATAAGGTCAGTCATTTTGATTACTCTGCACATCATCTTCTTCGAGATTTCTTGAATGTTCTCATTTCTGTAAGTACTCTGCAGCTGTCAATATATACTTCAGAGAAGATACCACAATGTAAATTGGCTGAAGGTTTAATACTGACTCCAGCTGCCATATTTTACATAGCTTTAAAACCAGAATCTCGCCTGTGCCTGAAATAGTTGCTTTTAAAATAGATAGGAGTAAAGGCTGTCAGGGTCCCCATCAAAATGTCCTCAACACTTTAGAGAGTAAGACTGAGAGGTCTGTTTTCAAAACTGTTTCTAGTTTCTGGTCTAAACTCAAAATATTTGCGAACCACTAGTGTTCAGCCAGTCCTTCCCTAATAAAATGCCTTAATTTATTTTTTTTTTAACAGAACTGTGTTCTTGTGTGATTATCACATAGGTTTACTAAGACCAGAGAGGTGGCCAATATAATTTGTGACCCATAATATTTGCAATAATTTCTGCTCTCTGTGAATAACCAGGGAGCAGGGCATAGTCAGTCTCAGTGAAAAGTTTTATCAACGTCCCTGATGTCCACTGAAAACCCTTTCTTTTCAGTTAAGGGATCCTAAACGTTCTGTAAGCAGACTCTCAGAAGATATAACTTCTTGTTGATCCATAACAAGCCACTGATAAAGATACAAGACATGTTGTAACAAGACCTGCACCAAATGCCAAGGAATCACTGCAGATGTAAGACTGACCCTGCCATCTTTGTCCTCCAGCTTACTCTGGGTACATCTTCTGACCTGCAGTTCCTTGCTCCATGATTAGACCTCACCTCAGCAAAATCAGAAAGCTTGAAAACAGTGCTTTACGCATTTTACATATGAGTAAATATAAGGATTGTGCTAAGACAACAAAAATCATTTTACACATAGATGGAGTGACAGAAAACATCTTTATCCTAATTTATTTCCAAGGCCTTGGTAAATGAGACATGGAAATCTACAGGAGATAGTCACCTTGCAGGTACTCCTGTGGAAAAATGTCTCCTGTGCAGAATGCTAACAGAAATATATTCTTTTCTGCTTTTCTGGATTCATACAAGGACTTCTGACTTATTGAAGATATTAAGCTGGAGAGCTAGGAGACAGATAATTTTTTATACTTTGGGGGTTTTTATAAATGAATTCCCTGCACGATTTAGCTGATTACAGTTTTAAAATGAAAAAGCTTGATTTATTGCAAACATTGTACTGAAAAATGTAAAGACTGACTTGTTTGAAAGTTAAGATTCATTTCAGAATTTTTCTGAGGGACCTTTTTTCAGCTATCTCTTTAAGTACAAGATTGAAGTCTCTCGACATGTTCTCACGCCTCAGAGATTCTCATTAGAAGAAGTTATAGCAGCTGAATATAAGATAGAAGATTTTAGACTTTGTATATTTCAGCATGAGCATTTTTCACTAGATCTTTTTTTTCCAAAAGCCAAGTCTAAAGTGGAAACTATCAGGAACCCCATTTATTTTATGCATGAGAAAACTGGATCACTATTTTTTCTCCATTATAACAGGTGCCATTAAAATTCTTTAGCCAACACCCCACTACTTGCAATAACCACAATATCCTCCTGTATTTAGAATGTCAAGTGACACTCTAAATGACAAATGCTGAACTCTTAATATCTCCAACTCTATTAATGTATGAAGCATATTATTACGGCTGCAGAAAGACACTGTAGGACCTGCACTAATAAAGTGTTGGTAAGATAGATCAGTTTTACTTCCCACTACTGTGCTGTACTTCTGGCAACCCAGAAAAAGTCTGAGAGAAGATATTCCCCCTTACTCTTCCATTCATGAGCGAATCCCATCTCTGTTAAAGTGTATCTGTGTTTCTGTGGCAAGCAGAGAAAGGGAAATAATTGTAGGTTATGGCTGCAGCACCTGAGATAAGGGACACCAATGGCATCATAGCCATGAATTAGCCTTTTTGTCAGGGAAAAGTTGATCTTTGGTGCTTGTCCTGAAGATGGAGGGTTGCCTCTCCACAGAACCTGCAATATGCATGAGAGAGTGAATTACACATTTTCCTCTATTTCTACTGGTTTTACATGGTGGGATTTCATTAGAAATGCTGAGATTGACAAGAAAAGCCTTTCAGTGAGAGTGACCAGCTAAGCATATGCTTAGAAATTGCTGACAAATACACTGGGATGAGTCAGGACACTTACAGAGACAGAATAAAGGGGCAATGGAAATGTGGCACCTGGGTCACTCACAGAATGAAAAAGAGATTCTTCATTTCCTGGGAATAAATTATTCTCTGGTTCTAAATGAAATTCTAGATGAAATTACAATGTCCTGAATATGAAGGGTTATCTGAGTGAGAATTTGTCACTGGAAAAATGGACCCTGAAGTGATGAAGAAAACACCAAAATTGATACATATAGCAAAGTGAAAGGACTTGAAATCTTTTGTGTATGGTGTTTGATGAATCCTAGTCTGAGATCCTGGTGTAATGATCAGGGTAAGTGAATGGAAGGAAATGAGGGAGAAAAGAAGCATATTCAAATGAGTTTAAATCCTTCAGTTTACTGAGATGCAGTCCTTATTGAACTGAAAGCAGTAAAGACTAAAGGATTTGACCCACTTTGAGGACATGAAAAAGCTACATGTTATTCTGCCAGCATTGTCCAGCCTTCATCAGAAACACACAGGTGGCTAGAGAGGCATTAGCAGGATTTGTATGATGAGCAGACACTAATGGAATTTTTATACAGAAATTCCTTAACTTGTGATCATGAGATGCCTGCCCTGAATGACAAAATTCTGTGGGCCATATGCTCAGCCAGTGTGAGCTATCATACCTCAATAGAGTTACCCTGAACTACACCAAAACTGCACCTGACTTCCAGTGATCAAAAAGGTGTTAGCACAAAACAAGTCTCTTAAAACCTAAGGTCCCGAAGCCACTAGTAAACAACTGAAGCCCAGTTTGCTGTCCTTTCTCGGGTTCTATCGATCACAGTCCTTACAGTATTTAACAAGAAAAAAAAATGTCTCCTATGTATTGTGATGCTATATTTCATAAATCATTAAATCTTCCAATGAACATTGCATCTTCTTATCAGAGCACAATTCCTCAATGCAAATTAGTGCTGCAGACGTAGACATCAGGGAAATAGTATTCTGAGATGCCTAAGCTCCCATGCCCTAGGTTTTCAATCCAACTCAGAAACCTGCACTGTGGCACAGGTGGCTTGATATGTTAGTCCCCACAATCAGCAATCACTTGCATAACCAAAGAAAGAATTAAACAATTGAAATACACGCCCCACACTCCCCAAGTACAGGATAGGACAAACCTGATTCTATGCTGTTCATATGAACAAAACTTCTGTCCTTATTATCAGAACCACATGTCACCTATGTAAAGTTGTGATGTTATTAGTTGTGCCAGCTCTGGAGCTTTTTCAGAATTTTCATGTTGTTTGATATCTTACAGAAAATTGTATGGTGTTCTGCAACATTCATCAGTTTCCTCTCACCTTTTCTCAGTGATCCTTTCTGAAGGAACAATGAGCTGGAAGCTACACAGCCTCCTGTATTTTCAAGACCAGGGCTCTAATAAAGCAGGCATCACACTGAATATTTATTGGTCCTCATTTCTGACAAAGCAAAGATTTTTTTGTTCGTATTATTCCCACAGCAGGCCCCTTACTGCTTTGTTGGTTAGGTTTAAATTTCCAGCCAATTTACAGATTCTTAGCCCTTCTCCTTCCTTGATGTTTTCTCCACTGATGTACTTATAAAAAAGATACCATATCTCCTCTCAGCCTTCAGGCTAAAGAAGACTGTGTCTTTCAGTTGCCCTGTATGAGACAGATTCGTTATTCGTCTTTTATCTTATCACAGACCTTCTTGACTCCTTTTCTTCTCAAGAACATCTTTACGTGATATGAGTGATTAGAAATGCATGCAGCATTCCAGCTGTGTTTTCCACAGTGAAGCTACCTTTTTCCTACCTCCTGCCCTTACCTGCCTGGTTCTTCACTACTCCTACCCTTTCCTCAACCTAATCTCCTTTTCCTTGATTTACAGCACAAAAATATAACGGGCTGATACAAGATGCGTTGGACATGCACACATGCCTTGCACCTCCCAGCCTGGAGTTGCAGTCCCCCATTTCTCCTCTGCAGTGGCAGCTGCCAGGAGGAGTTTCTGCCTCCATGGCTTCCTGAGGCCAGGGAAGGAGGATGCAGCAGGCTGCTTATCCCAAGACTTGGCAGAACCTTCCTCAGGGCCCACAGAGCTACTGCTCTGCAGGGTGCTTTTTCTGTATCCTCTTGTTTCAGGATGTGAAAGAGCTCTCGTGCCAGAAAACATTCAGTGTAAAGCTCTTGCCCTGCTCTAACTGCAGTGGCTGGAGGATGAATACATAATGACAAAGCTTCACTCTTTCCCACTCCCTCAGTCAAAGGGGAGCACCAGTCACTGCCTCATTTCCCTGCTCCATGTTTGATGTGATTAACTCTGTCTCAAAGTGCCAGATACACATGGTCAGTGAGACAGCATCTCAGCCTGCCCCAGAGGCTCCTGTTCAAGTTGTCCTACTCAGTGCCAGCTCTTCTCCAAGAGCTCCTCCAGGGAACGCTGCCTCTGAGGAGGCCACAGATGGACAGTGACATCACATTCCCAGTCCAACACAGCAGCCAATGTCCTCCCCCACATCTTTAAACATTTGGATTGTATTTGACGTAAATGGTGAGAGAACCTCTCTTTGGGGCCAGGTCTTCCACAGATGTAAACCAGCATAGCCCTGCTGACTGTGGAGGAGTTATGCTCAGTGACACTGGCAACAGACCTGGTCCCGGGTTTGTACTTGCAGAGATTTTGATTTGGGCAGAGCCCCAAAAGCAGACCTGCCACCGCCTTGCAGGATTTCTACTTTACAGTTATGACACCAAGTCAGAAATCTTAATATGCCAATTTAACTGAGGGGGCCTGAATACATAATTATTTCTAGGAGATGAGCAACATATCAACTGCCAAGTAATAGTGTCCCCAGTGGACATGTAAAATTTTAGCTATTTCCTTCACACCATTATTTTTCCAATCCTTAAGAAACAAACAAACATGCAACCAACAGTCTGCATTTTTCATTTCAAATACCCACCTTCAGCTACTGTTTAGGCAGCACAGATTTGATCAGATTTCTGTAATTAAAGCAACAATTTAGCTACAGAACATAGACACTGACTTTGACACATAATTCCCCTTTCACCACTGGAACCCTACATTCAGTACCCAGTTTAGGATGTAAGTGATTTGCTGTCTCATTTGAGTCTCCCCTACTTGCTTATCTGCATCAGAACCTGTGGCATGTGTCACCATAATTTCTGCTTTAAAGGTGCAGTGACCAGCTTAGTTCCTACTAGATAATTCTCATGAGTCACTTCCTCAACACATTTGTCATTACGTATACTCAAGTTCAGCAGAAATCAAATCCTCAGCCAATACAAAATCAGTGTCCTTTCATGAAATTCAATGAATTATTCTGATTTATGCCACAAAGCATAAATCTGCAGATGAGAGACTTGTATCAGTTATGGCCTCAGATGCTAGGATTGAGACCTGGAAATAAAAAATCAGTTCAGACTCAAAGCCTTTAAACAGACTGTCTTTTTTCTTACACTCAGTTCCATAATGGAATGAACTTGGGTGTGGACCAGTGCAAATACCAAGCAAAACACCAGTGAATTTTCCCATTTGTCTCTTGTATCAGAAGAGAGTGGAAATGCCTTGAAACAGAAGAGGGAAAAATACACGAAATGAAGAATAAAAATGTATACAAGTGGAGTTCATTCTGGACATGTTTTGCTTCAAATTCACACCTTGCTTAATTCCCACATAACTGTCCTGCCTAAGCTGGAGTCTGTTCCTAGACAATGCCTATGGCTGCAAAGATACCAAGACTGTACTAGCCCCTTCTAAAGAGGTAAGAAACAAATTTAAATCTTCACCTGTCCTGCCCCCTAAGCTATTGTGTAAAGGCATGGACATTTGCTAGACTTAAATCAAGATTTCACTTCCAGGTTGATTTAAACTTGATGTTAGGGCAGAAGCAGAGTGTTTGTTCAGTAAGTCAGGATGATGTAGTTTTTCCCATATATGAGCTCAAAGCACTTACTGGGCACTGGGATACTGAATTACTAAGTGAAATATTAATGCATATATCTGTATCACAGCTTGCATAAGTAGAGTTTACATGAAATTCTAGGTTATCTGGGGAATGAGTTACTGAAATACTGCAATAGTTCCTTGCAGGTTAACTAACATGGAGTGGAGGAGGAAAGGAGTCCTTTCTTCCTTCTGGGGTTTACTTTGACAGCCACTGTAGTTCCTGTATTACCTGCTTCTTAACTTCCAGCCTGCAGAAAAACACATTTTATTTTGCCATTGGTATACCAAGTGGAAACTATTATGAATGTTATGGTAGTTATACACATGTGTGTGTATATATATATATATAAGTTTTGGAACAATTATCTTCTGAAGTTTTTTATTCTTTGTTATAGCTAAGTGCTGAGTCACTTTCAATCTTTCCTTATATAGTAATGTCTCCATCTTCATGATTATTATCCTTTGCCCTTCTCTAGACTCCATCCTGTTTGTCTATATTTCAGGAAATGAGGTGCCTAAAGCTCTCACTGCAACATTCCAGGTTCAGTCTCACTATACAGATAGGGTCTATTATCTCCCTGCTCCATGAGAGGCATAAATATCTCTGCTTTTTGCCGTTCAAGGTTGAAGTGGTCCTTTAGCTGCCATGTTATTTTACAAATATATCTGATAAATAATATTTTTAAAAAGTTTTAGGAGAAAAAAGAAGCACAATAAAAATCACTAGGTGCTGACACAACTGACAAGTAATAATTGCCATTCTGACGTCAAAAGAAGTGTATCAGCCTTACTTTCCACCATAGCAAACATCCTGGTATGAACAGATTTAACTAAATCAGTTTTTCCTAGTATTTGTGATCTGTGATATAGCTGCTCTGCAAATAATTTAAAACTTTTCATAAAAATTAGAAGCACTGATAACTTGTAAATAATGTAGGTTAGTAATTATTAAAAGACATTTATTGCAATAAAATTGTGTATGCAGCATATGTGAACATTCCTGAGATCCATGAGCCAGATAACCTCGGATATAAGAACATTTGAATGTACGAACGAAGCTGTCCCAAAGTCATTTAAGTCTTTCATCATATCACAAAATTAAGGGAATTAAATGGACCTACTGAAAAAAAAAATATATTCTGAGATTGCTATTAATTGTGTTAGGCTCCAAACCACTCAGCTGGTATTTGAAACTCCTGTTTTAGCTGCTGTCTTGAAGAGTCTGTGTTCTGGAACACATGTCCTGCCCCAACCCAGGAGTGGGGCTACAGACAACTGGGATCCAGATTCTCTTTGCAGAATTTTATGTTCATATTGCAACCAAATGGTTCATAACTACATACAGTTATTCCAGTTAATGAATTTAAACACCAAATGTAGGTGCAAACATGCCTACCTTCACCTTCCTCATCTTGCAAGGGACAAAATAATCCCTTAAAGCTGGTGCTTAAGTTGTCCATAGGAGCAGCACAAGAGTTATGTCTTTTGCCCTCTTTAGTGGTACCTCAGCCCACGTAAAACTAACACTTTGACCCTTTTTCTACTGGGTTCCTAGGGAACAACAGAAAATTTTAGACATTTCTATCTACAGGCGCGGGGCTGACCTGTTATAAGGGAGATGAGACTTTGGTCAAAACCATACTGACCTTCTTCCGACAAGCGGTGCTTGGCAACGTAGGACCCTGCCCGCTTACCCACAAAAGGGGCAGACTGGCTCCTGGACTCACCACAGCCCCAGGCTCCTGCATCTGTCTTCGTGCTCTGACTTCGTATTTCCTGCAGCTGGGGACCTGAAGGGAGCTGCCAGGAGGCAGATTTGGGTTCTGGAATTTGTGATGTGAAATGTGAGAGGATATTTTCCACCTGACCACTGCTGGAGTTAAAAGCAAAAGCACTTCTGGAAAAGGACACCAAGATGTAGCAACATTTCTTTATTGTCAGAGTCCACCGCTTGTCAGAGAAAATGGAGTTCCTCTGTTCTGCTAGAGTTTAAAATGGAACAATTTCCCATGTCCTCCTCTACCAACAATGCCTGTATGGGAGAAGCAGCAATAAAAATAAACAATGCTGAAGGAGCAAAAGGACTTCTCTCGTGCTGAGAACAGGTATCCAGGGCAGGAGCAGGCTGATTTATATATTGCATTTCTGCTTTCTATCACATGGGCTTTATGAGGAACCATAAAATGGAAGATAGAGTAATTAAGAAGTCATATAAGATCTGAGGAAGAGTTGTTGCTTCTGCTGCTTGGCATCCCTGAATATTCAACAAGAGTATATGTTAATTCACTGGGGCTCCTACTCACTACATGGTTAATTCTGTAGTTACCCAGAAAGATGCATAATCAAAAAAAAAAAAAAAAAAAGAAAGAAAGAAAAAAAGACTGGTGAAGCCTAGTCAGCAAGGACTAAAGGACAGATATTGGTCTCCTCACTGTGGCAGCTGGCACAGTTAATTTGCAATAAAGGGAAGAAGATGATAAACTATTTCCTTATAAATAAGGATGGAAATTATTCCCTACCATGCCTCAAGTTAAAAAAAAAAAAAAAAAAAAAAAAGCCCAAAACAAACCAAACCACCACCAGACAGGCTTTTCTGAATCACAGGTAATTCCCTGGAATGCTTCAGGGTTAGCATGGCTCCTCTCTGCTCCTTATTCAGAGCAAAACTGTACAGTTGCTATCTTTCCTTAAAATACTTTTCACTCCTGCAGTGCATATTTTTGGGAAGGGTAGGTAAGCCCTGAAGTGCAGTAAATTTAGAAGGTAATTCAGATGAGCTCAAAGGACAGATTATATGGTCCTGTTAGCACTCACCTACTGCAGAGAAGGGGAAAGGTGAATAAAGGATTATAAGTAGAGAGTGCAGAACAGAAGACTTTCTGCTTACTGTCATTATGGTTTATTTTAGTAAAGTTCCTGTTGTCTTGTCCTATCAACAATGAGCTATCTATCTTTCAAGGGAGCCACTAAATGTCTGGTTTTGGGAAGCAGTGTAATTTATTGCCACATTTTGAAGAAGATTGACACTGGTAGGAAATCACTTTCTCAGAAAAAAAAATAAATCAGTATTTAAAGTACATTATTGCTTCAAGTAGAGATTCCAAGTTTTATCTAAAAAGTTATAATGAACTGAATATGTTCATAAGAGGTATTAAGACAATAGACACGTTCTTGGTTTTATAATTTGAAAATATCCTATTTTAATTAAGAGCTTCATGTATTTTATTAGAAAACAGATGAAACTATTCCAACAGAAAAGTGAACTTTTTAATTTGAAAATGTGACACTTTTATAACTGTAATATATATAAAAAAATTAAATAGGAAGTTTGTCAAAACTGGTGATTTAATCTTTCCTATTGCTTTTATTTTAATCACTCCCCTCTCTGTAGACATCCAGTCAAATATTTTCCAAATGGCTTTAGCATTTTTAATGCTTTATCCACCTTCGAAAGTGGTCTTTTGCAAACACTGCTCTTGAAATCTATGGGAAATCAAGTTAAATGTAGAATTATTTTATATAAATGTTTGCATGAAAACATCAAAGCACCTCACTCATCTCACCCCCATTACCATCACTCAGTGTAGTTGCACACGCAATTCAACAGTCTAGAAAGCAGCTGCACCTTTTGTGCAGGAAAGAGGAAACCAGAGGAAGAGTGGTGAGATGCACTAGGACATAGAAAAGTAAATTCAATGATGAAACAGAAGTTCCTGTCCTTCAGACAAAGGTTGCATTTTACTGCACACCAGTCAAATGAAAAACCTGAATACCTCGAATTTGGGCTTGTGTTTTCTGGCCTTTCTTTTCAAATAGTTAGTTTTTCAAGCAGCTCCTATGACAGAAATGAGATGCATTGTTATTCCAGTATACAATTGAGGTAAACAATATAAAAATCAGTGTTTTCAAAACCATTGGGGTTTTGTGAGTTTTCTTTTTTTGTCTGTGAAAGGAGATATTCCTGTAATACAGTTTTCTTTCCATGAGTAGTAATGGCATGTCTTTTCCTTGCCAGTGTCAGTCTGTATATTTTAACTGTAAGATGCACCCAGCCCCCACAATATTGCTCAGCATCTGACCCTCTGAAGTACAGCAGCTCCAGCCCAACCTCATGTCCCTGCACCTCTTCCATGAGTCAGTTGTGAAGGTATGTAATATGACGGTCACTTTAATTAAATTACTCCAAGCCTGAAAATATGGATAATGATTTAAAAATAAGGGATAGGATATTTCATTGAAAAAGTTGTTCGAAGTGTTTCAGGGAACATGAGTTATCATCTATCACAAAAGATACTTCTGGTCATGCTCCTGTTCATGTTTCCAACTGCTTCCACTTCTGACCAGTGGTGCACTTTGACGTCTCCCTTACTGGGGTGCAAGTTGTCATGCATAGGTGAGTGTCTGCTCCACAGTACCAATTATCTGGGCGTCTCTGTCTCCTAGACCTTTGCCTTTGTTCAGTCTAGTCATAGGGAGCCTGTGTAAATTGTCACCTGTCAAACATATCAGAAGAGCTATGGATTTCATAAATCAAGGCAACCTGGGGGTGAAATCAGAAGGTGAATTTAGACTGGAATCCTGCAAGAGACTTAGAAATGGCTGTACACAGCATATTTTACATGGCTTATTTTCACAAGACAGGGCTAAGAGAGTGAGTTGAGGGCAGAAACCTAATAAACTGTAAAGTTACTATAAGACTACGACATCTTTGGGTAATTCTAGCTGAATTTATTCTGTTCTGAATACTAGCACGAGCATAGGATTGTCTTGATATGGAAAATCTGGTGCCTAAACTGGCTCTACTTAAGAATGAATGTCTGTGGCACCAAGACAGATAGAGTGGGGTCCTGTAGACAAAGAGGAAGAAAGGAAAGGAAAATGAAGGAAATTGAATGTCAATTAATTTTATTATGAAATCCCTTTCTTTTACAATTATCTTCTTTTAGTAGATCTTGTTAACATTTTCAAATCCATCCAAGTCTAGAGACTGCTGAAGTGTATGTTTTACTATATATAAAGCTATAAAATAAACTTCCACTGGTAATTTTCTTCAGCAAGCAGACGAGAGTATTAAGAAAGTATTAAGAAAATTGTATGGATTTTTCCCTCTATATAGCTCTAACTCTCTTCTCTGGTTTTGGGTTGCATGTACAAACCTGCCTAACAAGGAAATTAGATATTTGGGTTTTCTTCAGGTCCATTATGTCTGATGTGAGCAAAAGAATATTTTGTTGTTCATGATGCTTTTCTGACTGATGAACTGTGCTGAAAGCAGCCAAATGAGGCTATTTAGTGTTTTACCATACACTATCTTCAATACTTTCCTCTTCTTCCTTCTCAAAATGTCATACGTTATCAGGATAGGAGGAGATACACCAAGACAGAAATCAACAATTCTTCTAATCAAGCTTTTTGAATGGACAGCATTGATGGGTATATCAGAATTCTACATACAAACTACAGACCCTGTTCCAGGAAACTGTAGCTCATGATAATCTTATTGTTTTAGAGCAGATGGGAAAAGTGGAGAATTTTCTCATACAACACCATTTCTGCTCCTATCTGCAGAGTGTTTTAAAGTTCTTTTGCTTTCTGAGTACCATGGATATATTGTCTGCCTTACATTAAAAAATACACCGTTGTCACACAAAAGTCAGGGAAGATACTGCAGTGATGGGTCTGGCAGATCTGTCATGGAAAACTGGCCAAAAAAAATTAGTGCTTTTGCTGCATCCCTGATCTTCTTTCTGGAGTTAGTGTTGTGTCCTTATTGATTTCTCACCTTCTGGGCTCACTGCAATAAACTTTCAGCCTGATTCAAACTTTCAAAAAAACAAGAGTACTGGTTCTTTGTTACATTTCTAACTATGTAGTCATTTAAATGTGAGAACTTACTTAACATCAATGATCAGACATGGTAATGTTTTACACTTAATTTGTACTCTGTTTGCAAAGATGCAATGATGAAATGAACAGAGTATGCAGGGCAATGGAAAAGAAGATACGAAGGAAAGTAGAAACAGAAAAAGTTAGGCACTAAAAGTAACTTCTGGCCCAATACTCATTTTTCTCCTGTCAACTCTAATGGGATAAATGAGAGCATGTAGCTGAGGGCAAAAATTGTTGTAATTGTTAAAAATAATACAACTTGGATGTTCTAGATAGGCTCTATAATAAAATAGATAATTGTGTTTCTGAACACATTGCAGATATTTCTGTGTCTGACTTAATTACTTAGAGGACAGAATGGGCCAGTTAAGAGGATCTGGTAAGAAAATAGAGAATATGGCCGACCATTATCAGTTTGTCGTTTTCTCCTTCAAACTGAGTATATGTCCAAAAAAAGTAAGAGGAGCAGGTGTTATAATAAGAAAGCATTGACTTTATGGTAGTGTTTAATCTCTCCATATGAAAGAAAATATCTTTAGTGTACCTAAACAAAATCAGCCCTTGACTCATATCAGAGAAGGGACAATGTCTGGCCTGACTCTGGCCTTAACGAATGATAGCACAATTTTAGCTTCAGTAAACTTATTTATTTGTTTTATTTTGGATTTTCCTTTAAGAAACAAGAAATCAGTCTGCTTCTAGCACGAATATTGAAAGGTCAGACATGTATTGGAGATGTACATCTAAACCACTTTCTTCTGATCATGTATTTAGAAAAAAAAAATTAAAAATTCATCTTCTGTTTCCTGTTGGGTAAATGATTTCTTTAGTTTAATTTTTCTTCATTGTTATTCTCCATTTTTATTTTCTAATTGAAAGATTTTATTTTCTTACATGTCACAAAGGTAAAGATAAGGAAAAGAGTAGACACAGCCAGCTGTGTTTCAGAAAATATTTCGGTGGCTGAGCAGCAGGATACAGATGGACTGATGTGCTCTTTTGCTAAAGATGTCTTTGGTTTATCTGTGGTTACTGAGTATTTGAAATCTAGATTGAGATAAATATTTTTTCCTTCTAAAAAAAATGCACCAAACTTCAAAACAGCACTGGTATAGGAAGATTAGATTATTCAAATACTTGGAAATGTGTGTAACCAATCAAATATTTCTCTGCAATTTCTAATAGCAGGTAACAATTATTAGGACTCTGTCTATAGATTGGTAATTTGAGTTATAATGAGTAAAGGTGAAATCCAACCCTATTTCCACTGACTGCAACAGTGACAAGATATTCCCCTGTTTTTCCAAAGCATTAAGCAAATATGATCTACTCTGTAAGTTTGAGCTGTCATGACTCCTGTTTTGCATCTTAAAATAGAAGCATCACAGATTCAAAAAGAGAACCTCTCGGTAGAGACAACAAACTTAAATGCTTCATATCAGAAAAAGCAGGTGTGCTTATTCTCTTTGCCTGAACTCCATCAAAACTATCAATAGAACTTACCCAAAAAGATCAGCTTGTTAATAAGTAGGATACCAGGCATAAGCAAAGGTGATTGCACAGTGAAACTGCAGAACAATTGTAGTCTTCAAAACCAGCTACATACAGAAATCTATTCAAAATTATTTAAAGTGCAGATCCTAGGCTCAAACATTTCATTCCTGCAGTGATTTTACCAATGATGTATAGCACATCAAAAAAAGCATCCTTCTCTTGCCAATCTCTTCCCTGCAGTATTTCTAAATGTGGGATTTTGGTGGATTTATTTTTTTCTACTATAAGATTGGGAGAATTATTGGGGATCTATATCAACACTATGGATTTTGTTATTGCTATATCTCTTCAGAATTCATTCACCAGTGCAAAAAGTATGATGCCCACATTTTCATCTTAGATGTATGCAAATTTGCATCTGGATGAATATACAAACTTCAGCTTGTCTACACATAATTGTTATAATACTAATAATGTGTATAAGGGCTTTTATTATGCTACGTACTGTCATAAATGTGCTCAGGTAGATATGTACAGTAAAGAAGTAGAATGTACTTTCTGCAGAGTAACTGCACAAAGCTTTCACACAAGTAGAACACTTACTCCTGCTGGATAAAATACCAGTTTCATTTGGGCAGGGATTGTATCAGGATGAACAATAACCAGAGGATGATGATATTCTTTGGGATGGTTAGTAAGTTAAAGTAGTAAAGCTTATAATTGGTTCTTACTACAAATGGTAACAGGTTCTTACTGCAAGTGATAACAATTACTGAAAGAAAATTATTCAGAGGGTGCTATGGAGCACATTTGACCTTCTCCAAACTGCTCTCCAAATGACTGAAATAGTCCAGATTGTTTCCAAAGGAATTGCATTTCAGCTTAGAATGCTTGCAGATGCGTTATTTCAGAAAAAATTGAAAGATTTAGATCTCAAGCTCTTTCTAAACTTTAAGACATCCTAGTGTTCCAAAAAACATTAATTTTTCTTCATCTTGCTGAACCAAAGTATCCATAATTTAATTTGAAAAGGTGAATTATTTTCATCAAGCATTATGTTTTCTTCTGTTTTGTGGCAATTACAATCTGTAGGTATCTGGTAATAAAGAATCAGTTATGTAGGTTGTATTGGTTGTGCCAGAGACGTCTTCAGGGCTGAAATGCATTGCCAAAGTTTTCTTTAGGAGATTACTCTTGGGGATTATGTTGGCTTTCCAAAAGCATCTTTTCCACAAGGATAGTGAGCAAAATAAAGAGATGTTGAACTATGAGGACTTGATGTTTTGCTCCTGTAAATCACACTGAACTCTTCTGCAGTGTGCCAGTTTTAGCTAGCCACAAATCCAAAAATTTCTCACATTTAAGAAAAGATAATTATCCTCATGACACAAGTTAATGTTTGCTAGGCAATAATCTTTTTCCCATTCCGGTTCTTTAGTGAAAAGCACTATTGCTATTGAAAACTATTATCTTTTTTTGAAGCTAAAAAGAAAACAAGAACCCAATAAAACAGAAATCCTCTTCTCAATTCTTTCCTCTTGCAAGAAATAAAAGTGGGAATAAAACACAGCAGAACTACCAATCTCTCTCTACCAAACCTGCTTATAATTCAAACTGTAGCAGGGTTTTATCTGGCTGGAATTGTTCATGTAGAAAGGAAAACTGTGATAGTGATTCCAGAATGATTAAAAACATAAAAGTTTTCTGGTCTAAGCATTTCAAGAAAAGAAAAAAAAAAAAAACCCAACAGGGTATAATTTGCAAAAATGAAACAATTTTGCCTTATTGTATTTTCAGCATGAATATTATGTAACTTGTGCCTTTGGGACACAATGGTACTTGTCCAGGTGTCCAAAATTAGACTTGCACTTATACTCACCATGATTGTTATTAGTTCACATATAATGGTTATTTTTACATCAACAATTAAGCACTGTTTACTGTTTCCTCTCAGAGAGGTGATGACAGACCAGGAACAATGACTGCTGACTTCCAGGTAGAATGCAACCTTTTCAGCCCGATTTTTTGCAAAAGCAGCAACAAGGGCAAGAAGGGAAACGCCATGCAGAAAAGGACATACAGGCAGCATAAAGGACTCAGTTACTCTTGGTTCTAACAACCTCCCCTCAGGCACTTCTTATTAGTACATGTTGTGATCTTAAAACCAAAAATGTACTATGTTACCTGAGAGGGTTACATATGCAGTAAGGGATAATAAAGCAAAGAAGTTGAAGTATCTTAGGTGTAGGTGCCATTTGAAACAACAGCCAAGCCCTAGTGTGCATTATACAGGTAATTACTATCAATCAGTTGCTTAAGGCACTGAAAATTTAACATGTAATAGTGGTATGAAGAAAGAATGTTCAAATACAACACAAAATGTTTTTCTCCCTAAAAAATGCTCTAGGTAGGCTAGGTGGTAGTGCACTAGCCTGTCAGACTGCCCAAAGGTTTTTTTCTTTTGATGGAATGGAAGACAAAGAGAGTTTGTGTTAGGAGCAAAAGACCCCACGAGGCTACAGAAATCAATAATCTCTTGAGGGTTGAGGAGAATAAATATTTGTATGTATGTGGGAATGTGAAGTGGGGGAGTCTCTTGCTTTAATAAAAATTGTTCAAATTGTTTTTAAGGCAAAAGCAATTAAAAATAATTTTGCCTTTCTGTTAAAATAATTCTTCTGTGATTCTTCTTTAATGAAATGACAATAACATTAGAGGAAGTCGTATTTTTCTTTTTTCCTGAAGCAATGCTTTAGAACAGTTGCCTCTAGTGTCTGTCATGGGGCCTGATCCTGCCATCATTGCTGTGAGATTACTCTCACTACCATTATAATAACAGTCACAATTGTGTCATCTTTCCTGAGGTGTTTGGTTGGTTATTTTTTGTAGCACCTTTGCTTGTATGTGCAAAATTTCAGCCAAGGGAACTCAAACATCCACGGTTAAAGTCAGTGAGAACTTTGCAAGAAGAAAAAGCAAAATATTTGGACCAATATTTGACAATAAGACAAAAGGTAACTTATTTTATAATATTCCTAGATAAAGCCTCCTTTTCAATGATAACTAGGACCAACTGTTCATCTTTTCATCTCAAGGAAAAATGAAAGCACCCAGCTGTGGAAATTTATGAGAAAATAAGAGAAAAACAATAACACATGGATTTATAGATTCTTGATCACCCCTCTTGATAATTTTATAAACATCTTTAAAATACTCTCAACTAAAGCTGTAGGTGCCCATTGCATTCCAGCTGTAGACAACTCCATTTAGTGTTGTGTGAGACCACACACAGTATTCCCTCACCATACTGAATGGCCATTTTGGACAGATGGCACATCCTTCAGTTCTTTACAAAACAGTATTTGTAAAAGCCCCACAAGTCTAATGTAATGAATGAAGAGCTTGACCTGAAAGACTGGGAGTGCCAAGGGGACACTCTTAACTGTAGGAAATGTTTTATTGTACTTACAGTCTTCTGTAATGCCATATTGTGAAAATTGCCCTGGGCATCCAAAATCACACATAAACATGGTGGAGAGCAACTTGACACCTTACGCACTTTGTGCTTCTGAATGCTATGCTGCCATACAATATTAAATATGGTACGTTGCCATACCATATTATATAGTAGAACAAGAATGTTGAAATACCTCATGAAAATCAGAAAGGATTTCACATTAGCATTGCCACTTTTCTCCTTGATTTTCCTCTTCCAATCAAAAAGATTATATTCATTTGGAAATGGACTATCTTTTAAGTAGATGTGATAATGTATGATACAGTCATTTGTAAATTATAATGTATTATTGTATAAACAAAATTTATTTTGTCACTGGATGAGAAGGGTGAAGTTCAAATTATATCATTCAAATCAAGTCACCTACTGGGTTTCTGATTAATAGGAGATATTTTTACCTTTTCTTCTGTGTTTGGTACCATAAAAATAGGTAGAAATAACTTACTGTTAAATTTCTTAATGTTTTACAAAACTTGATGTAGTTGTTTCCATTTTTAATATTCATGATAGAATGAATTGTCATTTAACAGATTCGAGAGTTTCTGTGCTAAATAATAATGCCTTCGGCCTGTAACATTCAGTTTGAACATGTTTGCGCCAGTAAGACCACTTACAGCTTTATTCTCTGGCTTGCTGTCGTAGTTTCACGACAAGCCTTCTCTCCCCCTCCCGGCCCCCCCCACCTCCTCCCGGTGAGGAAGGGTCGGAGGAACAAACCGAGAAAAGCCTGTAGGAGTTGAGATAAGAACTATTTAATTATAGAAATGAAACTTAGGGAGTTACTAACAATGCTAGTGCTAATGAGTAATTTAAAGAACAGAGGAAGAGGGTAGAACAAATGATACAGGATCCCACCCCAAGAAGGGAAAAAAGGAAAGAAAACCCACCCAGAGGGAGCAAACCCCCCACGAAACCGCCGGGGGGCCGAGAGAGTAAGAGAGAGAAAAAAACTTTCAAACCCCGACTCCCAGACCGATCTGCCCGGCAAGACGCTGGCTCTGCCCGGAGCACCAACCACTCGCCACGAGGTCCCACCACAAACAAACCCCCAGCCCCCTCGGCCGGAAGCCCCCTCAGACCCTTCCCCTTCCCAGGGTCCTGCCCAACCACAAGCCTTTCCACTCACATCCCCACCCACTCCCCGCCGGTCCTGCAGTGCCGCAGGTCCTGGGATGGCACTACCTATGCGGCTTGATGTGCTATGGGGTGAAGCAAAACACAGACTAGCTGGTGCAAAGCTAAGACACTTGCATTAGTTGCAACTAAATCACCAAAAAGGGAGCACGTGTATTTCAAGTTCTAGTATCTCTATTGCCACAAAACACATAGATAAAAATATTTAACAGTTTTCTCCTCAAAGTCTAGCTCACAGACACTTTATTCAGCCAATAGGTTTTCAAAGTTAAAGGCTGAGTAAAAAGATGAAATTGTATGGGGGAGCATAATCTCCATATATGGAATGCCTAGCTATTTTCATTTTATTTATATATTACCCATCCTATTTTTAACAAAACACTTGAACCCATAGAAATACAGTTTTGACTGCTTAATAAATAGATTCATCTAAAGTTTTAAAATACCTTTTTCATCCCCCAAAAAACTTCCATTCAAAATGTTATAGGAATGCAATGTAGTTTGATATGGTATACTAACATTCTGTGTGCACAGTATGCTTATTACATGCTATCACAGTACCTTTTTGGTACAGAAGGAGTACTGTTTATAAACAAATATGTAGGAAAAAAATACAAAATATACTCTTTCAATAACAAAAAGACTTTGAATCTTCTTTCAGATCCCCTTGGAGCTACCAACACATCAGATGCCTGTAGTTTCATGTTAGAAATTGCATTTGCTGAATCCAATGTGCATATTTAGGTACACCTTTTACTTATATACTCTTTTTCATAAGAGTAGGAACTAAAAAAAACCAAAACACTAAACAAAACAAAACAAGCAAACAAACAAAAAAAGACAAGAAAAAAAGTAAAATGAGACATTGCTTCTTGCCACTACCAGCTTTTCAAAATTTCACTCTTTGGAAATTTAGGTGTCATATTCAACCTTTCAGTCAAAGTTAATTCACAACTGATACGTAAACATTTTATTTTCTATAACATTAAGTTTAATTTCAATAATAATTTTGTTTCTCTGATATTTGCACCAAAAATGAAAACTTCATATAACATAACTTCATACTGTATAACTTCTTAAGCCTAATTTGGTCAAACTGGGTTGAATAAACCTACTTCTTTTAATATTTCCTTGTAATACCCTTATTTCAGTGTTCTGATCATTTTACCAGTCTCTTTTAGAATTTGTTACATATTACTCTGGTAAGTTGGAGTACAGTGCTCTAGATGAAATTTTACCAATGTCTTGTAGAATAATTGTTCCCACCTCTGACCCTAAAAGTATTTCACCTACTTCATCCTTGAATTTCATGAGGCTTTTTCAAAGTTGTTTCATACTGATGGTTCATAGTTGTTATATGATCACTCAAAGCAGGTACCTCTCTTTCCCCTTCAATTATTTCTAGCTAGTTAATTTTTACTTTGGAATAGAAGTGCTTGCACTAGGAGATTTTTGCACTTTGTGCTATTAATTTTCTGGCCCTTCAGTTGAAAAAGACATTTCACCCTTCTTGTACAATGTTCTGATCCTGCTTGGAGCTGTCAAGGACTCCCAGATAAGTCATAGGCACATGTGTTAGTTCATATTCTGAGGTTACTAATAAATGCATGAAATGAGGACAATACCAGAATCAGCTTCTGAGGGATATTATTCCTGAGAACTGGCCTTTGCCATAACCTATGATAGCCTCCTTAGCCAGTTTCTCATACAATTCCTAATTCTTTTATTAATGCCTGTAATTTCCACCTTAAATAATAATTTCATATATAACATTATAGCAAAAAAATTACTTAAATCAAGACAGACGAAGCCCACTGAATTAATTCCATCTAAGAAATTAGTCATTTTAGCAGAAAAGACATAAGATTAGTCAGACACAATTCACCTTTGATGATCAATATTGCAATTTATCCCACTTTACCACTTCCCAATTACCTCCGTCCTTGATTGTTCTTTGGTTCAAAAATATGTTCTAAGACTCTGGAGAGTATTGAAGTTAACCTAATAAACCCGTTTTTGCTTAGATCACCTTTTTTTTCCCCCTTTTCAGTATGATTTTTTTCTGTTTCCCAGACTTTAGGTACTATGCCTCAAATAAGGCAGATTCATTTAAAATATTATATGCTATAAAACTTTGAAAATTTAAAAGAGAGAATAGAAGGCAAAGAGCTAAGTACTTTCTGACCTTGTGTTTTGCTAACTTCTGAAAGGCACAATTACAGAACAGTGGTTGTTCTAAATTCTGCATCACTATGCAAGGAGCTTTGTCTAAGATCTATGTTGTATTCTGTTATTTGAAATATAACATTTCAAGCTAAATTTAGGTGTGATTAAGTCAACATCATCACTGTAATAATCCTGGAAGGATTTAAGGCTAATGTACCACTGGTGGAAGTCTTGCACAGAGCTTCAATTACTTCCTTTTAGGTGATATTTTCCTGTGCTGAAGTCAAAATATTTTCCTAAGGGAACTGTTCTTGACTGAAAGACCAGAATTAGAAAAGATTCCCATCAAAAACTTACATTTCCACAACCAGAGATTGTAAGATTGTTTTTTTCCACCAAGCAAAGTTTATACTTAAGCAATGTTTGATTTTGCATAAAATACTTCTATAAAAAAGATAACAGATACAATAAAAATGAATTTTTCAGCATATAAGTAGTTTGGGGTTTTGGGTATTCTTTTGGCTTTTATTAGTCTGGTTTTTGTTATAGAGTGTGTTACTTGTTGATTAGCCAAGAAAAACGTAAGGGTTTGAGGAAAAAATATTCCCCAGTAAAAGCAGTTGAACAAAATTTGTAACAATTTTTATTTTACTTTTGGCACAGAAGAATCCTGAGAAGATTACTAAGTAATGCAGGAGGGGTTTGTTTCATTATAGAATTGATCCTTCCAATACAAAGAAATAATTTATTTGATTATTGTTGCTGTTCAGACAGATGATAGATTAAAATTCATCTTCTACTCCCCATATCTGTAGAAGTAAAACAATCTTGGAAGGAGAGAGAGGAAGTACTTTATTCCTCTTTATTATTAGCTATCATTTGCAGCAAACACTGGAAGACACCAAATATGCAATATGCTGGCTAATTGTCACTTACTGGGGACCCATAGCTAACTATATCCACTAAAACATTAACTTCACATTAGATGACCATTTATATTGCATTAAAAATTTGTAAGTTTCCATGTCTGAGAACAGGCAATGAAGACATTGCACATAGTGAGTTTAAAAGGAGACTGCAGTGTTTTGTTAAATGTGATGCCAACCAATAACATGCCATAAGCAAAAAGCTCTGTATGGCTTTATTTCCAACTAGGAGCCATGGCACATCACAAAACCATAATCTACATGACTAAATTATCTCTTTCCAGGCAGCCTGTTATATCACAGCTGTCTCCTGATCTGGGGTCCTGTCTTACAGCGAACACAAGATGTGAATATTTTAAATATGTTTCATAATAATGGCAAAGCTTTGTATTTACAACTCTTTCACCATACAAGATGATAGAACTGCTTCATTTTTATAAGAACAACACCAGGTATTCAATCCATTCTTCCCAATTTTTTTTTTTCTTTTTTTTTTTAATCTGAAATCTGTTTCTGGCATATACATATAAAAGCCACGCTGGACAGATTTCTATTTTGTACTGCAGAAGTATTCAAATTTCTTTCATTGCCATCAGGAATGAAATGTAATATACACAAGTACTACATCATATACCGTAAATTCTAGTCTATCTACGAACATCTATGTTGTTTATAAATAGCCATCACCTGGAACCCCAGATTTACTTTGTGTCTACCATGAACTATATCTGCTTTAGGAATTTGAAATTAACATTATTTTGAGGGATCCAAAAGTACGTTTAATCAGTACTGTTATCCTTCCTAACAAAGAGAGCAACATTGGCTGTCTCTCAGTATGGATCTTTCCCCTCTCTCACCCTGCAACACAAGAGATGAACTCATGGACTTCAGCTACCTCACTCAGGTGTCACAGATAAATTCATCCATGTGATGCCTCTACCCACTTTCAGCTGTGTTCATCTCAGAAGAAGGCAATGAAATCTGTTGCCAAAGACCTGTCATACCGCAGGCAACACTAACCGCATCCTGCTTTTTTTACGCAGTGGAATAGCAGCTCATGAACCAATGTTGATCATAACTTTTCTTTCAAAGAAATGTAGAAACTAATAATAGATGAAGAATACTAACAGGAAGCGTTCTCCCCTTTTAGAGCAGGTATCTCATAAGGACATGACACTGACTTAACTATTTCTATAACAGTAGGTGATCTTTCAGAATGTCAGAACTATGAGGACATAAAGCAGTTTTGCAACCACGCTAATAATACAGGATTCCACACTAATTTAATCTAGATGCTCACTGTAATTCTACCCTAATTTGCTAAATTGCTTGCTAACTTTGATAATCTCTTGCCATCAGAAATCTTTCACAACAGATATAACTTCAACAGTGTGCTTTATCTTATTATTGGAGGACATTCAAGAATTTCCTTTTCTAGCCATAGAGCTATGGTACTTTTCAAAACTGTAATCATAGCATTTGATATGGCACAGCATAAAATCAATAAAGTAATATAAAATAAGATAAATGAGTTATCTTTCTTGGGAATCTTTTGGCTTAACATATGACAAGCTTTGTAAAAAAAAGTGACTAGCTGATGAAAATCTCTCTTGAGCACAAGCAAATTGGATTATCAATTAGCCGTATGTCTTCAAAAATCTCCTTTTCTTAAACCTCCTTCAGTTCCACTCTCATTTGTCAAGTGACAGTGTAAAACGTCTGCGATACGCAGCAAAGCCTTGCTTGCAGACTGCCATTTTCTTCTTGAAAACTAAAGCTTGGTAAGCTTCACTAAACCTGTCTAGTAAAATCCCTTGCAGCAAAAACAAAGCATGAAAAATTTCTTAAAATTAATTATTTCAGTGATTTAAGCTAATATTAAAGTCAAGCTGAAAAATTGTCAGCCACTCTAAGGTCCCAGGGCAAATCCCCATGCTTAGGCAGTAACGTACTGGGACCACAGAACATAATCATAGACCTGTGGCCTACAGGTTTGGGCTGGGTTTTGTTGGGGTTTTTTTTCTCTTTCTTTCAGCTTCTATTAATATCCAGAAGAAACCTATCCTCTGTTGACCTTGCGATGGACTGGGACTGTTCCTTCTTGCTTTCCTCTGTACTTCTGTATGTATATTAGAAAAACTGGTATTTTCCAACAGCAACAAATATAGTATCTTTGGTAAGGGCAAAATTAATTTTTTTTATGTCTGATTTAATACAAAAGCTTTGACTTAATATTTCCCCTGAATCTGGGCCTTACCATACTACCTTGGAATTTAGACTGACTTGTTTTGTTCTCAATGATATTGTTAAGGTATACAAGCACTGAAAAATAGATTGTTTGCAGTACCTAATGCTAATCTTTTTTCTTTAAATTTTCTACTGACAGCAAATGTTTCCTCAAAATAAGACCACATCCATACACCTCCTGAAAAAAAAGATGTCAGGATCAGAAAATTGTTAATATCCCTATTAACCAAATCTTTTGGCTCTCACACAAGGAAAAATTTTAATTTCCTATATATATATCTACATGAATTTTCTCTTTTTTTTTTCCAACTTGCTTTTCATAATGAATTTAATGGCACACCAAGACTTGTAAAGCAAAGGCAGACTGCTGGAGAAATGTCCATAAACCTGTTGCAACTTCATCACACTTCAATGGCATGCTATTTTTAATTTTAACTTTATGGCTTCTTGTGCCTCCTGGATATTTGTATCTCCAAGACTATAGTTACCTCTTCATCTCATAAGCAATTGGAATAACAGCTGATCTCAGCTCCGCATATGCTGTTTTATTTTAAGCACAGTTTACTATCCATAAAATATGTCAGGTTAACAGTACTAGAAATAGAAGAGTTGTTTGTCCCCAAAACAGAAATATCACTGAGGATGATGACAAAATCTTCCTTACGAGATGTCCAGCAAGTACTTCTCTGCACTACTCTCCCTGGACCATAGGTAGGAGAATTGAAAAGTTTGCAGATCCCATTCTTTGTTATGGTGAAATATTATGTTCTATACCTCTTTCCAGAAACTAGTCAAATTCCGCCTAAAAGCTAATAAAATCTTTTACTGCTCCTCCTCCTCCTAGAACAATGTTCCCCAACCTGCTGTGTGTATTTCCAGCCTGATTCTATTTCATTCCTGTACACAGGTGGTCTTGTACCAGTATAACATCTTCACTTAAGCCATTTTAAGTCATTCTGCAGTTTAGTCCAGAAAGCTATTCAGAGACAGCAATCATATTCTCTCTTAGCTTTTATTTTTCTCTTCTGACTAAACCAAAATCTTCAAGTCATTTCTTAAGAAACAGGCTTTCCAATTCCCTGAATAGCAAGTTCTGGTTTTAAGTCAAAGTCTGAGTACAGTTATTTTAATTTTGCTGTTAGAAAAGCGCTATTAAATCATGTTCAGAAGTGACACACACAGCTGGAAGGAGTAGCACCTCAAGTTTCTATGTCTCTGTCCACACTGAGAAAGCAAAAGCACCCTTATATTCTGGCATTAGTCTTAAGATTGACTAAGGCAAACTTCTAACTCCCTACGTGTTCAGGCTTTGACACTACAGCTGCTGTTCAAAAGGTTTCCCTTCATGCCAATGGTATCTTGACAATCTGTTTGCCAGGAGCTTTCTTGAGCTTGTCTTCCTGTCTGCAAGACCATGCATCTTTACCAACCTCCAGCCCTCCTAGCCAGCCATTATACATCTATAGGTATGTAGATAAATCTCAGTATCCAAAAATGGCACAAAAATCTGCATTAGACATTAATTTTCTGACATGGTTATCACTAGCCTAGTCTTGTCACTGCTTCATTGCACAGTTTGGACAGGGACATTCAAAAAAAAAAAAAAAATATAGGAACAGCAGAAACCATGAAGGCAATTTTCCTCTAGCAATTATAGCATAAGCATCCTTTAAAGGTCCGTTGAGACCATATTTGGTCAGAGTATATCTGAAAATGATTTCAACTATTATTATCAGTCACTGTGCGGTGACACAGCCAATGTGTCAGCACTGAGGATGGGAAAGCAGGACATTTTTTTCCCTAAGAGACATATGGCAGTGTCTCCAAGACAGGAGAAAAGAGAGAGTGAAATATTTCTCTGAATGTTTTTATTTGATCTATTTCAGACTTTGATATACAGAAGCAATGAGTCAGTGTTTGGACTCACAAAACTATCAGAAGAAAAACCTTTCAGTCTTATCTCAGATAATGTTCAAATTGAAGCCAGACAGCAATGAAATGGAAAATCATCACGAATGAAAAAGCATGGTTTGGAAGTGAAGATATGAAGGGGAAAACTGTTAAAAATGCAGAGCTTAATTATGCCTTGTCTCTCTCCACATCAACTCATTGTCCATTAAAGGTAAACCTGTGGAGAGATCAATTCTCAGGTTAGAAAAAAATTCAGTGGAAGAATGAAACATCTTGAGCATTGGGAACTCTGTTTTGAGACGTATTTACAGATAAATTTCCAGATGACGTGACTGGAATAGACTGCCAGTTTTTTATTTTCTCCAGAACTATTGCATGTTTTCTGTAGAAAGTCTGACTTTACATAAGACAGTTATGCATAAATTAGTCCTGTATAGCTATTAAATGAATAGTTATGATACCAGAGTTTATAAAATACTGAGAATAAGTCTCCATTTCTGTGATTAAAAAGCTATTTGTTTCTGATAAATATCTGAATTGGACTGAATTGGATATTCAGATCAAGGTATGCATCCTGATTAAGCTCAGAGTAAGAAGAGCATCACCTGATCTCCTGTAGGTAAGATACATAACCTGTGTACATGTGCATAGCCTGGAAGAATGGGAACAAGGGTTACTAAGCACGGGGCAACTCCATACCCTGCAGGTAGTGATGGAATGTGAACATCCAGAACAAGATGCAAATGTAATACAATTCACTTGCCTGCTGTATGAAAGGGGAATTAGAAACCATTTTTTTCTGAAATTTTTATTAGTGGGGTGCGCTATCTTATCTTGGCATTCATGTAATTAACACTTTGCTGGAATGACCACAATAGATGCTTACTATACAATAAATCCGGTCAACTTCTTTCCAGCAAACCTGTGGCAGTATATCATAAAACAGGGTTTATGCCTGGGTATTCTGAGAACACAGAGACCTTCTGGTCTCTGGGGTTACAAAACTGATGAGACAAGTGCACTACTCCTTGCACACACATGCACCGTGAGCTGGCAAGAATAGCACAGGACATCCTGAAAGCTCACACTGTGAATAAAAGAGAATTGCTACTTTTCCTTCTTCATCTCCTTTAGGGGAATTGGAACATTTAACAAAATCTTCTGGCAGCAAGAAAATCTAGAAGCCATTATGTCCTTCTTTTCTCCCTCCCAAATGCTAGAAAACAGTTATGGAGACAGATAGCCTCTCCTTATTGTGAAACATCCCCCGGGAGAAAAGGTTGGCTGAAGGCACTGGTCACAGTTACTATTTTGTTTTAGTCTGTCAGCTGTCTGAGGCTTTCTTTCTAAGAACAAAACAAAGCCTAGCCCAGAATGCAGGTGTTTTTACAAAGTAAATTATTTTTTAATGTTTTATCTACATGGACTTAGAATTATGCATCACGCTCCTCTTTCCAACGTTCTTTGTAACTATGTCAGGATAGACAGCAAATATAAGTAGGCTGATTTTTTTCCATATTAACAAATTAGGATCCTAGCTTCTAGGAAGACTCCATTAGACTTCTGTGGTACTTTTTGGAGGTATGAATTATGTTTCAGCAGTGGAAAATATAAATTACTTCTGGGTTCCATACTTACCCATCTCATCCCTTCTCCAAAATATGTTTTCTCAGTCTTGCATTGAGAAATGAAAACTTTTTATACATAAAAAAACATCTTAGAGAAATCTATATAAGAAGGAACATAATTTCCACAGGAAATGTCAAATTTCCATTCAAAAAATAAGCATTCTCTGCTACATTTTTAATGACCTTCAAATAAAAATTAATTTAAGTATGTGTGTTTGCCACTTCCCCTGAGAAAGCTACAATAATAATGTTTGGTTACTATTAAACCCTGTTGATTTAATTCTCAATTAAATTGCATAAGAATTTTCAAATAAAATCTTTGAGGAACCAAATAAATAAACTTCCATTAAATATAGTTCTTTTGCTATTCTTTTCATAGCAGTTAATAAAAATATGTAGCCTCTGTATTATAAATAGTCTTCTGTTACCTGAGTAAAGTATTTATGATGATTTATTCCCCAAGGTATTAATTGCATGATTGTTTGTTTTATATAAAGCATTTAAATGTAAATTGCAAACATTAGCTTGCTCTTTTCCAATGTTTTATTGATAAAATGCAACCTACACTGTGAATGCAATTATGATGATAATCACTGCTACACTTTTTTTCCAAAGTACTGTCTGCTGTGTTTCATATTTCTGAGTTCTTATTTTTATGGCACTGATCCTTACTTTTGTATGTCCATGATATGGGGTTATCTATTTCACATTATAAGAATTCTATTTGTATCTGTTACTTATAGTTGTATGAAAATGCTAAAAATTTCATAAATATGTTAAAAAAAAAAAATATTGATCTTCTTTTCTCAGGGTATCTGGCAGGTCTACATTAAGTCTGAAAATAGTTAAAGGGATGCTGTCTGTCCCTAGCATTTGAACTCCACAGAGCACTTTCAAAACCAAAACAAGTAAGAGTTCTCTCAGCTGTGTGCAGACCATTTTGTATTTAGCAAACAGGAAGCACGTTGCCATTTGTTTCTGTCATATTATTCCATTGGCTGACAAGAACAAATGCTGATGAAACACTAAAGAAAATGCACCTAAGATAGATACGTATCTTAGCTCGTATCAAGGAGCACTGGATTGTTACTGTGAGCTGCAGTAAAGTGGTGCCTGTGTAAAACAAACCAAAAAGGACTGTCAAAGTAATCTGCAAAACTGGAAAAAGGTGGAGTTTGGCAGTTCCCGTATTCCCAGGGAGGCATTAGTAGTCATTATCAACTTAACTTCACTTTCTTAATCTTTTCTTCCTTCTGCCTGAGAAAGAAAACAAATGGATTCTTAAGGAAAAACTGTAAGGATAATGGAAATATCAATACAAAATCAATACAACAACTTAGAAGGTAAAAAAAATGTTTACAGACTAATCTTAAATCCCCAGGACCAATGATACTATCACTTATTAGGCCTTTATCCGCATTACAGGAATCAATCCTCAGTCAGTTAAAGAAGTTACCTACAATTTGATTTTTTATAATGACTTTTTCTTTTACATCCAGGTAGCTTTAAAGTCTCTTGTGGTTTCTTCATCATCCACTGCATAAAGGCAAAAAGGCAAATACAGTCTTTAGAAAGTAAATGACAGTTAAATTTACACATTTTTCAACTTGAAGTAGTAAAATTGATTTTTGTGACAATCCTTTAAGGATTAAAATAAAACTTTTATTCTGTGAAATATAGACTTGACATTCCTTCTTTTGCAAACTTGAATTCATGAAATCAATTAAGATATGAATAGGTATTGCAGACTGAAATTGGTTTACTTTCTGAGCAGGGAAGCCTACAGGAATACAGGAACACTGCAGTAGTTGTCTTGGAAATTAAAAGTTAACATTTAAAAAACATGTGATTTCCCACATGACTAACAGAAGATAGACTCCAAGAATGCATACATACCTAGTCACCCTGTCTTATATTTAGAAAAGTTCTATGCACAAAATCTTTTCCCCAAAATAGCTCTCTGTCTAAGAAATATTATTAGCATTACTGATCTTAACAAATACATGTCCCTGAACAGTATACATCTCAAAGTTTCTAAGATTTTTCAGACAGTGAATCTGGATAACAATGCAGTGCTATTGTCAAGTGACTTCATAACCCACAAAGAAAATCACACACCTGAAATCTGACCATGTTTGCACTGGTAGCACAGGTTGGATTTCCTCAGAGACAAGGGGAAGAGGCAGGAGAGTATGGGAGTCATTAGATACTGCCTTGTAAAGGAACAGAAAGGTGTGCAGAGCCTTTTTCTACTTGCTAAAATCTATAAAATATCTTGGTGTGTTCCCATGATGGAAGATGCAGAACTGTCCATCTTACACTGTAAGAAAACCCACTCTGCTCATTCTACTCCATGCTACAGGGGATAGATTTGCAGAACGTCACAGATTTTTAAGTAATTTTAAGTTTCTCACAGGGTTTTTATTTGCCCTCAGAACAGGAGGACACAATTTGACACAGGTAAAATATCTTCTGAACTATACATAGATAGGATATTTTTTCTTGAAATGATGAGGACACGGCAGTGTAGCCACAAAGGATTTGCAAAGAAGTAGGTTGTCAAAAATCATTGCATCAGAAAAGGGAAGACTCATTTCCCTCTGCTTGCCAGTGAGAACTTTCAAAGGCCTAATATACAGATCTTATTTTCATTAGATGGATATAAATCATGCTACTGTCACAAGAAAAATAATATGTTTTTATATTAGAGAAGGCCACATTTTTATTTGTTTTATGACAAGCAATTGCTAAAATACATCAATAAATGAACCTCTGTTGTTATGCATTGTAATACAATAGTGCCAGTGAACCTGAGATATACTGCAGAACTGTAATACTAGGCATGAAGAGGGCATATAGTGACTTTTCCAGCCTCAGGAACTCACTGACTTAAAATAAATCAGAGAAAAAGGTGACATGGAAATTCAGGGAAGTGAAGTGACTGTTTTGACCCAGCAGCAGGATGATGACAAAGGCAGGAGTAACATATAATGTGTTATTTTGAAGATGTCAATTAATTTTTATATTTCTGGAATCAATGTCAATACAAGGAAGTCATGATCACTGATTTATCTGTTTTAAAAGAAAACATGACAGTTTTAACTCTCCTCCAGAGATTCAATGACTAACATAATCCTTTTTATTTACTATATATGTTAGCAAGACTTTTTTAAAACGGTTGTTCTTATTTAGATTTTTCTGTAGTTCTCAAGACTAGAAAATATTTTGTTATAGAATTATGAATCAGCATTTTGTCTCACTGCAACTGTTCACATTACTGTATCTGACAAAACTCCTAAGAATATGTGTATGTGAGGTCAAGAAGTTGAACTTTCAGCCTGTGTACAGGCCTATTTGTTCTCCACTGTTATTCCACTTTTTCTCTTTTTGTCTTTTCTCCTAGAAATCTCTCTTCAAAACTTACATACAAAGGAAGTGTAGGTGTGAATAATCCTTTCTCCTTGCAATTTCCCATGTTTTAGGGTGGAAATGGCCAAAGTTCTGATTATGGTGTGTAATAATCTCCAGTGCATCTAATGTCTCTGACAAAAATCTTCCTTAGCAACAAATTGGGGTTAAAGCAGCATGTTTTATTACATCAGAAGTAACACCATTAACAGTGCCATCACAGAACTTACATGTAGTGAGGCAATTTCCTAATGCCTTTCCCTCTGAGGCAAGTATTTTGCATGCCTCACATCCCTGGGCCTGGTTTCCTGGAATGGGAGATTATCTCATAAAGGATCACTCACCGTTGGCAATTTGCAATAAGCCTGTAAAAGTTCAAAATGCCAAACTCAGATTTGAATAGTAGTAAGTTACATATTTTTGCTGCACTGTGAGTATATTAAGCTGAAATGTCCAAGTAGGATATCTTTCCTACTCCTTCTTCTTTCTCCCAGAAAGGACCCTGAAAGCAAAACTTTACATTAAAAACATTGTATTCTCCAAAGAATGTAATAGAAGATATCTTTCAAGCCCAGTATCAGCAATGTAAATCTGAGATAGAATATGCTAAGTAACCCCAAACTTGGAAAGCATCAAACGTATGTTTCTGCAGTGGACAAAACGAACACTTTCTCTCGAAAAAAACCACAAAACCACACAATATTTTTTGTCACTCAGGCATTTAATTAGAATTTGAGAAATAGATTAATTGTAATTGAAAATGTAATAAACTATAGTTTGGGGTTTTTTTTCTAGGGAAATCTAAATTAGCATAGTTAATGAAATTACTTTACTTTTTTGCTTTGTCAGTAAACTAAATCCCTTCCACAGCTTTTTATTTGAAAAAAACAAATAATCTGCTAAAGTAAATGATCTGCTTTTCCACTCAGGGATTACAAAAGCTATTAAAGCAAATTCCAGTGAACTACATCAACAGTACTTTAAAATGAACTTTTATCACCTTACAAATGTTCTTTTATTGGAAAAAATGACACCAGTTTCTCTAAATGCAGAGATTTAAACAGTGGTAAGCTAGAGTCAGTGGTTTTATGAAGTGTATTATCTTCAGGACAGTGGTTTGGTGAAGATTTAAAAACGATTATCTCTTCCTAAACTCACAAGTAATGCTAAGAATGCCTATGAGTTCATTTGATGCTGATCTGTACTGTAGTAAGGAAAAACAATATATTTTCTGTTGTGTCAAACTAGCAAGAATGAACTAAGTCACTCTAGATATATTTGAGGAATGTGAAAAAAAAAAAAGGCAGCCTTTAAAGATCAAACAAGAGTTTTCTTCTAATAATACAGTGCTGGGTAAAAATACGTGAATGGGTTTTCGTAGGATTCTCTGTTCAACACTAACAGTTCAGCAAGGAAGATTCTCCATCCCCATCAGTTCTGCATTGTGTGGAGAGTGTAGTTTTCCATTGCTGGGGCTGAACTGGAGCAAAACATTGTTAGGTTGAGTGTGGGTGTGAGTAGGTGTGAGACTGTGCAGGGTGTGGAGGGGTTCTCCGTGTTTTTCTTGATTCTTCAAGCGTTCAACAAAATCTAGCTTCAAAATATCAACCAGAGTATAGAAAGTAAAAATATACTTAAGGTTTGGGAAGAAACAGAATGCACAGTGAACTAAAACAAAGTTCAGTTGGCATTACTTTTTAAAAAAGATTTTAATTTCATTTTCAAAAATCCATAAAACTGTATGTTTGAAAAAATAAATTCAAAGGCTGGTTTGGGATCAAAGTATTTTGTTTCACCAGAATCAAAGCATTACAAAACATTGAATTTAAGAATAATTTCAAAACTAACATTAAAACATTTAATTCCCTTAACAGTAATATAGGATGAATATTTTGTGTCTATATCTTTTTTCCTTCTTAGTGACTTTGAAAAAAACAGCATGATTCCAGGAAGCATATTAGTTTTCGCACCAATGGGAAAATGTCATCAAAATTTTTTCTGACCAGATCTAGGAGACATAATTGAAAATATGATATCACAAAATGTGATAACAAAATTAATTTCACTGTCTACATTTGTTTTCCCTATGACAAGTTTAACAATCAGTTTTACTCAAATTTCTATTGTTTCCTACTTTTAAGAGAGCCTTGTTTTTTATTAACTGGTCATGGTGATTACCCTCTTAATGACACTATATTCATCCATGCGCTTGTTTTTTCAGGGTAGTCTGAGTGCAGGAAAAAATCAACATGTGTATGCAACATATTTTATACAACTTTGATGTACAGAAGAGAGGTTAAGATATTATCAAATCCATTTTCTTTTGATAGTTTTACTGATTTAGTAGTTACAGTAAGACACTTCTTGTCAGTTGTCTTTTTAAATGAAAGTACACAGTTTTATTGGTTATTGCATTTGCATTTAAATTATTTGCTAATATAGACAATACATTAGTGTGAAAATTTGTGGTTTTAAACTAAGTCTTATAATGAAATCTAAGATTTTTATGGTAGATCTGTCTATCAAATGTCAAATGGTTGACATGAAAAACGTGTGCTGTTATTTGAATTGTAATAATTTCATCTTAATCTTACTTTATTAAAAACAAACAAAAAACTTATTAATTTAGATGTTGCACATGGAGAATCTACTTCAAATCAAACTGCTGGGAATCCTATTTGAATATTTCCAGCAGAGAACATCATTTTCTAAACTACTAAGAAACAAAGATTTTTTTAATGCATCCAGAACAAACAAAACAAAAACAAAATTCCAACTGGATTTATCATTAAAAACACAGCTCTGTGACTCAGTAGCTGAGGGGTAGATAACAGACACATTTCTAAATGAATTATCAAGAAACATCACTTTATTCAATGCTTTTAAGTATGCTTTTTTTTAAAAGATAGATTCATTTGCTTTGAATATTTTAAACCTCACATCCCTAACAGTTTGACATTGTGGTTGTTTCAGAAGTTGAAATGTTTGAAGGCTTTCCTTTAAAGGCAGAGTTTGAGTTTTATTATTTATTTCATAATTCAAATTACTTTTATAAGAGCTTATTGAGAATTGGGAGTTTTTCAAGAACACTCTTATGGAAGCACAGAAACAGTTCATCCCTTTTAAAGGTAAGGTAAGTAGGCAGAGTGAAACTGGCTTAACTGTGAGCTTCTGTCCCTGCTCAAAACCAAAGAAGTGCACCAGGGATGGAAAAGCAGCTGAATACCCATTGAGAACTACAAGGGCATTGCCAGGGTGTGCAGAGATGGTTAGAAAAGCAAAAGCTCAGCTTGAAGTGAAATTGGCCACAGATGTCAAAAACTATAAGAAAGGATTCTTCAGGTACATAAACAATGAACAGAAACAGAAGGAAAATATTGGCCTGCTGTCAAGCAGGAGAGGTGAATTAGTCACCAACAACACTGAAAAGACAGATGATCTCAGCACTTTCTTCACTTCTGTCTTTACCAGCACAGTTGGGCCCCAGGCCTTGGAAACAAAAGTCCAGGTTGATGCAAACTATGTGAATTATTACAGGAGCTTGACCCCTACAAATTGATGGGTGCTGATGTTATCCATCCAAGGGCTTAAAGATAGCTGCCTGAGGTCACTGCAAGGCCACTCTCCATAATTTGAGAAGTCTGGATCAGAGGATGCCCCAGAAGACTGGCAGAAGGTTAATGTCACACCCATCTACAAGAAGGGTTTAAAGGAGGATCCAGGAAATTATATGCCTATCTGTGTTACTTTAGTCCCTGGGAAAGTTATGGAAAAAATTCTCCTGAGGGTTGTCACAAGTCAAAAAAAGCCTGTACTTTCATATATTCATAAAAATGTCTTTTTTAAAAAAAAGATGACAACTTAATAAAACCTGGAGAAACTATTGGAAAATAAATTAGTAAAGAACACATGTGTATCTTATCTTGTGAATCCTTTAGATGGTGTATCCTTTAGCTGGTATCCTTAGCAAGCTGATATCCTTAGTAGCAGTATCCTTTAATTGGTGGTAAGAATTGCAATATTCATACTCAAACTACAGCCCTAGCTGCTCAGTAAAGGCTCAGAAGTATGATCAGGAACCTTTTTTAACTGGTTGAGCTGATTTTATGGAAAATCTAAATTTTGACTGTTTCTCTGAACATGTATAGTTACATTTCTTCCTCTCTACCACCCTATGCATCTTTACTGTGCTCTGGTGATGTACATGAAAAGAAGAATAATCTGTTTTTTTTATAATCTCTGCCAAATTTGTTTAATGTTAACATAGTGCTTTTGAAAAAGTTACCAGAAGAGTGCTATTAAGATCAAACTCTAAATGAGTCATCCAGTGTATTCTCAGATGTCGTCAGTTTTCATTCACATGTGACATGTTGCCAGCTTACAGTTCTTATTATAAGAACTTATAAGAAAAGGTAGCCCAATAGGAAGATAAAAGCCAAGATGAAAAGAGATTGCTTGAAATGGGTTCAACATGGGACTGATGGCTTTTAGCAAGGTAAGTAGCTCAATGACAACAATCTCTTATTTATTTACAATAAAATACGCTTTATCGGAAGGCCTCAGTGCACAGCTGAAATTCGCAGTTAATCAGGACGTGTCACACAGATCTGATCATCAGGATTGCTCTGTATATCTGTATATCTCAAAGTGTAAAGAAGAGGACATGAACTCTCACAAAGGTCCACCTTGTAGCTCCCAGAAGCAGTTCCTGCCCAAGGCTAGAGTCAGTACTCAATATAGCCAATTTTCAAAAAGTGAAGTGTGCGGATAAACCCTAATGCCAACTAATAGCACTACATAACAAACTTACAAAGTCTAAATAAAAGGATACTTCCTTCAAATGATATTGCAAGGAAAACCTTTTACATAGAACATAAATATCCATGGTTCACTATAACATATCCAGCTCTATTAAGACAGTGTCCTGTAAATCTTTCTGCTGCTTTACTTCCCTTACAGTTAGCTACCTGTTGTAAGTCTCTCAGACTACATTTTCCCCTCTGTTGTGACATTTCTGCCTTTGTCTCTGTGATTCATAACAATTTTGCTACCATTTGGGCATCTAAATGCAGTGCGACAATTAAGATTGCATCTTTAGTATTTATATAAAAAACTGTGTTTAAGATTTTCTCTGTTTCTCTAAAGCATCTATACACATTTCAGTACTGACATATAGCTATAACTCAGGTATCAGTTCACATACCCCTGAATGTAAAACAAGAATTAGCCTGTCCTATTAATGTCTAGGGCTGACTTCAAGCTGATAAACTGAAAACAATTGTATTTTGAAATGAAAATCTGGGTGGAAGAGTTGTGTTCACAAATATGTTTTTGCAAGCTGCCAGGACTAAGGAGGATTGTGGTTGTGGCAAACATTCTGCAAGGTGCTGTATATGCCTGCTTTTCACCTTTAGTGGAGTGATGCTTGCAGAGATGTCTGAAGTAGGCTGATGCATTCAGTGATCTTGCCTGTCACAATGGAGGGTCTGAAAATACTACCCTCCATGGAAATTAACTAAACGTGACTGGAGACAAGCTATGACTGCAGCAGTCCTTTGGCTTGAGACTAAGTGACTGTGTCTAGCAGCATTGTTTTTACCTTAAATGAACATGATTTTCCTTATTCTTTTAAATCCTACAAAAAATCATGCTGCCTTAAACTCTTTTCTCTCCTGTACTATTTCGCTGTTCCTGTCTGTGGTGAGTTTAGTACAGCTAAATATTCAAGCTAAAAGAAAATTACAGTCTCAGATGGTGATTCTTCTGTGAACAACCACCAGATTAACTGATCGTAATGTTCAATGCAATATTCAAAGCATGCTATCCTTAACTTATTGAAACTGTTCTGAATAAACTAAATAACAATGGCCATGTCAGATCCTGACCTTGTACTACAATTCCAAACAATCTGGTACAAACTTCTGCAAAGTGTGAAATACCTTTTGAAGCACAACTTCAGCAGCTTCATGGTTTGTTCCCTCAAGACTTCGGTAAAGAAGTCTGACTTACAATGAAAAAGTAGCATCTCTATTAAGAAGAGAAAAAATAGACCTCAAAGACCATGTCTAAAACAGAGCTCAAAATCTCCATCACACTTCCTATCATGATTGTACAATATGAATAGAGATTTCAGTCCTGACATGTGCTAAAAAACACAGGCTTATCATCATTCCTCATTCTCAGGGCTATGTGGATGGAAGACTCCTCAATGCCAATCATGTAGCACTGAGGAGCCTTCAGAATCAAGTCAACTTGCAGGATTGGGATGTAAGTTGTTTCTGTTACACCATTTTGACATTGGGCCAGTACATATCATCGACAGTTTTGGTTTGTTTTGGTTTTTTTATCTAGTCTGAATTCTCAATACTTGAAATCTTAGATGTATGGAAAATGGAAACTAAGCCAGGCTACTAAGAGGACAGAATAAACATGTAGGGTTAGAAATTAGACACATCAAAACTTAAGAGAGAGGAGAATAGCAAGAGATGTCAGAGATTCTGAAAACTCATTTCAGTATGTTAGTCATAAAAAAAAAAAGCAGAGGTGCTAGTCTGTTACTTCATGTTGCTATATGATACTGAGATGTCTGATGGTGTTTACCAACTTTTTTGCATCTGCCTTTACTGAAAAATCATCACATGAATGTAGAAGATATCAATCAAACAAGTAAAAGGCTATTGCAAAAAGTAAAGGAATAATCCATTCCACAGTAGGTTAGGCAGGAGTGGGCTTTAACTGCACCAGGAAGGATTCAAGTTGGGAAGCAGAAAAGGCTTTGAATGACTAGTATGGATGGATAATGAGGGACTGGATTAATTTTCCTGGTGAAATTATGGAGTCTTCATCTTTGGATCTTTTTTAGGACAGCTCAGGCAATCATTTGTCAAGAATAGTTCATGATAGGAATAGCATCTGTCACTCTCTGACTCTGCCCTGGGGCAGAATGAAAGTTGAGATGATCCTCTTGAGGGTCCTTCAGTTCTTATTTTTCTATGGCTTTTGTAGTTTACTCTTATGCAGAGAGCTAATAAACAAGATTGTAACTACTGGCTTTTTGTTACATGCATACCTGCAGTCTCCAGAATTCCTGATTGCCTTTGGGAAGAATTATATGGCTACTGTAGCTAGCCAATTATTTTTATACCATTTGTGGAATAGGTTAGCATTTGTAAACAAACATATTGTCAGACAAATTGAAATCAGTCCTTCCTTTAACTTCAGTAAGATCTCAATTGCATCATGTAGATCCAGGCAACTAAGTCGGCAGCTGGTCTCCAAAGGCTCCCTTTGTAGTCAGCACATAGACAGGAACTTTTAGGGAGCAACTGAGAGCATGAGATTAATTTATGTACTCTGAAGACAAGCCAAATAACTGAGCAGGTGAAGTATATTAAAATGGAAACCAGTAGTTGGACAGTGTTAATACTCTCCTTCCATACCTTCATAATGCTTAAATTACTAAGCAAGTGGCTCTCATAAATAAACAATAATTAAAGAGAAGGTATGAAAGTATATTGTGGAAAAAATAGCAAGAAATTAATCACATTCACAGAGTTTATAGATTTTGCTGCAATCTCTCCTCCCATTTCTGTGCAATAAATAATATCAGGACAAACTAATTGTTTTCCCTAACAACTCAGTGTGAAAAATCTCTGAAATAGACTGATTATGTAAATATCTAGTCAAGAGTAAAAGAAAGCAAACCTATTCTATTTTGGCTCCCACTCAGACTGGTAATAAAAATAAGATAGTGTTAAATAAATATGGACTTTTTAGAAGGGTTTTATAGGAATAATAAAGTATACACAGTCATCATATTTTTTTTCAAGGCTTTTTGAGATATGGATTCCCACTTTTAAGTTACAGAGTGAGAAAAAAATTAGAGAAGACAGGATAAGTTTCAACTAGCCTTCAGCTCCCTAGTATGCATCAATTAAAGTTGTCCTAGCATCAAGAGTTCTCTTTCCATCCATAAGGTTAAATATAAGAATATTCTATTCTTGTCTAACAAGGTCTAGCTCTCTAACTCCTTGACACTGAGGGAATATTGAAGAGTGACAAAAATAACATTTTCTTCTTAGTATCCACTAAAACAATTGCTCAGAATACTGTCAGGTAACATTCTCCAGATGGAGGAATTGTGTAAAGAGTAAGGATCAGATTGTGACTGAACAGCACAAGAAAGAATCCAGGATTGCCTTGTTTGTTTGTTTTTCAAAGATAAGTGTGTCATCATTTGATCAAATTTTAAAATGGTTATTTATATTCCATCTCACTATTTCAACTGGAAATCACATTTCATTTAAACATTTATTCAGTACAGCCTCACTAAGCCACTGGGTAACCAGTCCCCCACTGAACAGTGAAAATTGTCAGGGTTTAATAGAAAAAGAAAATATTTGCTATGTACAAATAATGGGAAAGCCCACACTATTCTCTAGGGACTACATTTGGAACTGTGATATTTAGAATGACTAAGTACATCCAGAGACAGTTCTGACCCATTTAATTAAAAGGACATGTGCCATATTAATACCATTATTACTGTGTAAATTAAACTGAACTTTCATATTTATTTTTTCATAAATACTCCTTTAAATATAAAATTCATACGGACGTAAAAATATTTTAATTTTCAGTATGAAATGCAGTAATAAAATTGTAATATTATGTTTTTGTTCACAAGACTGTGAAGTCTGTTACAGTGGCAAAAGCATATTCAATGGGACTTCACTTCAGGGTCTCCTTTGTACTGTGGGGGCTGAGTCATTTCCACAGGCACCGGAATACAAAGTGCTGCATACTGAAGATTTAATTGCACCGTGCTGCTGCTGCAAGGAGAGGACTGCTTCTCCCCAAGATCTCTCATAAAAGGATATCACTTTGGACTGCTGACAGGAATGTTTAACACTGCCCATGCTAGTGCCCTAAAGAGCTATGGAGGTTAACAACTTCCAAAGCTTAGATAATGCTGCAGGAATTGGTGCTGAATAAATAATTCATGTCTACTTTTTTATGATTTAAAAAAAGAACACTTGTGCAGCTTAACTCAGTTTCCAGCTACTGTTGAAGCATTTGATTTTATCATAAATGTAATTTTTCCCCATTTATTTCTTTTGGTCTCTTCCAGAGACATGATGGCAGTATAATGGAAAGTTAATAAACAGATCAATATATTGGTTTCATTCTTTCCAGATGTTTTCTTCATTATGCCAGACACATTACTTCCTAAGCAGAAAGCTGCAATGAGTGCAAATTCTAGTATCTCTTACAAGACATGATAAGCAGTTCAGAAGACAGTGTGCATCCTTGTTTGGCTGGAAGGAAATAGTTTCCATGATGTTTATTCTGGCTAACAAAGGATATGCATCAATAAACACACTTAGCAAGAAAGAAAGAAAAAAAAAAGCTAAGGACTTCAAAGAAACCAGATACAGAAAATCTTATTATATGTGTTTTTTACTGTAGGTGAGACAGCCACTATACTGACTACTTCTTCCTGACATCCACAGGTACCCAGCAAAAACATTCAGTTAGTGCTGCTTACTATTGTAGTGCTACCACTAGCTGTTTTAATCACAGCAGGCTAGACAGAAGCAAGGCTAATAAGCATTCTGTAAAATCTCATCATGTCTGAATTTAGAGTGCAGTTTCTGTTTTATAGGGTCTAGATGCAAAACTGTAAATGATGTTCACTACTGAATGATGGAAAAAAAGGATTATGCAGGAACATCCATATCTTCAGTAATGAATTGAGGAGCCCGGGGCTCATTTGCCACAAAAAATTAATAAAAACAAAAGCACGAATAAGCTCTATTTCATTCCTTTATGTTATGTTATGTAATCAGTTTTCTGTTTAGAAATTAGACAATGAGAAGTTACTGTATTTTGAAGTAGTTCAGCTTGCATTTGCATATGAATATTGAAACCCTGGCTATATTAACCTGTTAATACAGAGGTCACTTCAAAAGTCCTGAAATCATCTTCTTGCATGGTTGTCATGTTTCTTGATATAAATATGTGGGTTAAGTAAAATAATTCTAAGAATACTTTGAAAGACTTTTTTCATTTCAAAGCCTGCTTATCATGAAATCCCCATCTTTAAGCCAGGTACCCATTTTCTCACATTAAATCTTTAAATCATCTGTTTGTCACCTTCCTGTTTTATTGAGGACTTTTTGTGCAGCCCTGTATTTTTGGTTTAACTGCGTAAAGTGAAACCTCCAGCCTCATAATTTCATTTCATTCAAGAATATAGTAGACATCATTCTACAGAGCTGGCAGCTTTTCTGCTTCAGAGTTCATGTAATTTAGCTGGGTCCTCTAATAAGGTTATATTTCATATAAGCTGAATACACCCTTTATGTTTGTGTTATTCCTCAAAGAGTTTACGGATGAAAATAAATTAGTTTATTGCATAAAGAATACTGACTGTGTTGGTCATTAACCTCAATAACTTGCATAGAATATCGTGGGACATATAAAACAGAGCAGGGAGATCTGTGTCAGTACAAGACGTTTATTCAAGTCGAAGTATTGTTTATAGAAAGGTGCCCACAGATATCTGTAGTATTCTATACTGCCATCTTCTCCAGCTGGCTAATTGGTGTTCTGCTATGTACAATATTTGCATATCATGCCTCAGGCAGCTTATTGTCTTACAAAGGTTTCCTCTTCTCCTACAAAAATAGTACTGAAAAAAAAAGTTATGCAAAATAGCTGCTGTGCTATAATTAACTTATAAAAGATTTTTTGTCCATTAGTATTGTACTTACAACTTTAAATGAAATTATAATAAAATAATTACTGGGATATGTTATGCTGATTATATGAAAAACAATTATCTAAAAATTAAACCCATTTCATATTCATTTTGCAAGTAAGAACATACTCAACCTTTTATTTTTTAAATTTTTGAAAACTGTATTAGATTTTCAAAACAAGAAAAAGGAGGATGCTTCCATGATCAACTTCCAAGCCTTTGACTGAATGCAAATTTATCTTTTTCTAAAATTTCATGTAAATGTGTGCAACTCCAAAATGTTTTGGAGAAGCAAATTATCTTCTTAGAGCCCAGTGATACAAACCTTCTGTGCTGCTAAATACCCTTCCAAATTGGGCAGAATTGGGCTGTTTATAGACAATACTTTATAAAAATTGCTCTTCAAAAGTACCATTGTGTGGATTACAAATTCAAATATTCAGAAGTTAGGAACATCACTCTCTCTTTTTTGTGCATTGGATGGTAACACATGCAACCTTCCTGGTAATACACAGTTGCCTTCTGCAGGAATTCAGCCTCCTCTGGTGAGTCAGTTTGATGGTATTGTTTGAGTGTGGTGATGTACAGTTTTTTCCTCCATTACTGTAAGTATCCCCTCATCTACTGTTGGCTTAGCACTGTCTCAGTCTTCAATTAATCTCCTTGACAATTTTTATGTAATGTTCTGGAAAAAATATCATCAGCTTCTATCCCAGAAGAGACTTTGCTCAAGACCTCAGTTACCCACCACTTTTTGGAATGCCCTAAACCTCTTCAGAACTGACAAAAATCACATGCTTAGTTCTCAATCCACATGTAAATCATCTCTGTATCAACCAAGATGTTCTTCCAACTGCCTCCTTCCAGACACCCACTTCAATGAGTTTTCTTACAAAATAGCTATTGGATGAAGTCTTGCTCATGTAATGATGGACATGGTTGGCCATGAAATGAAGATACCCTCTTTAATGGTGCATGGTGTCGGTAGTGTCTCCTAATATCTAGTTAATTCTGAATTGTTTTGTGCTAAATGAAACAACTCCAGATAGGAAGGTACTTGCCACAGAGGGCAGCTGGTTACTCATTTTGTCGCCCACTTTCTTGGTGACATTTCTCGTTGTTGTATGTGTGCTTGGGTGAAAGTACCCTCATTGTACTATTTTTCAATGGGAACTGTTGTCATTACTCAGATTTGAAGTTACCAGCTGTACACGGCTGATCAGAAGAAGGGTCAAGCCTCGAATGAATGGAGGTGTTTGGATTACCGTTCTGTGAGGGCATCCATCAGCTTCCTGCCCCAGATGGCTACTCTCCCAAAGCCGCCCAAACCCGGACCTTAATTTGAAGTACTTAACTTCACACATATTTGGCTGGGTTTGCAGTTGAGATGGTGGTGTTCAGAGAGATTTCAGGTTCTAGAGACGTTACAGGTTCAAAGTAAAACCACTCTGATCAGCAAGAAACATTTGGTACTACTGCCAACATATGACTACAAGTCTTAATTAGTAGATTTTGCTTTTCAAATGATTGTGGGCAAATAGATTTGTTAGGGAGCCCAAAGGTTGCTGGTTATACAGTCAGAGAAGGGAGATGGCTACTCCAAATAAGTAAACAATAAGCTAATGTTGAAATCCATTCTCAGCAGCTGGTTAAATGTTCATCATTCTTTTGAATGGCCACTTGTTCACTCTTTAGACCCAATTTTCAACAACCTAGAGACTGTGTTCCCTAAAGAAACAGGATGCTTGAATGGTCAACAGGGAAATTGCTGGTCATTTTGTAACTTACAAAGTGGCAGACAGTGTGGTCGAAGCTAAGAGCAGGGTACTATATAGGGTAGGTGGGAAATGTCTCTCATACATAAGAAGCAGTGCAGCAAGAAAAACTCATTACAAGTCCCTCATTGGACAGAATGAGTCATAGGCTAGCCTGTTTTAAGGATGGAAAGATGGGGATATAAAGCTTGTTCCCAAGGCTCACAGGATCCAGATCCTAGGAAACAAGCAGTTTGAAAGCCAAGGCCCCAGTCCAGCACAGCAGGAATTTAAACACAGGCTGGACTGAGGTGTGTGCCTGAAACAATTTACTGGGCACAACATACTGTGGGAGGTCCTTGTAGAAATACCTCACCCACCTCCAAGAGTGGTGATGAGTCTCAGTGGCATTTCTCAGCTTCGTAGGTAAAACAGCAGGGTTAGTAGGCTTTTTGTCAGTTTTGTTGGTTTGTTAGTTTTTCCTCATTTTCAGTTTTATGTTAGAGCTCCATAACATCCAACTCCTTTTGGATTTAGATCTCAAAATGTAGACACACTCAACTGGAATCCTCTGATCAAACCCGTTTACACAGGAAAAAAAGAAAGCAGCTATATTATACAAACTTTAATTTTTCAGAGAAACATGTTCGTTTCTTCTGATGAAACAGCACAGAAGACAGCTTTCTGATGGAAACCTGTTGATTGCTTGCCTGCTGTTGGGGAGCTCAAACTCCCTACCTGTGGCTCAGATGTAACCCCATCCCAGCAGAGCTCTGGATCACAAAGCACACACGCTTTGACACAGAGACTGGCAATCAGCTTGAATGAAAGTTTTGAAGCTGAGGGAACAGAGTTCAAAACCTACTATCTAGACAGAAGAAGCTGTGCAAACATGCAGATGTGTCACACAGTGTGTGAATGTTTGAAACCCAGTGTGTAACCTTAAGAACTGAAATACTCTTTGATTCTCTTTAAAGGACTACATCAGAATGCTTCCCTCTTGCAGGCTTCAGAGCTTCAGGTCCCCATCCCAAGTCATTTGATTCCCATTTTCCAAGCACTGGCTGTCCAACAGCTCCAATAAAAGAAACTGGACTACAGACTGTTGCTTTTAGGATCCTGGGATCCAGTATACTTTGGAGACTTTCTGTGTAGCACATTGGCTATTCTTAAAACAAAGCATTTTTATTTCTTTTTATTATTTTCTTTCCTACAAGTAAAATAAAAAACATAGCTGGTTTGGAATTATAACTTTTTTCCCAGAAGAGTCATTTTTTCCATTAAGTGGATATTTTAACCTGTTTAGGATATTTGTGAATAATAAGTGGATATTTGGCTCCATTTGTTTGTTTGCCTTTATATGTAATATATTTTTCTTTACCATATATGTCTAAGGAGCAAGAATGTGGTACTGTTCAGCTCATTTTATGAATCAGAACTGTAATAAAGTGATTAGAGACAAAATTGTAGACTATATTTAAGAGCAAATTTGAATACTTTATATATAAGCAGAGGTTTTATTGACCTAATTTGCAAAGCTTGACCTAAAATTTCAGCATCAAACATCAGATTTGGGTAGCCAGAAACCAAGGAGTAAGTAGTGAGAATTTCAGTTAATGTGACTTTCTCATTATTTCTTTGAAATGCAGAAGTACAATCCAGTTTTACAAAGTAGCAGTGAATCACCATAACCATGACCCATTTTAGCCCAATCTTCTAAGACACTTTGTGCCAATGTCTGTGCACACACAATTGCATTTGTTCATTCACTGAACTTATTGGCCAATTTAAACTAAGACTTGACAAAAAAGTAGAGATTTTAGAAATAACTGAGGTAGTTATTAACCTACAGTTACAGTTAATTGTTAACTACAAGTTTTTTTTAAAAAAATGGGTTCTAAGAAAGGGTACTGGGCCTAATGTAGGAAGAGGAAAAACTGAAGCATAAGAATATTTTTCACCAGTTCAGTCTGCACTGTGAACTGAATGGTATAAATGGATTATGGAGAAAAAAAAAAAAAAAAAATATTGTGCTTATATATAAAAGTATGGGTAATGAAAATGCACACATCAATGGTTTCTGCTGGTAACTTGTGTTGGTTACTGCATCTCTCCAAGTGCATGTATGTGTGTGCATGTGTATGCATGCATATGGTACTTTTTTCCAGAGAAAGCACAGTAATGTGCAGGAGCGACATTTACATTAGGGATAATGGAGCACTTCCCATAGGAAACCTTATAACACACACTAAAATCCCATTCTTGTTTTATTCCTGCCTTAAATGCAAAGCACATATTTGCCAGCACCAAGCCCAACACCACAGCACAGCGAGTCAGGAAGCACACTCTGCCTCTTCTGCAGTCCGCAGTGGGCAGCCTCATCAGAAAAAGGGCATTACGGCTTCCACTACCAACAGGAAAAATACTGATTTCATGCTTTGATGCTGCAGTCTCCTCCCCAGGGCTTTACCAGTCATGTTGGAATGTCGATATCATCCCTACCGTCACTGACAATCAGTGGGAGCTGTAGAGATGAGCTGCTGGCACTGCTGCACAATGGTCCCACACCTATTAGTCAGAAAAGGTCTTGGAGGCTCAGGAATGATGGTCTCAGTTCCTTGCTATACAAGAGACTGTGTCTCATTAGTTGGACACCATGAACTCTTACTCCTCTAAGTGAAAGTTTCAAATAATGCTCTGCTCTGCCTCTGCAGCACTCAGTCAGAGTCTTTTGCTCCTGGACATGCAGTCTTCTTATCAGTGCAGGCTAAAAAGCAAAGAAACATTGCCTGCCAATGAAAACTACAGAGAATTGACTGGCAGACTAACAGCTCCCCTCTGTAGTTATGAAGAGATCATTTTAAGGCCTCATAACTTTAACAAATGTAAACAAATTTTAAATTATAAAAAAAAAAAAAAACACCCAAACTTCAGAGATGGAAGTGAATAGTCTTCCAAAGTTCATGTTCCCAAATTTGAAGTACTTCAGTTTCTCACCTAAGAGAGAAAAACTGGTTTAAACACCATATTTCACACTGAGAATAGCTAATAGATGTACTTCTGCAAATAAATGGAGTTCAACAAAGGTACTGAGAATATCTGGTTAAATCCTCTACGGTACCAGTTTGACAAAGTCATAAACCAGTGAAAACAGGGCTTCATTGCAGACGTTTTGGGCAACATCTTTGGGACTAGGTTTACCTTGATGGTAGACAAAGACTATTTCAAAGGTGCATGGGCACAGTCATATATCCCAGACAGACATGTTAGGAATGTAGTTTTTTCTCCTGTGGATGCATTTAATCTATGGTGTTTACGCTAGCCAGGATCACTGCTGAGCCTAGGGGTTGCAGGATGTTAGCATTATTCATACATATCACAGGCAAAAAAACATTACCTCAAAATGTTTGAATATAAAATCAAGTACTTGGAAAGAAAGGAACGACTATATCATACAATACAACACATAGCTGATTCATTGAATGTGTCAGCACAACACAGAGGTCTCAGAGGAATTTTTGGCCAGTGTAACTCCAGAAGTGGAAGGGAAAAGGATGTGGCAGGAGCTAAGGTGAGACAATTCACACTGTTGTGGTTGTATTGCTTTCAGGATCTGAGTCTCTTGCTGACTCAAAAAACAGTTTAGCAAGTATTACAATGGGCTCTGCTGCCCAGTATAAATGTGTGCTCGGAGAGCTTGGAGAACTAAAGTAAGGCTGCAAGAGGGAAATAGGTAGTTAAAAGCCACCACAAAAGCTATCATCTTTTTTTCGCATGTTACCAGTTGAGGCATGGGAAAGAGGTGAAGATTGGCAACTACAATGGAAGAAGTGTAATAAAGTCAAAGAACATGCCTCCAGCATAAAGTCAAGTCTACATCACCTGGCTTTCAAATTGCAGCCATTTGTCATTTAAATATTTGTAAGAACTCTGCTTACGAAAAACACAGTAAAACTTCTAGAATGAAACTTACTTTTATGCAACTGATTGCAAAACTGGAAGATTTCATACTATAGCTTATTACAATCATTTCATAGCATTCAATTTACTGGAACTATATTACTTTACAATTTATGCTTTTTTCTAAAATAGTTTTTATACAATAGTTAGGTCATATAGAGGCCAGGAGACATTTGCTGTGTTATGAATATCAAAATCACAATTAATATTAAACAAAAATGTCTCCAATAGCATAAGACATAACTGTTTTAATCCATTTATCAGGGAATGAGTCTGTGCAAATGAGACTTTCTTTATATAATCATATACATAGCAAATTGTCTTAGAACTATTAGCATAGTCTTTAGGAACTCTCAAGTGTATATTTAACATTCGAGATTCATTTTATGCTGGCATTTGCACAACTGTTGTCTCTAAAAGAAAGTAGTGTGTGAATCATCACAACAATCATTCCTTGGAGAATGCTTCTTTCTACCATGATGTATTCTATTTTTTGTGAAAGCTTGGATATTAAACTGTTCTTTGTAGTTCAGTTAAAACTCTTCTAATCTTAAAACTTGTGTGCATACATGGAGTTGGAACATACCTGCACCCAGAACATTGCTTTCTATTAACAAAATCAGCTGTTTTCAATAATTACATGCCTGATCATATCACATTTGAGTTCCTGAATCACATTCATTTTTTACAACTGTTACATCTACATTTTAACTTACACCTTTTTTCAACCAGTGTAGTAGATAAAATTTCCCATATTTGTGTTCACTTAAACAACTTTCACAAATTTTTTACACTTATTGAGGAGATATATCATATTGATCCCAACAGATTTGAGGGGCAGGTTTGTGGCGCTTTATCCAGAAAAGGCCCAAGCAAATACACACCAATTCAAGATGTGTTTCTGGAATCAAAATACTTCATAATAAATAATCTGAAAAGAGAGGCACAATACATGTGAAGGTGTGTTTACCTTATGTCTTTACAAGTGGCCAGCTATGCCATCTTCACATATAGATAAAAAAGAAATTGAATAAGGAACAGCCCCATGCTCTTCACCCTTATTTTTCAATTCTTTGTTAGAGAGGAATATTTCATAATAAGATGAAACATCTTGTTAACTGATTTATATTGTTAGAAAACCAAACAGCTCAGAGTGTCACTACCAGATCAGAAATAAATAGATACATAAACGAATATTTATTGTCACTGTTCAGTCTGGATTCTTTGTTTTTCATGTTGCATGGTCACCAACAGAATTATCCTCCTATAAGGCATAACTGTTAGCCCACTATGACTGTAACAACAGTACAAACACAAAAAAAAAGGAAAATATTCAATTTTTATAGTTCTGGATAGCTTATATGACTCCCAGATATAGTCAGTACTAACAAACCCATAAATAACCAGTCAGTGAAATTTCTTAGGTTATAGAAATTTATTTAAAATGTAACCTTACACCTGTTAAATATATTTGCTCATTTTTGAATGATTTTAAAATGGTGTAATCATCTCAATATCATAGAGAAAAAATAGCATGGATACTAAAGGAGTAGACAACAATTAGTCTATTCCACTGGAATCCTTGATTTCAGGAGAACAAGTCTATTTAATTTATTTCTCCAGATTTTCAAAAATACTTTGATAATAAGTAAGTACATCAGAAGGCTAAGCATAAACATGACGCTATACTTGCATTTGAATAGTTTGAATTTTATGCTATAAATAATATAGCGAGAATAGTAATGGGATAGCATCAAAACACACATCTTTTTAAGTGGTTTCACATAGACACAGCTTCTAAAGGTAATTATTTTAATTATGAAGATTTTTGTTCCATCAAATCCTAACTTTAATGTATTGTTCCCCCAAACAATAGAGAGTTAGAGTTTGTATTTGAATAAAGCATTTCACAAAAATGTGGGATTGTCTATAGAATGAGAAAATAATTCCTACTGCATTTCACATGTGATGAATGAGGAGCTGCCTAGCTGAGTTTTCCTCCTCCATAAAGACTCCTCTTTGAGACGCTCCTAAGTGTGATGCACCACAACTGGACTAATGCAAATTACAGGACTTATATATGAATAGACTTGAAGACCAGAAGTGACTGATGTGATCATCCTGTCTGGTCTTCTATACCCCAAGTGGCAAACACTGTCAGAAATAGGAATAGTGCCAGAACTTGTCATCTCCCTTGGCAAGTCTGTTTCAATGTTTAATTGCACTTTCTGCTAGGAAATCTCATCTTACTGAATCAAGTCAGTGGATCTTGTTATGCCTTTTTCTGTCATACCGGAAAACCTCTCCTTACACATCTTTTCCATGTGTAAGTCCCAGAGTAGCAAGTAAATTCTTGACCATCTTTATGATAAGATAAAAAGACGATTTGATGTCAGACTAATGTGCTGCAATCTAAGATCAAAAAAGAAAAGGCATCATTACATAAACCCCTCATTTTTATGCTGTGTAAGAACATTGGTGAGGAATTGAAATAAGCAACAGTAATATGACACCAGGAAGAAAATCCACAGACACCTGAAGATTTTGGGGAATTGAGAAGCAACAGAGAAAGTACATGGAGGAGTTTTTCAGAAATTTCTCTCCAAACAATGGGAAAGAAAAGCATGTGGAAGTTGAATCTTTGATTAACACTATTCCAGGGATGTTTTCTTCCTTAGAATCATAGAAGAGACAATATTTATGGTCCTGGTGCAACACAAAAATTTTAGATAATCTACTTTTTGAAATATGTAAATTAAAAACATTTTCAAAAGGTAGAGGCGCACAAATTCTAAAGTTTCCCTGACTCTAAGGTGCTTGCCTTTTTTAAGCAGTTGTTAATCTCAAACTCTTTCATTCTTTTTCCCCTTAAAAGAGAGAGGGCATTTATTTAAAATGGAAAATAGTTCCTGGAACGTGAAAGGTCAACCACATAATAACTGGCATCAAACTGAGTTAGACTGAGCCTTTAAACATGGAGACACCATGTTAGCTTCATAATCTAATTTTGAATCCTTCTGGATGAAAGTAATTATCATTATTATTGAATTTTATCAATTTAGAGTGTGTCCTCTCGGGCGTTGCACTAATTGACTTTTCTATAACTGCAACTGTATTTTTTATGCATTATCAGTCATATTAATAAATAAGCATTATAATTATAATGGTTCCAGCTGGGACTACTTTAGTTAAAGGTCATGTTTTGTTCAAAAAGTGTATAGTTTAAATGTTGTCAAGTTTAGAATTAAGAGGATAAAATGCAATTAAACTTCTTTTTATCTCAACTGTTGTCTTTTAAATTATTCCAGGATGACTATAGTCAAAAGCATAAGCAAACTCACCTTCTAAAGTTAGATTTTACATGTTTGTGTTGAAGTCTTGTGAAAGACTATTATTTCATAACTAAACATGACATTTTACACAGAAAGAGAAAATAAGTTGGAAAAATCTAAGCCTTTTCTATTTTAACAGATAAAAGTCAGGAGTGGTATCCAGTGTGGACTACGTAAGTACAACTAATTCCTGAGTTTCTTGCCCTTTTCTCTCAGTATTAAGTTTTAATTACATGTCTACCTCAAACTAAATTCTAGGGTTCCAGAAAACACATTCTGTTTTCAAGACACTGACACTTCAGCTGTAGTTATTATATCTGAAACCGAGCACTGGAATCTTCAGTACCATAAGATTGTTTCCAACTGATATGTTGGCCCATTATGGGATTACCTTCATATTCTAATGGCAGTTCAGACGATGAAGTCACTAGTTAAATACCAGACTGGGAAAGAAAAGTCAAAACAACATTCACTGCTTAATTCAAATCCAAAAAGTATTTTAGTAAGTGCAGTAAATAGAAATTGTTTTATAACAGGAATTTCAAAAAACAACCAAGAGCAAGAAGAGTCCATCACAGTTTTTAAGGCATTGGCAGGGTTGTATAAAGGGTTTATTCTACTTTTACCAAGACATCCTTCATCACTTAGGGAAAACACCCACGGTAGATGGGACACAGCAAAATTTCTGAACATATTATAGCCTGGATATGTATGATTTAAGAGCTGCCAGGGAGGACACAGCTACAACAAAGTGGCAGAGCATTTGCAGACATCAGTTTTCTGAATATGGATCCAGCTGAAGAAATTAGTTTCAGAGATTTTGACTGAAAGCCTGTGAAGAATACTGTAGTTCTGTTTAAAACATTTCTTTCTGCAAAACCTACAGTTTGAGAATGAAACATTTAAGTTCTGAGAATACAAACAAAGAATAACGGTTCCAACTAAAGTCAAAGCTAAGCTGCATATACTGTGGGAACACTGAATCTTCTAAAGTGGAAGGCAAAGTAAATTTCTTTCATATTTATAAATGATGTGTTAAATTTAATTGTCCTGTGCATTGGGCTAATCATTAAGTGGTCTGATTCATATTGGTTTGTCTGACACCAATATCGCTGTAACTTCCACATATTGTTTCATAAAGTTCCTCATGTTCGCTCATTCAAGAGCCTCTTAGTGTCACTGTATTTTAAATTTCCTGTGATTACTACCCAACTAAAAAGATGACTGGGTATAAGTATCTAAAATCGGAGACAATGGGATCCAATAATTGACTGCTATGTCTAATGCTGTTCTGATTTTAGACACTGAGCTGTTTCCTTTATTTAAACTAACGTTTGATTTCAACCTCATGAGCCCTATTCTCTGGCCAATAGAGGATGCTCTCCCTCCTCTTAAATCACCTGCAAAATCACACAAAAGACAGGAAATTCTTCAATGTTCTAACATCTTTTCCTTTATAAAAGAAGGATTTCTATATAGGATCAGAAAAAGAGGTTGGAGACAGTGACAGATCTTCACAGCAAGTAGTGAGGAGTAGCATACACTGTTCACTGACAGAACACTAGAGATATTTGTGAGGAAATTCTGAAGAACCTGTTCTGGATGCTGCTTTTGCCAATCAACCTCCCCACAGAAATCACAGAACAACAAAACCCACCAAAGCAGTCCATAACATACCTTTGAGTATTCTGGAGGAAGCATATGGTGTGCCTTTTATGCATCCAACCAGGAGCATCGCTATATTAAAATAAAATGATTACTTCCGCTCTGATCCCATTAAGTACAATGTCATGCAATGTTGTGTTGGAAACAATTTGATCAGATGGCCAAATCAGCTCATGTGCCCACTGGGAAAAGTGTATATAATTCATGCACGTATATGAAACTATCTTATTAACTAGAGGAGATGCAAGTGCTCGGAGACATTGGGTTCTGTACAAAAAAATAACTCCAAAACACATGGTCAATCTTACACTGTTTATTTTGCTATAGGTTTGCCTTATTTTGAAGAAGACAATGTAGCATTAGTCAGGGCAGGGTTACCTTGCTTGGTTTCCCAGAAAGGGTCCCCTCTTTTCCTGGTTTTGAGAGAAGAAAGAGTCTTTAGGATGCCAAAATGAGAACTGGTTCTAGTGACAGTCTGATGGCATCATGGCTGCACTGCAAAGCACTTACCTTGGATTCCCACTGGATGTGGCCTGCAGTGGAGCGAGCCCATTGTTCCTGAAGAAAATTCCATCTGCTGTTTCTTCTGAGCCATAACAAAGGCAGGCAGTCCTGAATTTATGTGCTGCAATACCATTATTGGATGGAAATATTTTAAAAACTTTGCACACTGAATGAAACCAAGAAAATTTGTGCCTGTCAGCGAGTTTCACTTCTCAGAAGTAAACCTGCAAGGCTAAGCATTTTGAGTTACAGTACATAACCGAAAAAAACTGAAATGAGAGGTAGTTATGCTTGAACATTAACAAAAGGTAAGAGTGATGTTAAGTGTAATAAGTTTGAAACACCAGGAACATACAATTGTTCTGAAATCCCATTATGGAGATGTATTATTATTAGGTTCTGTTGTTGCCTTAGTAAGGGAAAGCACATAAACTACAAATCAGTGGGCACAAAGGTTGGGATGAAATCTTAAGGCATCAGTTTTCTAAACAAACTCACAAATCACTCTGGATGCTTGGGAAGGCAGATGCACCATTTTGAAAAGCCCCAAGAAAGAGGATGTGGAACACATGTCTTGCTGTTTTAGACTTCACAATCTAACTGGAGAAACTTACTTTGTGCCAATAGGCATTGCAAACAACTCACTCAACTTCTCTGCCAATATGGCAATTTGCATAGCATTACCCATAATGCTTCACATTGTGCGTTTGCTTTGAAAACAGATTTAATTGAGCCTTGCTGAGCTGCATTAATGTGCCTGTTTAAATTGAGCAAATCTAATTAGCTCGCATGAAAGTTATGCCACCTCTGGTGCAGCAAAGCTAATGCAATTAAAGTCAGCCAGATGTATTGAGTATTGTAAACATGAAGTCTGACGGGTGGAGAATAGTTCAGTATTCATCAGAGAGTGGACAGTTTTGTAACACATTAACAACAGCTGCAGTCTCTACAGTATACAAGTATATATTATGTTGTGTATATCCCTATTTTAAAATGCCAAGGATTCTGTATTCTACAACAGCACATGTTATAAGATCAGAACAGTCTCATCCACATCTGTGCAAACAGGTCCACTATTTTTTTAAAGAGTTCACCACTTGCATATATAGCATTGCTACAAAATCAATATTTACTAAATATTACATAGATAATGTTTATACCCAAGTATATTTATACCAGAAGTTATTTCTAAAGTCCTTGTCTATTTATGTGCCTTTATAAACTCGATTTCTGAAAAAGCTGGAACAGGACAATAATTACAGTAACTGAGGAAACTAAAAAATGTTCTTTGAAAACAATCAGAAGATGCGTAATAAGGTAAAATGTATTTTATTGGAATGATTAATTATTTTCACTACAGATTCCTTGCATCACATGCCATATTCTAGCTAACTTTTATCTATAAATAGCATAGTACTTGAGATACTCAGATGGTTTCCTTTTCTTATACTGATTTGTTTTTAATACTTATCTTAGAATCTGGTTTTGAAGATGTCACACACACAAAAAATATTCATAATTTCTAAAGGTCAAAGATTCTCCTGCAAACAAGGCAATTTGCATAGCATTACCCACAACACATCAAATTGTGCTTTTTCTTTGAAAACCTCATTTAGGAGAGGTGCAGATTTGACTTCTATGAAGTCATTCATTGTTTCTGCTATGCATTCCCTTCCTAGAATGCTAAGATGACAGAGGAAAAAATTGCTAATCTATAATCTTCTTCCTCATTTATCCAATTAAGCTATAATTGCTGCCAATGGTAATCAATCAAGTCTGATGTTTCACATTGTGGAAAAGGCACTTGGTGGAAAATCAGGTAGGTTGGGTTCTCTTTATTCTTCTTAAATCTTGAACATATCACTTTCTAACTTTTCAACTACCTATCAGTAAAATGGACATAGCAGTACCTAAAGAATTTATGGATATGGTTTTGCTGTCATCACCCCCAAGCAAGTCTCAGAGACATTAACCCTATGGAATGAAAGAAGTACGTATAATTGAGTTATTCAGAAGTAGTAGGTTAATCATAGATTAGAAAAATATCTATTCACAAAACCTCTTGGGTACATATTTTAAAAATCATCAGTTTTTGTGAATAGGAATAAAAACTGTAAAAATAGGAAAATCTAATGAGGAATTTGATTTTTAAAAACTAATAGCCTTTACAATTAAGGAAGAAAATCATCCTAAATATGTTCAAGAAAACATTTCTTGTATTTAGCTGCATACCTCGAATTTTAGACCTCCTGTCTGAGGATTCATAAGGTGGCAAGGTAGCAAAACCCCACTTAAATGCTTCTTTACTGGATTTTGATTTGTCTATAGAATCTTCACTATAGAGAAGGAGAGGATTTGATAAAGGGACGTCTTAACACATTCTTTCTCTCCATGCAGTTTTACCTGTCTGATGGCTCGAGTTCCTGTAACAGAATGAGAACAGCTTAGAAACTGCTCTAAATGCTTTGTCCAATGATCTCCTCTATTTTTACCCCACACTGTTATGCTCTCCCTTAATATACAGCCACTTTAAGGAGGTCCCAGAGTATCAGTACAGTCTTTTCACCATTCCTGCACTGAGGGTATTGTACTTCCCTCCCACCTCTCTTCTTGCAAGCCAGGTCATGGCAGTGGGCTTGCGGTGGTAGAAGGGTAGCAAGAAGTGGATTCCTTGAATCAAATTGTGGAAGGAACAATGAGTTACACGTTGTTTGGATGAAGAAAGAACACAGGGGTGGCAGATTTTGGGGGTTTGTTTGTTTGTTTTGGTTTTGGGGTTTTTTTCAGCTGCTGGACACAATACAGATACCTCTGGTGTTCTTTATCTTAATTTCATAAAAATAACATTCTGTTGGGTATTAACAGACATTTATTACCACAAACTATTTACTGATTTGGCAATCTCTTGAAAGTCACCTTTTTAAGAAATGTCAAAATGCCTGACATTTCATACAGTCTTAGAAAAGTTTGGGTTGGAAGGGACCTTTGAAGGTCATCTAGTGCAGTGCCCCTGTAATGAGCAGGGACATCTTCAAGTAGATACTAGATTTAAGACTAGATTTTTTTGTCACTGGAGATGAAAGACCATCTCCAAAAGTGGATGAGTACAGAACACAGCATCTGCAGGCGTTCAACACCCACTCTGGCAACAATGTGATATAGCTTCCACTTATGCAGGAGTGTGTGTCACAAAACACTAGTGCCATTCCTCAGCTGTAGCTGAACTTCTGTTGAACTGCTTGGTAAATTGCTTGAGTATCCTATCACTGGAAAAAACAACGTTTTTCTTTTCCAGAATCTATACCTCCATGGTGCATGTGCCACTGGGAAGATGGTGACTCTTAATGTGTGGTTTTAAGAGGGATACCTGTTATCCAGAAAAATTAACATTGTTTTGGTAGTTGAAAGCAGAAACGGATAAATAAATGCAAGAAACACAGTTTTTTGTGTAATTTAAACCAGGCTCTCACTTATCACAGTGCCTTGTTTATCCTAAAGAAATATCTGAAGGAAAATCAGGCCAGGGGATGAAAGGATGAAAATGCTACACACAGAGAAATAAGAGTCATTAAACTGAGTGTTAGTTAAATAACAAATCCAATTATTTTGAACTAAGCAGGATGCACCTCACAAAAAATAAGAGGAAAGAACAGTGTCAACTTGGCATCTACTGCTGCTGGTTCAGCCCTGCCACAGGTTCATTAACACCTGCAGAAACACCTGTACTCAGACATAAAGCAGTCTTTTTTTCATGAGGAAAAAGGGACATTCTATACCAGCTAAATAAAGCCCTGTTTCACCATGTGAACAGGTAGCATATAGCAAACAATGGAGATACTGAAAGATTCAGTATCATTAAAAGAATTATGAAAGACCTGTAAGAGGCCAAAACACAAAGACTTCTCTCACTTAATGTGTCCTTTCTTTCCAAAAGTGGTAGTATCCTAGCTACTTGGTAATTAGTAATCAATGTATCAGATTGGCTACTCATAACTCCAGAGAATTTATTACCTCCAGCCTTTTTAAACATCAGAAAGATTAAGTCCTGTCAAGCCACATAAATTAAAAAAAAAAAAAAAATCCATAGATAGATATTTAAGAATAATTTACAAAATGTTCTGCAAATCTTACAGATGGCACAGTTGAGAAAGGGAAAGGAATGGGACCATTAAATTTGCTAGTTTGGAAAATCCATTTTACCTGAAACATAGACATGAAGGGTCCCGTATTATGTTTCAGCAGCGGGCTCTTGGTTTTGACACTTTGATATTTAACTAATGGCTAGCTGAAAATAACAACTACGCTGAAACATCAACATGAAGTCCTGGTCCAGAGAATAGCAACTGCAGGATTTGCCCCCTGACCATGCGCACTTCAGGCTGCAGGAAGTTTGCCTGTGCAGGCAGAGAGCTGCTCACCCTCCTTGCCATCTCTTCTCTGGCTTCATTCACTAAGGCAAAACTGGTGACATTTCTTCCCTTTCTGGCAGCATTTCTGGAGAGGTAAAAGGTGCCACCGCGCTCCACCATCAACGACTGTTCCCTTGGTTTGTTTGTTTTAGAAGACCCATGATGTCATCCATAAAGGAATGGGGAAGATTATTCTTGGTTTTAAAATCCTGAGTGCAGTTTTAAAAGCTCACATTAGCTTTGACATAGACATTGATAAAGAGCAATATGGTGAGCGAATAGATACAGCATTATCACTGGTAACTTTTTCACCACTACTAGTGTGGGGGAAAAAAAATAGCAAAAATATTAATGGTCCATAAAAAGTTGTGAAAAGGAAAAAAAATTATTGAGACTCTGAAGAATTTAGAATTATCAAAGAAATATTTCTTTGTCCAAAAAAGTATAGACTAGCTATATGGATACATAAGGGAGAAATAATCGAGGTCCTTTGCTAAGGCTGCTAGACAGTTGCCAACAACCTGACAGTATAATACAGCAGAAAATGCTGTAGCAGTGGTAGGGTTCCCATACAGAAGCACTTCAGACTGGATTGAGAAGCTGTAATCAAAGTGATTTAGAATTTAGTAATTCTAACAAACAAGAACCAAGGATCTAAACACATGGCTTACAAAATAACAGAAGAACAACTTTTCCAGACAGGAAAATTTGGTATAACAATAAAGAATAATCTTGTAAGAGGAGTATAATGGGACACAACAGTGTAATTCAGTCTCTGAATTAAATTCTTGACTGTGGGATAATAAAGAAAGTCTATTCTTGAGCTTTAGTAACAATCATCTTTTTTGCAAGGTTAATTGCATCTTCAACATAATGCTTAGATCTTTTCCTCATCTTTATTTGCTGTATTTCTAGCATATATGCGTATGTCCAAACACATGTGTGTTTAATATAATTAATACAAGTACATGTAAGTGCAAACTGAGTTCCAGGTTTGGCTTTAGAAAAACACTTGCTGCAGTACATTGTACTGCTTACACCTGAAAAATAGCTTCAAATCTATTCCTGCTGGAGAATTTCAGTCCTTAGGTAAAAATATTTGGTACTGCAGTACAACAGATACCACATAAACAAAGAGTCACACTAAATGAAACTTCCTTTATTAGGGAAAACAATTGCAGATAACTGAGAAAGCCCTGTGTAATTAACATATAACAATAAATTTTATCCACTTCCTCCAGCAGCAAAGGAATCCCTTTTGCTTATCCTGCACAGAAACTGATTAAACCTGAGATTGCTTCTGATATTAAGCCTTAACACTGACCTATCCAATATAAAAAATAATTTAATATCATCATTATTAGCTAGTATAGCCTCAGAGGTCATACTCATTTTACATATTATGTCTGTGCAAATTGTTTTTGACTCATTTTGCTATGCAATTCCAATTAAAGATTGCTAGTTTATAAATGTATCAGAGTGTCAAGTCAGCCTGTCACACTGATTATAAGTATAGAAGATAGATAAATTTATTAAGCATTAGTTATAAAAGCAAGGAAATATAGAAGGTACAAGATCAGACAGGAGAATACAGCACAAATGTAATGATCAGGGCCACAGGACTACAGGTGGAAAGGAAGAGCAATGATACAGGTTAGCAGAAACTGGAGGAATAACATGACTAAAACACAGTGCAAACTGAGGGAATAACATGGATAACATATAACAAACTTGTATCTCTTTTATTGGCAGCAAGTTCTTAATCTTTGAAAATAAAATGAAAATTGTTAGTTTACTAGAATCAATTTGCAAGCCAGCCTTGGGGAAATGTGCACATGCCATTAGAGCAGATTTATTTTTGGAAGATATATCAGATCCAGGCAACCACATTAGTTATTAAGATAACACATGAGTTATTTACACAACACTTTCTCTAGAGAAAGTGAGAGTGCATACTTAATGCAGGTAACAGACAACAAACTTGAAAGGAGGTTTTCCTAGCAGATGCAAAATTAGGTGTGAACTTTATATCTAGTTCAGTGCAATAATCCAAGTGCGAACATGGTTGAAGTTCCCATTACCTTCATTCCAGAACAGAGGAGCAATTTCAGCTTAAGTTGCGTAAGGCTACCAATAATTGTAATTGGGTCTGTCAGCTGGAAAGCTTGCTGGGAATATTTTGACAGAAGACACTTATTTTAAAATAAACAAATGAATCAAATAAAACAAAATACTCACTGACCAATTTGGACCAAAATGTTATGGGAAAAGGTCAGCTACTTGAATTACTCTCTTTGCAGAAGTTTTTTTGGTGTCACTATCAAGAAAATCACATACTAAAAAAACCTAGATTTTTAAAACATAAATAAGGTTAGAAAAAAAATTAGGAAATGCATTTGGAAAGTGAAATACTGCTTGAAGTGATTCAAACTGTATTTATTTCTATCCTTCAAGGCATCAAGTTTTAAGTTTCTCTTCTGGAATGGAAGAGCTCCATAATATCTATCCCAGGACAACATTTTACAGCAGTTTTGGCTTAGATGTAACCTCAACTAGGTCATTTGGCTTACCACAATTTTAAATAAGCTACCTCTAGATCTTTCCTATCCCTTATAAGGTTTATAGAAGGTATTCAGCATTGTTTTAACTCTTCCATGCATAGGAATCTCTCTCTGTAGCCTTTTCCCCTACTCTAGTACTAGTATTTCTAGTTTTGTTAAAAATAACAGAATCACAGAATCACTAAGGTTGGAAAAGACCTATAAGATCATCTAGTCCAACCATCAACCCAGCACTGCGATACCCTCTAGACCATGTCCTCAAGTACCATGTCTACATGTTCCTTGAACACCTCTAGGGATGCTGACTCCACCCCTTCCCTGGGCAGCCTGTTCCAATGTCTGACCACTCTTGCAGTAAAGAATGTTTTCCTAATATCTAACCTAAACCTGCTCTGATGCAACATGAGGCTATTTCCTCTTGTCCTGTGACCAGTTACCTGGGAGAAGAGACCAGCACTGACCTCCCTCCTACCTCCTTTCAGGTAACTGTAGAGAGCAATAAGGTCTCCCCTCAGTCTCCTCTTCTATAGGCTGAACAACCCCAGCTCCTTCGACTGCTCCTCATAAGACTTGCTCTCCAAAAAGGAACACTCTCAGAGAAACTATGAGCACCAAAACCATATAGATGCAGTTTCTGAACTTTTTCTGTCCTGACAACTCCTGATCATCACAAACCATAAAATATCTAGAAAAATAATTGCTCAGCAGACTGAACAAATACTTTTCAAAAATAGCTTAGGTCTTCAGAATATGAAAAAGACTTTTAAAACAAACATCTCTATTCTATATGCCTTTCCTTACACAAAAATAACTGTTAAGAGGTCTAACCACTCCTTAGCCAGCAGTTATTTAAAACAGCATTTTCCTCATCTGAGATCCTTAGTATCCCTACCTGACTGTTTAATACACTAAACAAAGTCTGTACTCTCGTTTTCATAGTCCCATTCCAATCAGAGGGACTGCTTGGAGGCTCCCAGGTGCATCCTATAAAGGAAACAGCATATAACTTCTTTGAATTTAATGGAAGCTTTTTTTTTTGACCAGCACAGCAAAAAAATCTGCTTTAAATCAAGAGACAAGAAAACAGTGTCTTGTTCCTGTGTTACTAGTATTTCTGACTTTTCCAGTTGTGAAATGCTTTTTTGAATCTATATAATTTCTTTAATAGTACATTAAAGATAGATGCAGGTCTTTCCTGCCTCTCCCTTTGCTTTATGGGAAACACATAGATGCTTGAAAGCTCCCTTAACAGGGTAATTATTGCCTGGTGTAATTTACTGGCTAGTATAATGCTCTGAGAGACATTAGAAAAAGAAAGAATGCACAGACTAGGCAATATGTGCCTTTAAATGACACTGAGTGGATTATCTGTGGTAGAGAGAGAAAATAAATGAGTTTCAGGCAGAATTTTTCAAACATCTGTATAAAGCTAAGTATTGGTTTTGCTTTATTCACCATTTTTTGTGCTATTTCCCTGTTGATGCACTGTATTGTAGAAGTATCCTGGCTGTGACAAGATCAGGCTTTTTCCCAGTACAACTTTCAGGAGAAGAATGTAGGAAAACTTTCAATGAGAGAGCTGAGCGTGGGTCTTCTTTCTGAATGTCCCTCAGCAACCAGCACCTGTGCAAGAGCCATTTCACTGGCTCTACATAAACCAGCTATAGAGACTGGAGACTTTTAAATAAGGCGTGGGTTTGTGCATGTCAGAGAGCAGGTGCTCTTGTGAACTGTCTCTTGGATTATGAGAGAAAACTCTGAAGGGGAGGGATGAGGCAAAAACTTTCATTGTCAGAAAAATCAGCCTCTACCTTAGACTGTTAAGGGGTGAGATCTACCCCAGGGTCGAAGTCAAGGCTGCATCATTTCAAACACTTATAGACATGTAGTGCTTCTAAAAGGGTCAATGATTATAATTCAGACTTTTCCCTTATAAGTCTTGCCTCCTGTTAGGGCATGGAGGTGCCAGACTGGGTCAACTGGGAAGCTCGAAACAGCTGCAGTGGGACTCCAGAAAGGATGTAGGGGGAAGTGGGAGCTCAGTAAGCTGAAGCATCAGATCCAAGGTTTACAATGACCACTGAGACTTGTAACCAGAGAAGGGAGAAGAGATGCAGGGAACGAAGCATAAAATGTGTCTGAAAGACTCAGAAATTAATACTGATGGCGATATCCAACTAGCTCATGAGCATGTAGGCTTTGCAGTTGACTGTACTCCTGTAAAGTGCTGCAAAGACACCTGAGAGAGCAGAAACATATATTGGTCCTATATGGTAAGCCCACCTCACCCAGCACTAGGTGGGCAGAGTTATAAGGTTGGGTTGTGAGGCCTAAGTATTTAGGAAATAAACTCAAGCTTATCAGCAGGGCTTGTTCTTTCACATAAACTTCATACTGTTAAACTGCATCTGGACTTCCCTGATTTGTGCCTTCTCAGCTTGGTTCTCTTTGTAATTACCAGGATTCTCAGTCCTGCAGTTAGGTCTGGGTTAAGAAAGAAGCCATATCTATAGGAGTAATATCTGTGGAGATGAGAGGCTGAAAGACATTGCATCAATAAGGTTCTGGCCTAAGATTCATTAGCTCCAGGAAATTGCTTGACACAGCTCAGAACTACATTAAGTTACCAAATGATGGTGCCAGAGTGCTGTGCCCAGATAAGGGATGATGCACCAGTCAGAGATGTGCCATGTTACAGGAATAGCGTAGTTATTTATGTAAGCTAACACACAGAGGTGTAATCACTTTTGAAATCATTGCAAAATCTTTCTTCCTGCTGAGCTCCGTTTTAGAATCTAGTGCATTCATTACACACAAAAATTGTGCAGCCCTCATACCTGGACACTGCACTATAAGTTTTCAACTGAAATGACCTCCACCTCCGAGAAGGCCCACAATTTCACCTCCTACAAATTAATCCTACACAAACCCAGTATGATACATGAATCATGTAAAATCTTTCTGTAGTATTTTTAAGACCTAGGGGGACACCCATTCAGAGGATGAAAAAAAAAATAACCTGATATTTGTAGCCAGGTTTTATTGAATAGAGTTTTTAAAAGAGATTACATTTATCAAACACTGATGAATGCATACAAGTTCTTGGGGGTTTTCCAGAGAATTTCTAGTTGCATTTAGGTTTGTGGTCCAGATCTTGAGTCCTAGCAAAAAAAACAGGGAGAAAGATGGAGATCAAGTCTTTTGAAGACTTCTCTTCCAAAGAAATCTTGCAGAAAAGCCCAACAGGTAGCTGCAGGGTAATAACTTCACGAAGTGCATGATTAACCAGTGCAAATTCTGGTGATCTAAATAGCTTTATTCCCTAGTGTTGCTTTGCGTGTAACAGAGGCTGCCCCAGCAGGGGTTTGGCATGCTGCTTTACACAACCTTTATACCATCCCCAAACAAACTGCTACTCCACAAGGCCAGATGTCTGGCTTTGTATTTTAACAGAATATCAGTCAAGGATGTAGGACAACCACACTCATAATGAGAGACTTTTAGAAGTCTTGGATGTTCTTCAGATATGCTATAATCCTTCAGATACAGTGAAGCCCTACCTACAGTGATCACAGAAGTAGCTATACATAAAGAATTTAGAAGTGCCAGTAGATTTTTGGAAGGAAAAAAAAAAAGGAATTCTGCTGCAGGTTCAGTGCTGTTATATTTGAACCCAAGTTACTTTAATTGCTAGGGCATGTTAAGGATGAGTAAAATTTTATCTAAAGCCTCCATCTGAGACAGTATCGGACTGTTGGGGACTACCAAAGATGTGGACTGATGAATGCTGATCAGTTTATAGATAATCATTTAGCTGGATGAGTAATCTAATGATGAATAATGAATAAGCACTGTGTTGGGGGAGACTGATTCTCTTAGACAGAGTCTGAAAACAGGGCAATAAAAAGCAGATTTTCTGGAGAGTAATGTCTGGTTTTCAGCTTTTCATCTCTTCACCAGCCTCTGTAACAAATCAGCTTTGGGAACCAGTTCCAGTTTAGTCATAAGATTGTCAGGAGAAATTTCCATTATAAATGATTCACTTTATGTTTTTCTCTACTGATAAGCTAACCAGGGCTAATGCATCAGGCCTGAGCCATGCCCCATGATTGTTCAAACTATTAGTGTAATCCTAGGCATGGTTTTAAATTGTGCTGACTAAGATTTGCCCAGGTGAACCTCAGGTGTGGTTTGGTGGTTAGTGTAGGCCAAGAACCTTTCCCACTGCACAAATTAGTTATAGTCAGTGTATGTTGGGGGACAAGCAAGTGTAACTACCGAGATGTAGCTGTGACATAAACAGTGACCTCAGTGCCGGAAAACAGTTCTTGGCCTATTTGATATGAGTTTAAATAGTGCATTAATGTATGTAGCAGTAATCTGCAAAATTCCCTGAGATGCTTATCTCGCTTTCCTTTGCAGAAATGGAGCTTGTACTAACTCAAGGTTGAAGGTCACTGAGACAAACTTAATTTTCATCGAAGCTATAAGAAGGTTAGTGAAAAATGTACAGCTGCAGATCAGGAACCTTTTTGGTAATTTTTGTTCTCCAACAGGTGTCCCAGTTCTCCAGCAGTGTAAACTGTTGGGTATCCTCCCAAAACAGAGGTCTGAAGGCATATTTTTCTCTAATCCCAAAGGAGACACTTAGAGAGTTGTAAAGGAATCAGCTAGCAGTTAGGAAAAATAATGTTTCAGTCACACTACACTGTCTGAGACAGTTAGTTCATTAATTTTTCCCAGGCTTCTTTCTCAAGGAGAAAGATCATAGACTCACACCTTCACAAGAAAAGATGACATTCTCCTTTGCCACTTTCATCCTTCCAATGAGTAATTTGTGATTTTCAAAAACTGATTTTGACCATGGAAAGTATGAACACTTATAAGTATAATCAAGTTCCCTTTAGTCTGGCTCAGCCATAATCAACAGATGTCAAATTGTTTCTTTGAATAGCACAGAATATAATTAGAACAGGAATAACTATGTACTTACTACCTGTTAGCAGATTCTGACTTTTCATAGTGAGCTTTATATTTAGATGTTATATATAGATCTTATTGTTTCCTATATGTCAAATAAGTCTATGTATTTAAAGAAACAGCTTATTTCGTCTTTATGATAAACTGCTTCATAGCAAGCCGCAACTTCTGCACGATGTCACTTTAGCAATGTTAGTTAATAACATTAGCATACTTGATACTTGGACCCTTGAATTGTTTGAGGGATGTCTATATGAGTATAGAAATACAATGGTCCATGCCATGTGTTTTGTTAAATTGAGAGAAGACAAGCATGGACATTGGAGTAGTCTTCAAACAGTTTCAATTCATGAAATCTCTCAGATTTCTTTGAGAAATATTCTAGGATGAAAACTTTCTGGTTTTTTTTCAAAATTGAACATCTTTGAAAAGCAAGAGGCCAAGAATCTTAATGAAATTCACAAAAATTGTGATGTAATCATTTTTCAAACTTTTTTTTAATAAGTGACTAAAGGAACAATACATTTTTTGCTGCCAAGAGTAAAATTCAAATGAGAATGAAAATGCATTACCTTTAATTATTTAAATACTATTTCTACTAATTTTATTTGTACAGAAAGAGTTGTATCAGCTCTGCTAGTCTATTTGGGCTAACATATAGCTTCATTTTGCAAATCTGGAATTGCTCCATCATTACCAGTAAAGTATAGCATCATTTTAGCATGTAATATTATTTACTAGTCTGGGGGTACAGTTTCAGACAAAATAATGCTAAATTATTTTTGTGTTGTAACTTTGCCCCTGTTTTAGAAGGGGGTTACTATACCTATCAATAAGCTAAACTAACATGAAATCAGACATTTTTTTTACTTTCATCACTGATCAGTTTTCTGAAAAAGTTCTCAACAGTCAAACAATCATAGCCCAAGGGACAATTTTTCATGAGATTAGGGTCAAATTGTATGTAAAACCAGAAGTAATCAAGTAAAAAGGCTTTAGTCATCAGTGTCTGATTGAACTATTGTTTGGCGGATAATGCTGTTTGACAACCTGCTGAATTCATGCCAGGTAGTTCACACTTTCTTCTCATTACCTGTGACATCTTTTTCAAGTGTTGTACATTACAGAATGTTTTAAAGAAATGGGAATGGCAGAAGAAATCAGTCAAATGTTTAGGTATAGAGACTGAACTCATCACCTGAATCTGGCCATTTTCAATGATTTGGTGTATAGCAAAGAAATCCTGGGCCATTTTTCTTGAACATGAGAGAGATGAATCATGCAATATGGCCTCACAAAAGCATATGTGCGTGTGAATGTGTGCGTAGGGGAGATGGAGAAAATAATTAAGGTTTTGACTGATGATTTAAAAACAGAGTTTTCTTTAATTTCTTCACACAATAAGTCTTTTGAACATCTTAATGATACATCAACTTGAAATTGCTGCAACTTTTCTTCATTGATTACAATTAGCACAACTCTAATTTTTAAAGCTACAGCTTAATAGCAATGTACCTGATTGCAGGCATTTTTTTCTGTTTCCAACTTACTTATAAAAAAGATAAAATCTTCCAGAAAGGCTTTGAAAATGTAGTTCAGTGGTAGTTGGAGGCAAGAACTAAAGACTACCCAAACCAGATAAAATCACATTATATTGACATTGTATAATACAACATAAATGGTCAGGAAATCAAATTTCAATCCTCTGAATATGATCCATATTCATATAATTTCTTCTAATTCAAATCACAACAAGACATCCTAAGCAGATCCATATTCATAGTAACTGAAAGCACATTTTGGTTTGGAATTGTCTGTCTTTTGGCTTTGCTAATATATTTAGCTGACTGGTTTTGAAACACAAACCCTGGCTACCGAACATTTTCTGTTGCAAAGCTACCAAACCTTGAAGTGCAGCAGTGAAATTCACCAGGCAATGATGGACAATCTCATTCTAAAGGGAAAAATGAGGAAGTTTTAGCCAGTGGCTGTAGATTTCCTTCTAGTCTCCAAAATGCTAAGCTCACTGATCACTTCCAGTCCTCTGAGCTCAAGGTACAGCAATTTTGTGACAAATCTGTCATCTACTACCATCTGGAAATAGAATCTGAACAGAAAAATGACTTCACCATTTTTCCAGGATTTCTGGATGGCTCATAGAAGTGACAACTGTGCATGAGCAGTCAAAGTGTGCTGGAGTTGTAGCCAAGGTACAGACTGACTCAACTGCACGCGGACAGCGAGATGGATGCTTGCAGAACCGACCAGAGAACAGTGCTTGTGGTCCCTGTTAGAGCTGTGGATGCACAGCAGTATCTGTGTGCTCTGGACACACTGAACACCCTGCTTATGGGTTATATCCAGCTTCTCAGTTGAGATTTCCAAGCAAAGAATGTGAGAAGAGGGGCAAAGAAACCCCATGAAACAGCTCAGTTGGGAATCAAGAAGATGTAATCCAGGTGGGCAAACTGTATGGAGAAACGGCAAGATTTCTGGCATATCACCAGCCCTAGCCCTGTTTAGCCACACTTCAGCATGTGCTCTTTTGCAGGCTGGTTAAAAGTCAGCTTTTTCCAGAAAAAGATTCTTTTCTGGAACTTTTACAGGAAAACCACTTTCTGTCCAGGCTGAAGTGAGAGCTCCTCTCATCTCTATCTGCTCTTGGCTCAGCTGGTGTTAAGAATTTGCCTGTTATAGTATACCTCCTAAAAGATATCCAGTGACAAGAGAACAGGCAGTAGAACAAACACAGAACTGCTGGATTTAAGTATTCATTCTGATATACACTATTTTGCCTCTCAGCCTCATCCCACTTCCATGCACCTTTTTAGGACTTGGATCTCACTTGTTTGCTCTGCAGTGCCTTCTCTCCTCTTCCATAACTCTGCACCAGATGGATGAAGGAGTAGAGGTGGAAAGGGCATGTAAGTGTATTCTCCACCCACAGCCTACTGTCTCAACTCCCAGTTCATGTGGATATGGGAAAATCTGTGACTTAAGTTATCAGACTTGACATACAACCCTGTCCCACAAGGACCGAGAGTCTTCTGAATGTGGGTTTCCAGACTTCTGAGAGTTTTTCGGTTTTGGAAAATGCTTTAATCCAAAATTGTTTCATGTTTTGATATATGCTACAATGATTTAATAATATTAGTATTAGTAGTCTGAAAGAAGGCTAAATAAACAACAGCAACTCCATTATGTTTTATCAGTCAGTCCTGTAATCTGATCAAAATGAATATCAAATTAAGTACACAGAATCATCCTTCCATAAGATCATATTGATTATTGCTAGTTCTATTACAAAGCCCAATTTGATATGATACTTTATTTTTTATTGTGTTCAAATAGCAATTATGCTTCAGATTTATTCAGACTATCCCAAGATACATGTATGTTCCATACAAGTATAGAATTCAACTCTTGCACATGAGCATTTTGTGCATGTGGGAAAAATTGTGAGGAAAACCTTTCTTGTTCTTTCGTAGGCAACTCTTAATAACAGAAACACCACATACTCAAGTGGAGACAGGGCCCATTTCTAGAATTCTCAAGCTAATTCAATCTAGCATTTTGGTAGATAAACAGAATCAAATGATTAATTGAACAGATCTGCTTGAACATGTTCTTAAATGCTCTGTTGAATTTAATATTCAGCTTTCAACTTCTTAAAAATTCCCAGAATTAAACCTCATATTTTCTACTTCTAAATACAGGATAAAATATCAGATTATTTTCACAAGAAAGGCCAAAGCTACTTCCCAAGTCAATAGGCTTATTCCGATTGCAGGTATACTTCAGAAAGCTCACAATCACTCCTAACACATCCTATTTTGCACAAGTGAAAATGAGAGCCCAGACTAGCCCAGGAGAAGCCATGTGTACTTATAGAGCAGAACTCACATTTTTTCTTTAAAATTGTGAAAAGCAATCTCAGAAAGTGAGTACACAGGACCAAGAAAAATCAAATCATGTCTTAATATTTCTCAATTATCAGCTGAACAGTAAGAAGCTAATTTTGGAGGGAACACTTCATTTTCAATACTCATTAAATTGAAAGAGAAATATAATTTTGAGATGCTTAAATATGCTGTGAGGTTTTTTGTCTTCTCTAAAAATGTCCATTGATTTTCTGTAGCTATCTATGCATGCATTTCATGGATAATTCTTAAATAAAAATATTTACGCTAGGAGTTTAGTAATCTTAAGTATAATCTTAAAGTGGTATGTAGAAGCTGTCTGGAGAAGCTAGGTGACAAACAGCATCAAAATGCTTGAATCTTTAAGGTGCAACTAACCACAGAAATGTTGCTAAAGCCAAGATATTTAACCTCAGGAACTTTATGGGATGGAATTAATAAATATCTCAATGTCTCTACAGCTACTAATAAGAACATAATGAAATGCTTGCAATGCAAATAAAATGGCTAATAATTCCAGTTTCTTTTATTACTGAGAAAAAGAAAATTACTTTTTTATTTGTATCATTTCCTGTAGTTCCTAAATTTGTCTGTGTTCTAGGAGGAAATATAATTACTCCTTCTTCCCCTTTTTCTTACACATTTTGTCATTCAGAAAGCAGTTTTGAAAGAGATTTTGTCCCTAAAGCACTGTGAGCTTTCCTTGGAGACACACTCAGTCATGTTTGGAGTGAAAGTCAAGTGCTTTAACTGTAGTATTACAGACTCAGAAGAGCTTTGTGAAGTCTCAAGAACCATTACAAATGACCAGGGTTAACAGTGTGACATATATCTCTTAGGTCTGTTGTGGCTTAATTGAAACCATGGGACAAGTCAGACATCCAAGAATGGCATCTGTATATACCACCAAGGCTCATGTCTGATACAGTGTGTAAGTACTAGTGCCTTCATACAAAATCATAGGGGTGTATGGAAATGCCACTTCTGGTATTTAACCTTGTCTTAGAGTGGGTTACTTACAACCTCCCTTTAAAGCTGTCTAGCTGGCACCTGTACCTCCCAAAAACACAAAAAGCCTTTTGTCCTGTTGCCATGAAGGTGAAACTCCACAATGTATTACTCCTGTTCTCCAACTGCTCAGGGCTTAGCCCACATATCCAAATAATCAAGGGGAATATGAGAGTACCAATTAAAGGTAACTGAAATTGATCAGGGCTTGGATGTGGTGTAAAACAGACTGTTGTGACAGAAGTTACAATTCCTCACATTCTACCTAGGCACCCTTTGTCTTCTTTTAGCCTTTGTCTTCTTATGAATCCAGCATCCAGTAAGGAAAATAACAATACAGAAGTGAGGATTACTCCTACTGTTTTATTACAGTAATATGTGAGTGTTGCATCCACAGTATTCTTTCCAGATGTAATCATGAGCATGTTTATAAATGTTGGTTTAGGAGTAACTTTTCAAATATTTAAGCAGATGGAGCATCTGCTTCTATCAAGTCTATAAAGAGGGTGGGGTGTTAATAAAGACTTCATTATTGGCACAGCAAATGTGAGAAAGATTACTGTTGCTTGTAAAAGCAGTAAACACTGTGAGAGGTGCAGTCTGCATACGGATAGTGAAATCTTTCCAAAGGTCTCTGTCTCTCTCATCATTAGACTGTATTAGCAGCCTAGCAAAACAGGAGCTCTCTATTAAAGAGACAGGGTAAAATGCTGGAAGAAAAGCCACATGGCAGTAATCATGGTGAATAACTCTAGTTGTAGAATTTCATTAAACGAAATTAACTTTACAGTCACAATAAAATTGGAAATAGTAAAGGTTATGTTCTTTCTGGAGAGAAAAGCCTAGTTGTTTCAAGTTTAGAGGGAATCACGTAGGCATTTGAAAGTGTCTGCAAGTGTACTATTAATCTCTGAAGTTCAGCTACAATGAACCATGAAAGAGGAGTAGAAATCTACATATAGGTGTAATGTGAGGTGTAATCATATTAAAATTACATGAGATCTATGAATCTGCATGTGAGTGTATGTGTGCACAGCTGCAAGTCCCAGGAGGGGAAGCTCCAAGGACTTCAGTTTTATTGCTATGGAATGTGACATGTATTAGTTTACTGTTCCCTCTTATAGTGTTAGCTTGCTATTCACTTTGCCACTGATGCCCTCTCCTGCATTAAATGTAATGATTGCAAGGAGAATATTGCCAACATTTCTCTTATCTCCTTGCAGTCCCAACAATTACAATCTCTTACATGAACTGCTGTTTAATCGCAGTGCTTTCTCTCCTCACAGAGAGTTGTGTTCAGCATATTTTTAGAATTCCTAATAAAAAATTATCACCCTGAGAGGCTTAGACATCTAAATTGGGGCAGCAGTGGTTTCTGGATTCCATCCCCAGCCCTGTTGTGACGTTCAGAAAAATAACATGAGATCTTTGTTCTCTAAATACATAAGGAACAGCATGGTCATTTTGGTGTTCATTTGAATATTCACCAAAACATTGTTATTAGTATTATTTGCATAGCAATAACAGTTAGTTTTGAATGACTTCTCTCCTCAGAAAGAAGTCGTCTGTTTACATCTGAAACATGCATACAAGGGAAAGGGAGTTTATGGTCGTAAGGGGAGAAGGATAGGGAGCATTTGCCAGCCAGAGTTCTTATTTATAAACACTCTGATTGCTGCATCTAAAACAATGAATAAACTAATCAAGGTTATAGCATCATTTGAGGTACCTGTAATCCTGGTGGCATTCCGTACAGGGCAGTTCCTCAAAGCAAAGCTGTGAGTCTCTCTAGGAGTTTCACATCAAAGTGTGTATATATATATATATGTGTGTGTATGTGTATATATATATCTTTTTTTAATATGCATACATGTGAAGCCTGCCAACAAACAAACAATATCTTGCAAGTTGGTGATTTCATATGCTGCCTGGGCATGACTATTCTGTCATTGGATTTAATCTTATTCAGCTGTTACTTTAACCACCAGTATTCCCTAACACTAGCTGAGCTGAGCAGACTTTTTTATGATTTTGGATGTTGTTATTTGTTTGGGTTTTTTTTCTTGGTAAAGTCCAACAGCACATTCTGAGCAGTGAAAACTATGCCTGAAATGTAATCATGGGTGTTCAGGGAAGTACAACAATACATATCCACTGAACAATCAGGAAATATTTCAGATGTTATGTCATCCTAATGACAATAGTCCAGCACCAATTCACTTTCATATCTCCTATGTATGACTCAAAATGAGCAGGATTCAAGTGAAGGTACATAGTCAAATACTTAACAATCCCCTCTCCCATATTCCTACCTGCCCTGCTCTCCTTACTTTTTTTGCTTTTTCCATATTCCTTCCCAAATGACTTCTTCCCTTCCTCCACATTGACATAATTTACACCCTTATAATATCTCTCCCATCTCCTGTTTATCTCCAAACCTCAAAACAATGGAATTTTTTCCATTGTGTTCATTCTTATTTTAGGTTACTGTATCTCTTCTACTCTTGATGATTTGGATTATAAATTCTCTGGGTCAAGAATTGTCTCTTATTCTATGATTTACCTATAACACAGTAATTTAATATTGATATAGTCTTTGTACACACCAAAATAAAATTAATCAATCAGTGACATTTTACAATACTATTTTTAAGCCTTGTTAAGCCATAGAATGTATATTACACTTTTTTCCCTTCACTTATGGCTTCAGAATCAACATTCTCTTTATAACGAAGAACTGAGACTGGAATTTAGATATTTTGTAACCTGTATAGAGACAGCCATTTTGATTATTCATCTGATAACACCTTCTTTCTTCTAGGACACTGTTACTATCAACATTTTCCTTTGCCACAAAGAGCATAAAATGAGTATAACAATAGATTCCATTGTTCTGGGTTTAATTATTATTAAGCAAAGGATTATTGACTGGTCTCTCTGCCCTTTTCAGAAAGAACGACCACAGAACATGTAATCTTTTCCCAGGCAACCAGTTTTATTATTCTCAAATAGATTAACTAGGAGAAGGACTCAGTGAAACAAGCTGTGATACTGATTATGGAACAGGAAGACTTGAAAGATTCCTGATAGCCATGGCCAAATATAAAAATGTATATGAAGCAAAAATGAGGATAAGCCGAAAACATTTTTTAAGGATGAGTAAGGGAAACACCAAAGAGGCACATCAAACAGAAAGCTCTTGTGTTCACTCAAGCAACCCAAAATCTAAATGTGAGGACAGTGAAGACATAGAGAGAATGCTATCATGCCACTCTTCACTACATCAGCCGTTTCCTGAACTTTCTCATTCTCTTTGTACTAGTATGCTATTAGGTAGATTTTACATAGGAATCCACCATGTGTTTCAGAGGAAAATGAGGTGAGTATTTGTGTGGGAATGTATACTATATTCTTAAACCACAATGAAAAAGAAGTAGGACTGGAAGGCCTTTAGGCAGAACACAAGAAACAAGCATATCTTGTTCTATTATATAGCAACTCTGTCATCCAGACTTCTTAGAAGACAATAAAGGTGGTGGTTTGTCTTAGCTGCCTGAAGCTTCATGTCCTCAATAGTGTTAACATACAGATTAATTGGATATTCATAGAGAGTTTGCCAAAGGGAACTTTTGGTAACTCTCCTAAGACACTGATCTCCGAGAATTCCCTTCAGAATCATTAGGTCTCCTTACTTCCTGTCACCACAGCAAGGATGGTAACTAGGGAACATGACAACTGTAAGAATTCAGTGACCATCAGTTTTTTCTCAGACATTTAACTTGCATCACTTCCATGCAAAAATATAGTATAATATGGTAGGAGACACACTAAAGAGGTGGAAAAGAAGGGATAACTCACTGAGATGATGAATAAACTCACATCAGAAGCATTTAGACAGTAAAATAGAAAATTTAAAGCAAAAGTTACTGTCACAAGTCCACTCATCTGGCTTTGGTATCTGGTTGCTGAGCAACATGTTCATTCGTAACAATCACTGAACTTGATTAAACATGGTTTTTCTCTTTGCTGGAGGTGATACAAAGATTTCCCAGTCTGTAATCAAGAGACAGCCAAACTTTGAAAAGTACACAATAAACCATCAGTCTTCACCTGAAATCCAATTTATTTCATACTCTCTGACAATAATTTCTGTAACAAAGTGTTAGAGGTTTAGTCAATCTTACTTCCTTACTTCATACCTTGCAACTCAATTATGGTACTATATAGGGAAATTATAATTATAGCACTTGAGAAGCACTTTGCATTTCCAAAGCTCTATTCAAAAGCTAATTACTAAAAAGTAATATAGCTTGACCCCTCTAGCTGTATATTCTGGCAGGGCTACACTCAAGGGACAGTTCTGGGAGGTTAGCAGCCCTCACAGTCGGTCCTGAACTGTGCCACAGGTTTCCTGAATGAGTCTAGTGAGATAACTTAGGTACAATTTTTGCTGGTCCTAGTCACACTCAGTCTAAACAAATAACTTACAGTTACTTCATTAGGATTTCATTAGCCCAGCTGACTAACTGTACTCTGTGAGTCGCCTTAATGAGGGATACTCATGGTGAACAGAGTAAAAGAGCAATAGTAAATAGACACACAAAGAATGAAAAAATTGACAGTGTACATTAATATAGTTTTACTTCAAATGAGTAGTGAACAGAGTAATAATACATTTTTCAAAACTTTTCAGCCTGAAAGTATTTCCTTAAAACCTTGAAGCATTCACAGAGCTAGTTCCATAGTCATTAACTGTGGAAAACCTTCTGAGTGGATACTATCTTCTTATAGCACAAAACCAGAAGACACATAATAATATGGGGACCAATAGAAAAGATTTAATGTTAGCTGCATGGTCTAGCCTCTTGGTTAATGTTTGCAAGCTACATGAAGCTGATTCATGTTCAGCTTGTTGTTCCCCAGGACCCCTATGTCCCTTTCAGCAAGGCTGTTCCACACACAGATCGTAGACTGTACTGTGCATTTTTGGTTATTTTGTCTCAGGTGCATGACTTTTCACTTCTCTTCATATTGTTTTTGCTAGCTCACTCTTCCAGACTAAGCATGTTGCTCCCTTCCCCTCACCACCCAGTTTGGTGTCATTGGAAAACTTGCTGATGTTTTCAGTCCCATCACCCAGCTCATTCATGAGGTTGAACATTGATCAAGGTGACCTGTGAGCCAGTTTTCTACCCATCTTACGGACCACCCATCCAGTCTGTATTTTGTCAGTTTGTCTAGGAGTTCTACACTTCTATAAATCGCCTTTTTCACAGGCTGGATATTAGGCAGTGTATACTTCCAAGGCTAATGGTTGCACTCATAAAGTGAACTTGAAAAACTAATTGTTATTTGAAACCATCATTGAGTTTGCCCCTATAGTTTTCCAGTTGAGATGGTGCATTACTTTTTTTATTCCCTTGAGAATTTTTTGAAAAGTAGGAAAGACACGCACATATCTTAGCTTGCCATATGCTTTAATGTTCACTAAAATTAGTTTGGAACAAAAACTGGCTAGAAAACACAATTTCTAGTGTGTCTGCAGAGTAATATCCCTCCTTGTAATGAACGAAATGTAATCTTTCCAATCAGTTTACACTCTGTTTCTTGGTATGACACATATGGTAAACTGATGTAACCTTAAATAAATACCAATAGTAATAATAAGGCAAAAAGATCCATAGGAGAGGAGACACATTATAGCATGGTTCTGCCTTACTGTTAGTGTGAGATGCTGATTCAGCATTAGACACTAATGTAAACAGTGTGACTAGCCAGTCGGAGAAGGCATATTTGGTCATAATGGCAATCGAATATTGCAGAGATGAAGGGCAAACCAAGTTCACATCCAGAGCCAAGTGAATATAAACTTATAGCAAAGTCTCTTAAAAAATGTTAGTAACTAATGCCTTTGGAGAACTTGTACAGATCTCTTCCGTTCCTGCATGGGTGAAGCATGATCAGTTTGCCGTCTTCGTTTCTTCCATACTGCCCTGCAGTTTATACAAAATTAAAGACATACTGTTCAGAGGTAGCTACTGTTGTGTGATGCCATTTGCTCAATTTGGAGTCTAGTCACGTGAGTGTCCTTACACAACTTGTTATTTTCTTATTCTTATATGTTCAATAAACTGCACTCTAGATCACTTTAGAAATCCAAGGTTATATTTGATGATACACTTCTCAAAATGCAAAGTTTTCCCATGAGAAATGAGTTTATAAAGTTGCTCTGATGGTACAGCTCTGTGTCAAAGACATGGACTGTGGTTTCTAAATTTACACTTGAGAAAAAATTGTTGGAGCCTTGTTTTCAGGTCATTGGTAAGGTTAAAATGTGTATTAAAATAGGTATGACTTGGAGTATTATCTTGGAGTGGTTTTCCCTACACAAGAATTTAGAAGTATATTAGACAAAATTAGAAGTATAATTAATTATGATCCAGAAAACTTGGAAGTAGTTCAAAGCAGTTAATTTTAACACCCATTGTCTGAAAAATTAGCCATAAAAACTTCCAAAAGAAAAACCATTTGGAGAAATTCGCATCTAGAAAATTCATTGCTTTGGTCTTCTGTGAGTAGTTGTATGTGATATCATCCAGGTTTTATATCTGATTTCTGAATTCCACTGCATGTCCCAGATATGTAGATGGCCAGTGACATTTCTAAATGTAGATAAAAAGCACACTGATGTTCAAATTCATGGGAAATCCTGGACATAAAAGATGTTTTTCAGACATAGTAAATTCTTAATTTCAACCCAATTAAATCTTGATATGATAGCTATAAAATTCAGCTTAACTTCTCACAAATGTTGTGCTCAGGCTAAGCAGTTAAAATATAAAGGAAAACAGCTGCAAAACATCTAATGAAAAATGTATGGGAGCCTAAGTATATTATGTATAGCCAACACATCAAAATAAAAGCAGTGGGGTTTTTTTCTCTTGACCTGGTAATTTAAATACAAGATTCCTTTTATCCAGATTAGGTTCTGCAACAGGAAATAATTAGGTGATGATAAGTTCTAAAGAATAACGATACTTTTGGATAACCACAAGTACATGTTGGTTACTATTGGACTACATAAGCATGTTATGCAAATTTATTGACCTTGTTACAGACTTTAATGCACTAAACCAGCACCATTGCAATATTGTGTATTGTCAAAGCATGTGGAAGTTGCTCTGAGGGAAACCTGGGAGCTTTTTCTGAGTTAAAGAAGCTGAAAAATTTTGCAACAAGAAATGGCTGTATCTATTCTTTTTCTTGGGTTGGTGGTTTTTTTTTTTTTTAGAAGCAAGGCTGTTACTTAGCAAAGCAGTGAAATAGCTACTGTAATTTAAACTATCGTTCTGTTTTTGTGGGAATATACTACTGAGTGAAAATGCAGCTGTTCAAACTGCTGCAGAACAACTATTTCAAGCTAACTCTAGACCTTGAAAAACAATTTTATGGAACTTTCTACTTGTCAATCAATGTTAGTCACTTAGGGGAAAAAAAATTATTTTTTTGAGTCAATTTTAACTCAGAAAAGGAGGTGTTGTATATCCTTCCTGTTATAGATATTTATATTTTGACCTTTGATTAAGCCTCAGATTGACACAAGTCCAGGGCAAACAGTCAATTAAGAAAGTGAAGAATTTATTTCTATATAAACATGCAAAGACCTAAAAAATTACTAAGACACCTAGAGAAAGTAATTTGAAAGCTTTCATCAATAAAATTTATAGAATTTTTCATAGTAATTTCTACTTGTATTACATCAGTGTAAAACAAGAAAATTAGAGTTCTAGAAAATCACCTAGTTTTCTAATTTGTAATTTTGTCACTCTTTCATGAAAGGTATGAAAGATATGTTCTGAAATTATATTGAAAAGGGAAGGGAAGGATTAAAAATATTGTGAGTAAGATAGGTGAACAGTTACAGGGAGAAATCTGATGTTCTTATAACCACACAAAAGTATGATGAAACATAGACATATAGGAGAAAATCAGATAATTTGAAAAAATTAGATTCTGCATATTGCCATATATGTAATGATAGCTCAACCTCTTTCTCAGTCCAACAGATGGTGTTAGTGCAGTCACCTCTTATTTTATTAAGACACTGTTATGAGGAACTGACACATGTCAGTGATGGAGAATATTTTTCCATACACTTTTCACTGTTATCCTCTATTCAAAGGGCCAGTTTTCCTTTTTCTGTTCTCTTCTTGAAATTTAGGTGTTATGCAAAAGAAGAATAATCAGTGTCAACATATGATATGAGTGTGGTAATTCTTATTTTTGCTGCCAGAAATGGAAAGCTAATTGATTTTGGAACCTATGTTTCACACATGCCTGTGTACTTTGATCATTAATTGAACAGCACAGCAGTCAAAAATGGAAAGATTTGTCTAGACAAGGGGGATTACTTTTAAGTGAGAACAATTAGCATTATTCCATTGTATGGAATAGATTGTCAGATGTAAACCACTTCTAAAGAGAATGTGGAGACACTTAGTTTAGAATAGTTACTCTTCATCTTAGGGAAAATTCCTTTACCTCAAATGTTAAGCAGAGAGGGACCAGCTGTGACTAGACTGGTAATTTTTAGGTGGCTAATATGAGATGGGATAAATCCTACCCAATAATTAATCACTTTCCAAAATGAGACTTCTTGCACATTAAGCATTAAATACAGTCAATAGTATCTGAAATTAATTTATGTTGTTTCCAGGCTTTATGCTCGATTAAATGAATGACATTTTATTTATTGCAAACCAACTAGAAGACATCATGTTTTGCATCTGGGGACAAATTCTAAAAATCCCATAATTCCTCTCTTCCAGGCCAGGATCCATCTGTTTCTCGATAGCCAGAGTCTTTCTAAAGCTCCAAAGCCACCATCTGAGACAAGGCTACCATATGTCTAGATTTTCCATGACACTCTGTCTTTTCCAGCTGGAAGTTTTACCGTTCAGGATTTTGAACACTTCTATTATTTGTCCAGGAATTCTGGGCATATAGCCTGCTCAGTAACAGCTATTTCCTTCTGAAAAATCCTAGTTTGAAATATGGCAGCCCTAATTAGGGGAAAACCATCTGTTGTTGCTGTAGTGCTCAGATTTGAGCATAGCTAGATATATTATCTGGACAGCTGCAATTTTGCAATTGCTGCACTAATCAACAGGTTTTGGCTACAATTTTTGAAGCAGCAGCAGTTGCATTTATAGTTTCTTTTCCTGCTGCAGCTGCACCAACAAGAGAATGAAGAGAGGAATGACGACAAAGCAGAGCATCCGGAGGTGCTGATTCACAAGGGACTTTGGGATCTCTTCACTTCATGTTTTAGTGTGTGAGGTTAAAAAGAAAAATGAACTGAACAATGGCTGCAGACTTCAAGATGACAACAGGAATAGCAAACTGCACTACTGTGCAGGGCTCCTCTGACTTGCAGAGCCAGCTCACTGCTGTGAGAATTCATTGTCCATTCACTAGAATGTGACTGTTGCCATACTGAACCTCCCAACTATAGCTTGACACTTGCACTTGCTGCTCAATTTGGCAGAGGCAGATCAGCTGTTGATGTTGTTACAGTAGAAATGAATAAACCCGTTAAAAATGTTCTGTTGCTGCAATCTGTAAAACTCTAAAACTCAACAATCTAGTGGTGTTTTGGCACATGAGAATGAAGTTATCTAATTGCATTGGCAAAACTGCAGGGACCCACATTTATATAATTTTTCAGTGCAAGCCTTGAATTTATAAATGAAACTGCCTTTCTAGAAGAAAAACCTTGCTAATGTACACTGGGAAAGTAAATGGCAACGTTATTTCTTTAGGAGCACTAAGTTGTTTTCCTTTTTGCAGAAAGTCTAATTTACCACCACAGACAACAACACAGATATTAATGATGAAAATTCTACTCTCATTCAAAAAAGTTTGCTAATCTGTGTTCCCCATGGTTTATGAAGTCTGTTAGTGCATTACAGGATAGAACAAACGCCTAAATAGTTGTAAAGTCACAGTAGAATACTCACTTCTCTTATCTTTTTATTTATGCCTGCTATATCTGAGAACCTGTCAAGTGACACGACCTTCTCTTAGACTCTTTCCTATGTTTAGCCCAGATGGTTATCCTTTCCACCAAAAAGAGGGAGCTGAGAGATTCGGTAGATTGTAGAGACTATAGGAATCCTTTCTTCCCCTCATCTTCTCATAAACTCAGGTGGAGCAATCCCAGGCAACTGCCACTAATTCCTTAGATCTTCAGGGAAGAGAGTGAGTTTTCGTGATCTTCTACTAAGTGTCCTCCAGTCTTTCTCACTATTTAATCTTTTTCTCCCATTCCAGCTTCTCCTATTTTTCCATTCATCATCTGTCATAATCATTTGGATATTTCTCATTTTTCTGTTGCTCCCAGGAATGGGCTGGTGTCTGTCTTTAGGGGGAAAATCAACTTTACACAGCTGTAAACAGGAGCGTAAGGAAGCGTTAAAACAATACACTCACATGTAATTGTCTCTCCAGAGGTCAACACACTCTCGGTGTCCAGCTTTCTTCAATTCAGAGATCTTTCTGTGCCGAGTGTACATAAAAATATTTGGTAACGATTTACAGGTCATTGCCCAGTCTCCTCATGAGCCAGTGTGAACATTTGGCACCCCAAAACCTAATTTTGTCAAGATTACACAGGTAATTAAACAGGTTTAATATTTCATTGTTATCTGTTCTGAATCTAGATGGGTCAGAGAACAGTACCTGGTCTTGCTTTCCTTGCTCATTTCTGTGGTTCATTAACCTGTCTTTAGGTGGCTATTCAGGTATCCTGGAGAAAGGAATATTTTGGCACTGTTCTGTATTTCGTTGTTAGGATCAACAAGTTCAGACTTATAATTTTCCAGACCAGGCAAGAAGGAGCTACAAATGTTCAGGTAAAGAGTTTACAGTCAGTCACACTCCCTGCAGTCTGTAAATTGGGATTAGTCATTGTGGGGCAGATGCATTGAGGGAGAAAAGAGAAAGAGAAGTTAAGAAGTTGTGTTGATTTTACATGCTTTACACCTGGGGGACATCTCTTCATCACTTCTGTCAGCTACTGGTGCAGCTGTTTGTTGACTTGTACAGGAAAGCCTCACACTACCATTGCATCTCCTTTCTTGCCTGCTCTACTGCCTCTAATCTCTGAGAAATTGTGATGGGTTCTCTATTCTCTCTTGTCCTGTGCTCATCTTGCTTATCAACGGAATCTTTCTTTCATGGAAAAGCCTTCCTCATTCCCAGAGGTTTTCTGATGTTCTCCAAATGTTTCTGACTTGCCTCTGTCTGAGAAGTCCTATGCCCATTAAGTAAGAAAATACACAGGCACTTGTTACTACTGGTTCCATTTCTATGGAGGAAAATTATTAGAACATTTTTTCAAGGCTGGGATGATGTTTTCAGAGTATCTTTCTCTTGTCTTGGTAGACCTGAATAGTGGAGTGTCCTTTTCTTCCCTGTCTGCTATGTGATCTGGGCAATTTCCTTAACACGGAGGGATTGTAATAACTGGGTGATCACTATAAAAGGATACATTGAATTGCTGCTGTGCTTTACTCCATTTAACATCCAAAAAACTGAATGAGCCTGGAAGACCTGGGGCCAACATTCCTATTAAGAATGGCTGTGACTTTACATGGTGGGGGTTGAGATTAAATGGAAGCTGCAGGGAGAGCTTTTCTACATTTATGCAACAACCTTATCACCAGTGTAAACATATGGCTCCAAAGTAATTTATAGCCTGATGAAGACAATAAATAACTTGGGCTAGTTCCTCAGCTGCTACAAAAGCTAATGGAGCTAGTCTAATTGCACCTTCTGAGCTATATGTTACTGAGTAGTATATATTTTTTTATGTTTAGGAGCCAGAATCCATGTTACTGAAGTATTATGGAGACATACAAAAAAGGGGGGCAATGCAATTTTGCATTAAATAACAAGACAGAGATCTTTCAGAAAACTAAGAAACCGACAGCAGATTTCTTCCATAAATGGATACACCATACTGTCTAGAGGTCTAGAGACTGTGATATTTAGTTATCATTTTTCCTGGTCAGAATATGTCAGATCAAGTCTCCTACCATCTCCGAAAATGCAACAAAACATGAACCTGCACACTTACTTTTGCCCCATGTAACACAAAACTGCAGGTAATTTGCTTTTGTCTTTTTTTGGTTTACATGTCAAAATACTTAATCTTTCTAGAGGTTGTAGACAATATAATGTATTTCTAAGTCTTTACAATGTGTTTTCTAGATAGTTAGTCAATAAAAATATGTATCAATTATCAATAATTTGTTTCTCAAAGGCTCCTTTACCTTTAATTCACTGGAGCAATGTTCTCATAAAATATATCCTGTTTACTATTACTTTTTATATGGGATGTAGCTGTCACACCATTACAATTAACTTCTGCCATCTGGAAACAGAGAGAAGAACTTATCTTCTTTGTACTATATGGAAAATAATTACCAGTGATATTCTGTATTATAACTGAAGGAGAATTTTTACATAATAACTTGACTTCTGTCTAATATTATAAGACAAATGTATTTGACAATGAATATCTTATATATGTTACTATGATGATGTTACTTTAATTTCCAGAAATTAATTCTTCCATCTGGACAATCAGGTAGTATTTCTAAAACCTTAATTAAGGTCTTCCAAACAATAAAATATTTGTATCACCCTGATATGCTGCACAGGGTCACAGAAACCTGAGGAAACACAAAGTTGTTTGGCAAAACAGTTCCATCATGTCCTTTTTAACATGATAATACAAAAAGGTAATTAACAATAATGGTCAAATCCCACCAGATTTAAAACCTTATTTAGCTCAGATTAGCAGCTGACATTTCAGATATTTATCTGAATTTAGTCAATCTATTACAATATACTGAGTAATGATAATAAACCCCTCCAGTCTGCAGTTCAGTCAGCTTGGGCAGACTCTCAAACATGCACAGAATCTTCCTGACAACAGTGGGGTTCCTACCAGGATGAAAGGTCTAACCACATCCACTTTACTGCAGGAACTGTTTCCTCATGAATTATGCAGGTGCTTCTCTAACCAGAAAGGCTTGAAAACAAGTTCTTTCACAGCTTTTTCTTCCTTGTCCATCTAATCTCAGAACTGGAAGAAAAGCAGTATGCAGACATGAGAATGAATAATGGGATGCAACAGACATAACCAAACCTTGCATACGTCCAAGAAGAACCAAAATGTTTCATCTTGAATTGAAAGTGTGAAGAATTCCTTGATTCATGACCAGAAAAAAAATGGGTTTAAAAAGACTATGTGAAAAATTGTCACTGAGAGGGTATTTCATATTTCCCATTATAACATAAGGGGAGGTGGATCTACATATAAAACCACAATAAACTACTGACTGGAAAACTGCAAAAATATCCTTGCCATCCCTCAATCATAATTTATTGCCATAAAAAGAAACAGGTTCCATATTTCTGCATGATAAGAACAGTGACATATATAAATACCTATGTTTGTGTACAAATTCAAAATTAATCAAATTTTGATGCCTGTGGGGGAAAGAGAATCTATAATGCAGTGCAAACAATGTCAAAGAAATAGGAACCGTCATGGATCAAATTTCTGATAAAAAAATTACCCCTGGGAAATTCAGATATTTTTTCATGATGATTTTACATCTTTACACAATGTAAAGATCCCTTTTTCATTGGGTAGGTGATCTGTGGCAGCAAAATAAGTATCTCCCCAACCCTGGCCATTATCTGGTATGGAGATTAAAAAAGAACAGCAAAGCAAACATCTGCAAGAAGACTCGCTCATTTGAAAGATTAAGTCTAATATAAAATTACTTTATCTTGTCTTGCAACTATTTGGAAACTCATTAAATTTACAACAGTCACTTCATATGGAAATTACTTCTTTCCCTTGAAGAGACTGTTAACTGTAGTCACGTATTTCATGGTCCATGATTATATGAACTTGCCCTGTTTCAGCAAAGAGCTTGAAATCCGTACAGCATCAATGCAAGGACAAGGCGTAAGCACAGAGCTCAGTGTCTTTCTTGCCTTTTCTTCACATCTGCCTACAGAGAGGCTGACAATGCATGTATTGCTTTGCTAATTGAGCATTAGATTAAGTGGACTGGTGTATTTGTTGACTGTATTTTAGCAAATAAGTGGAAGAAATAATTGCCATCATAAGCACAGCAACAAATCCGCTTTACGTTTTAATTTCATGTGTTTGTATGGGATCTTAATCCTTAGAACAGTTACACCCTACTGTAGCTAGCTATAAATGTGAAGCATAAAGTATCCTTCTAATAGCGTGTCATCAGCCTGTGCATTTTCAGCTTGGAAAAAATAATTTGGAAAGGTTGATACGTTTGGAAATGCTACAGTCAATATTTTGCAAGCTAATCAAATACCGTAATTTTTAGGAAGAAAACCGCAATGCCATTGTTTTTTATAAAAGTTGTAGACAAGAAGGCCAGCAAATTTTAAATAATTGCTGCAATGAAAGGTAGTCGTATATTTAGTAAATAGAACTATCCACTTGTAAACAGTTTTAGAAACCAGTATAATCTAATGTTTCTGTTTAGTTTTTGCCTATCAAACCTATTAGAATAAACACCAACAAATCCTTGAACTTGAATGTGTTTCTTCAGAGTAATATTAGCTTATAAGTATATCACATAATGCTTTTACTGGTGGATTGAGACTCTTAACCTAGTGGTTAAAAAATGTACTCTTTTTTTTTTTTTTAGCTATTTACTTATTTACTGGTTTTTGAGCCAATCCGTTGGTCCACACCTGTGGGTCGAGGAGCTCAGAGCAGGCTCAGGCTGGGACTCCAGCCCTGCACCCAAACCAGAGCCCGCTGAACCCAATATGGCTCCCCACGTGGACCCCAACCCTGCCTCATGGGGCAACCCCACTCCTGCTGCTCCCTGACATCACATTGCACATCTTCCCATTGTAACTGCTGTTAGATGAAAAAATTACTTAGACCTTCTTGCACGACAAAAAGTTAAGCTCTGTCAAAGTACCATCTGGCAAGAATTTCTGTTCTTCCATAGGATAAATCTCACCTTTATACACCAAGTTACTATGTTCATTTCCATGGAAGTTAACTCATCATATAATGGTCCCCAGCTGCTCTGACAACTGTTCTAAGATGCTAAGATGTTCTAAGATGTTCCGGATGAAACTGGGAAAAATATTCATTTGCAATATAGAATTTATAGATGTAGAACTAGAAAAAAGAAGTGCAACCCTCTTTACATAGTCAATAAAAGTTTTAACAGCAAAATGTAAGGAGAATTGTACATGGAGATGTGTGAATCACTACCAAGCAAACACACAGCTTGCTGAAATTGAGTACACAAAACTTTAGTATCCATTGGCTTCCTAAGCACATTCCCAATATAGACTTGCCCTCTTTAGTATTGGACAACCCAGTGCCTGGAAAACTTTATGGTACCCAGACCCCAGAGCTCTGTCTCCTGAGGAACTCCCAGAGCTTTTCCTAAAGTGGAACTGGAACAGGAATGTAACAGTCCAAAAGAAAAATGTCAGTCTGGACTCAAGACTTAGATATAACTGCCACTGCAAAATTGCAGACTGTAACCCTTGAGTATAAGGACTCTCAAAGTTCACCTTCATGGAGACCTTGGTCAGGTCCTTCGAAACAGTGAAATCCATAAGGTGTCAAAGATAACTCCTGAATGTTAACAGTTTTAAGCAACTCTTCCATTAATATCTTCTGGTATCATTATTTTGCTATTTTTTCATGAGTGGCTGCCCTTCCTCTATATGATGGTGTCAGTTGTCACTTTCGTTTTGGCCCAGTTTTCTAGTTGGCACATTACTATATTGAAATTGCATTCAAAAATGTGACCCTAACTGTCCTAGATAACTTTTAGATGCTGAATGGAAAGGGAGAATTTTATTGCAGTTGCTGCTTTTAAGATCTACTTAAATGTAATTATGAAAGTGGCAGAATTTGCAGACTGTGATTTCTATGTTTCATGCAAGAACAGCAGGTTCATCACACTATGTAGGTATTTTAGGTATCTGATAGTGTTTCATTCTTTCTACCTAAAGTGAAGAGTGCTAACAGGATCAAGACACATGTGAATGGCAATTAAGATATGCAGTCACTGTGCAACACAAAAGATGTTGGTAAAGTATTTTATATGTGGTTTAAAAAAATCATGATATCTAGAATCTCCTCACACAAGATGTCAAGTTTTTTAATGATGCTGATGTAAATCAGTATCATTTGCCTCAGTTAGATATTTAGCTAAGATCAGAATGGTTATTTCTCCCCTAAGTAGAATGCATGAAATCACCATGTTGCATCACTGGTTGACTTCTAAAATTTATGCTTTATATCTTCTAAGCTTGGTGGTTGAGTATCTGATTTTAACTTAGCCTGGCTATTACCTATGAGTGGATAGACGTAGTCATACAAATGTACTTTTTGTTTATAAATGACCTAACATAAAATCTACCCTCTCTTCCATATATTACATGCTCGTTCTAAACAATGTTTTTAATTATGATACACATTTGTACTGTTCCAATTGCTGAGTGGCATGGCACTAAAATGTGTATCAGCTCAAGATCTAAGACAATACACTTTCTTACCTCTTTTAGCTGTCTTGTAAATGAACCTGATTCTATTTCCTTCCTCAAGAGATTTCCCACACTGTGGAAGGATCACATACTGTCAATGGATTGAAATACGTATATTTCAACAGTACAATGCTTCTGCCGGGCAAAGCCTTGCAGAGCTAACTTGATGCTGACAGGTTGCATCAGTAATGTAGCTATCAGTTAAGTAATTAGGAAAAGATAGAAGCATTGATCATTCAGTGTAGTTAATATCTACACATACCTAAATAAGCAGCTCATTTAAGAGGCTGTTATAGATGGAAGTAAAATGCTGAAAAAGTATAGAGACTGACAGATGCAAATACAGTCTAGAGAACAAGTCTTATGTAGAGCTGCTGAGGGAACTGGGGTTGTTTAGTCTGGAGAAAAGGAGGCTCAGGGGAGAAATTATTGTTCTTTACAACTACCTGAAAGGAGGTTGTAGCAAGGTGGGTATTAGTTTTATAATTGGACTTTATGACCTTAAAGGACTTTTCCAACCAAAAGAGTTCTGTGATTCTATGAAACACAAACAGGAACATAAGAGAAATGATCAGCAGGGAAATGTATGTGTCTATATAGACAGGTCGATACGTATGTGCATGAACACAATTTTATATATATACACAAATATTGCTTTGAGTGGGAAAAATCAGAATGCAGTAGAGGCCCACTCATTTATGCATCCTGCAACTTTATACTTACGTAAGCTGTCTATATTTATATACAGTGGAATCAGTGATCAGAAAAAGATTGAAGTACAAGCTTACCTTGCCAGTTCTCAACCCCTGAAGATCTTGTACAGAGAAATCTCTTTTGTTGAATGAATACTTAAAGCAGAATGAACCATTGCTCAACATGCAATCAAACCAGACACTTGTAGACTTAATTATGAGTGACAACCTGAGCCAGAACTTCAGTGCTGGCTCACTTCACTCCTTCATCTGTGTACCCTCGGGGATTACTATTCTAATGCCTCTGTCACTGAGGAAATTACATAATTAAACTAGCTTTCGTAAGGAAATCAATTACTCTTCAAATTTTTAAGTTTATTTTTACATCCCAGGGCCATTTTGGGGACTTCATATTGAAATGACACACCTACAACATTATTTAATGCCACTTTCATTTTTCATTTTCTTAGAAAACATGTTTTTACTTTTCTATTCTTGCCCCTCTGTAATATCCCCAGGCACCTGGACATTTTGTATTTTACTCTTTAATTTAATGCCTCTGATAGGCATTAAATAGAGGAGGAGAGGGTATCTTATCAATGTTTATAACTCTCTAAAGGGTGAGTGTCAGGAGGATGGGGCCAGGCTTTTCTCAGTGGTGTCCAGTGACAGGACTAGGGGCAATGGCCATAAACTGGTAAATAGAAGGTTCAGTCTGAACATGAGGAAATGCTTCTTCACTGTGAGGGTGACAGAGCACTGGGACAGGATGCCCAGAGAGGTGGTGGAGTCGTCTCCTTCCCTGGAGACTTTCAAAAGCCACCTGGACTTGTTCCTGTGTGATCTGCTCTAGGTGATCCTGCTCTGGCAGGGGGGTTGGACTAGATGATCTCTAGAGGTCCCTTCCAACCCCTAACACTCTGTGAATCTGTGATAGGGCTGACATTATACTTCCACAATCAATCTGTCTATATGCAGATAACAATTATTTCTGTTTCAGAAATGTCATATCCACCTGTGCAACCTACCACTCACTTTACAATTGTTCTTTCAGTCATACTTCCTTGTATGTGTGTGCACACCTGTACATGTGTGAATGTTTAGGTATATGTAGAGATATATAATAAAACTTAATTTCTTGCCTGGTCAGATTTTCTTACGTAGTTCCAATTTATCCTGTCTAATGAGACAACTTCTAGCAGCAGTCATGTTGACAGTGAAAGTAATAGCTTTACAAAAGCAGTAATCTGTGGCTGTACATTGCTATATTGAAAAATGGATGCTCTGATTTTGAGCACATCTTTTTATTGAGCGACTACACTCTATGATGGAAGATACATGTGAGAGAAGAGCATTCCTAATCAGCAAATGTTCTGATAAAGAGGACCAATTAATCTTTGTCTGTTAGAAATCAGGATAGGAATTAACTCCTATAAACTACTGTGAAGACCAAGTTCAAATAAAACTTAACAATATTAAACTTCTTTGCAACTCTCCTTTCACGCTAAGTGCAAATTACTTTGCACTCATGTCAGCCTATGCCTTAGTACAATTTCTGAGGCCTGGTATGTCAGTAATGCTGAGAAAAGCTGAAAACTATAAATTATCCTGGCAGTGACTATTACCTAAACCTGACTGACTGGTTGCATTTAGATTAGTTCTTCTTTTCTTGTTGTTATCTTTACGAAATTTATCTCAACACAGGCAGCTCTGTGGGAAAGCCAGATATCAAGCAAGAATCTCAGCTGCAGCCCTGCTTGCCCTGGTCACTAGTGTACAAAGGACTCAGAAACACCAAGGGCTTGTAGCCTGATCTCTAGCAGGTCCTAAGCGTAGCCTTTTGACTGACCACACAGGTTGTTAAGAAGCTCTTGGTTCATTAACATTATGATCTTAGTCTTTATGTACTAGACTGATGCAGAGTACTTTTCTCTGGCCTTCTTAATGCCACAAACAGAACTCTTTTACTCACTTGCTGTGTGAGCATAATCACAGTCTTTCACAAATCATGGCTGATGATTAAATACTGCATATTTCTGAGTTCTGAGTCATGACAGTTAATGGGAAACTTAAAATCTCTTGCAATGCTGAGCTTGTTGTCATTCACTTTTACCACTATCTTCAAAGAAAAACCAAAAAAAGAACAAAAAATTCACTCTTTTGCAATATGTAAGATAGATTTTTGAGGGATTCTTTAGCTAACAATATTACTGAGGGATTAAAAAGGTAGACCATCAGTCTAAAACATCCATTAGGATTAAAAGCAGTAAAATTCACAAGTTAAATTGATTACATTTGCATGAAGTCAGTAATCAAGCTGTATAAAGAGAAGGGTGGAGGCCTCCAGGTGCTTCATTTTATCTTTTCAACCTGCTGCCTAAGCTGCAGGACACAGAGCTCCCCCAGAGCCATAATCTCCCACCTGCAGACTAGAGAATGTAGCATCATATTACCCAGAACCCTGGTACAAAGGGACTTGTGTAAACCTGCCTGTCTTGGCACCCCTTGTGTCGTCCTTCCACCTATGCCTCTCCTGGGGACACACAGCAGCGTGCACACAGGAACCCTGGAACGTGACCCTGGAGCATTTCTCTTTCCTCATCCTACCAGCAGATGTTTTCAGCTAAAAGAGAACTATTCTTGATTGTAGGCTAATTTAGGCCTCTTTTATAAGCTAAAAAATTCTTCAGGGGTGGATTAATGATGCAGAAATGTTGAGAGGGTACAAATTTTGCATTGTCTGAAAAATGTTATTAGTACTATGGATTGACAAACAATATTAGGGACAATTTTTAAAACTTAGGTAGCAAGAACAGGCATCAATCAATGCCCATAAACCTTTCAAGTTATGAATAACATATTTTCTCCAATATTTTGTTGAAAATATTTCAGTTGTATTTTAAAAGCATCACCAAAACAGCAAACAGTGCTGTTTTTCCTTTGACTGACATTAGAGAGCATAGTTTTTGATGCAATACTGTAGTTACATCTAAGTTTTGCTTACAAATCATAGCAAAATTCACAGGAACCTAGAAAGAAAATCCCTGTCATGTGGTAAACCCTAGTCAATGGTATGTCATCCACTCTGGGTCTCAATTTAGTTTAAAAAGGCTTAACAACTGTCAATTTGAAGAAACGAGTTTGGAATAACAATGACAATCTCATCCTGTTTATTGATTTTAGCTGTTTTGTTATGTTTTATCCAGTGTGCTAAAATTCAGAGCTTCCCCAGTAGCTTTCAGATATACGTACAGAAAAACCTTAACACAGGGAGATGGATTTAGAATAGATTTTTCCTGTCTAACTAATAACAAAGAAATATTCAACGGCAGTTAGTTCTCCTTATTTGTCAACTATGAAGCTATAAAATAAAGATTACAAATAGTCGATGTTGGCTTTAGAAAGAAGTGTTCTTTTCCATACAAAACTGGAAGAAGGGGCTAGGCTTGGGGTTGACCTGAGTTTCTGACATGTTTCTCAGTATCTTTGAACTCCTAATCTAGAAAAATCCATGACTTTCACTTAAATATCATGATGAATTTGTTTCTCATTTTTCTGTTGACTGTGTGTTTGTATTACTTGTTTAATTCAATTTTTCTTTCTGCCATCAGAGATCTCAACTTCTTCCTCAGTTCAATGTACATCTTCATCCACCCATTGTTGTCATTTCCACAACACCTTATACAATGAGAGAGTGCAAAAGAAATTTCATTATTCCTTCACCACGAAGACTGAACTGTTCTGGGCAGTTTGATTTAACAGCAGATGAGAAAGTGTGAAAGGATGTCCATTGGTCTGGCAGCTTTGAGAACAAACTGACAAAGTTGCAGTGACAGAAGTACAAGTTCCTGGAATGAGAAGCCAAACAACAGGTAAAGCTAAACCAAGTGAACAATGCTAAAGATTTCAACAGGTTCCCAAACTGGGACTGAAGGTGAAAAAAAAAAAAAAATAGGAAACATAGAAGAATTCATGTCTGCCAAAAGGAATTAGCTGCCTTCTTTTATAGCATCCATATGAAATCAGCAGTATAATATCCCCTGAATGCAGCAGTTATATATTTGCTCTTTAGGATTTATGTCATATTGTATCCTATCTATCAGCTTGGGCTTGAGAGCAGCTACTATGACAGAAATCACACCAAACATTTGCATAAAAGGGAGGCTTGGGGGGGGGGGGGGGGGGGAGAGGGGGGAGGAGCATGTAGAAACTGTCGATTTTAAAATATTTAATAGAAGAAAGGAAACAGTCTAACATTTTCCATAATTCTCATTCTTCAGAGGATAAGAATTTGCAAACTTTTATGTGCCACCTGGCTTTTGAAAGAAGAAAGCACCAATGGTGCAACCTCTGTTCTGAAACTGCCAAAAGCCAGGGAAGAGCATGTACAATTGCTAATGGATCATATTTTTGTGTATCATGTCTATTACATAAGAGTGGATAATATTTACTAAATATGCCAGAATAGCAGGAAAGATCTTGGTCCTACTGTTGCTGTTACCACTGCTACCTAAAGAGCTGACCACGTAAGTTACGTGTTCAGTCAGTCTCTGACTCTTTCCTTTTGTTGTTGATGATTGTGTTCTCCTTGGTTCTGCTTTGATTTCTGTCCATTTGCTGTTGCTTCTTGTGGCAGAGGAATTTGGAGCTCAGAAATGCCAGTGCCCTACATATCAGTCCCATACACTCTGCAAACTTATCTGATATAAGCTCGATAAAAATGCTAGTACTTAGTGTACTGCTATCATTTGTCGCGGTGCTGAATTAGAACAAAACGTGAGTTTGACAGAACATATGGCCTCAAAGCTAGTACACGCTGATCAGAATGTCCATCTGGATTTAACGTGCCTTGGGTTTAATTCACCCACTGCTGCCTAGCAGTCAGACGGAGTGAGCCAGTCATTGGTCCCCATAGGTGGTCAATGGACAGAGAAAAGCACCTCACTCCTATTTATCTTTTTTCTCTGACTCTAGAGGAGGATTTAATTTCTAGGTGGCTAAGTTACATGAGATGTAGCTCATGGTTTGTAGGTCTATTCATGAAGACCACTGTTTATATAACTACCTGTACAAGGTACTGAAAGAGCCTGTAAATAGGCAGGGGCAAAATGTATCAGTAATGAAATCTTCTGTCTCTCTTGCTCTACACCTAAATTGTGGGTACATAACTTGTATTCCTGCTCATATTTATTATGACTTTATGTTAGTATTAATATTCAACTTTGTTAAGGAAGAAGAGATTCATCAGAGTGAAATGATACAGCTGTTACTGCATGATTTTACAAATTGCACTGTGCTATGTGTGCTCCATAAAACCACCATAATTATTTCTACTCATCTTGCCCTATCAATAAACATCAAAACAAAACTATAAATGCATCTTCACACAATTTGAAATATAGCTGTTGTACTCAACTGTGAGAAAATTAAACAAGTGTTGGTAAGTATTTCATTACAAATAAGGGAGTTTCTGCTGTAGCTAAGTTTTTCTCTAGACTCATCTAAACTTTCATCTGAATTCATGTGTAGGGATTCTGCAGTGGTGGGGATTTGGTAGCATGGAAAGGGCCACAGGGATGGCTCTTCTGAGTAGCTTTGAGAAAGCTCCCCTGGCTCCAAGTCAGACTTGCCTCTTGCAATGGCCAAGTTAGTCAGGTCCTCTGTGATTAACATTTTTAGGAGGGGAGAACACAAAAAGAAGTAGCAGCAGAAGTGGAAACAGAGTGAAGAGAGGAGTTGGAGAGAATCAGCATGGAGAGTGGAGTGGAATGCGAGAGAGACAGCCAGGCAGACACCCAGATCAGTGCAGGAAGGTGGGGAGGAGGTGGGCTGGAGCAGAGGTTCCCCTGCAGCCCATGGTGAGAGGGCAGGCTGTGCCCCTGCAGCCATGAAGTGTCACGGAGGAGCAGAGACCCCCCTGCAGCCCAGGGAGGACCCATGCTGGAGCAGATGTCTGTGCTCGAAGGAGCATGTGACTCTGTGGGAAGCCCATGCTGCAGCAGGCTGCTCCTGAGGACTGCACCCTGTGGAAGGGACCCATGCTGGAGCAGGTAGAGGAGAAAACTGCAGCCCGTGGGAAGGACTCATGCTAGGGAGGTTCAGGGAGTACTGTCTCCCATGGGAGGGACCCCACATGGCAGCAGGAAAGGATGTGAGGAGTTCTCCCACCTGAGGAGAAAGGAGTGTTAGAGATCTGTTTTGGTTTGTCTCTCATCGTCTTACACTGATTTTGACTGGTAACTTGTTAAACACTTTTTCTTCTGCAAGTCGAGTCTGTTTTGTCTGTGACCACAATGGGTGAGTGATCCCTACATGTCCTTGCTTCAGGCCATGAACTTATTTTATTTTCTCTTCAACATTCCAATGGGAAAAAGGAGTGAGCAAGCGACCTCATGGTCTTGCATTCCCAGGTGGGCCTAAGCCACAATAATTCATTTGGACTTTCTCTCTTTCCTGCCCTGTAACAGACAGTGAAGCTAAAATAAAGAAAACTCTTACAACTACAGTTGTCAATTTTTGAGGTAGAGCTGAGATCCACCTTGTCCAACAGTGAGGTACCCTTAGTCCTCTAACACAATGGAAGTTTGCAAATAGGGGTTTAACAGAGATTTGAATGGGTACATTTAAGAGAGTTTTGACCAATCTGTTCTAGTACTACACATATATTTATTTACATTTGAACAATAGAGTAGTTTTCTTGAAACTACAATAACCTATTCTGGCATCTCGTGATGGTGTTTCCCCCATTTGTATCTTTACCTTTTTCCACTTTCTACACTCCTGTACTCCTATTCTCTTGTTTAAACATGGACATGATTTTAACCTTAAAATGTCTGAGGATTTGGTCAGTGGTAGAGCAATTACGACAAAAGCACAGTTCCCGTTTTCCTCTCTTATCTAATTCAAACCTCTTTGTGTTAGTGGGCAGGTGTGACAATGAAGAGAGCACAGACTGCTGAGTGCTCTCCTAGGCATGGACAGCTGATTTCATGGTTTGAGATCTCTGCTTTTTGATATGGCCTGGGCATGAATGGCCCTTCAGACTAGAAACACTCTGACAGTAGGACTGCACTTAGTTGCAGGGCAATGTTCAGCATTTCAGCCTCTTTATATGGCTATTACTGAAAGTCTTCTCTTAAACTGAGTTGCAGTGTTTCTCTTCTTGAAGAATGCTATAATAAAGAAGTAAATTGCAATAAATGTTCACAAAAATAAATGGTTCTTCTGGGCAGCAATGGCAGGGGGCAGAAGAACTCCTTATGTCAAGTAGAGCTAAGATTGCATTCAGCAGCTGGCTTCATAAAGCATGTATAAAATATGTGGTAAAAACGCAGGAAGACCCACAGGATTCCACAAGTTCCACTACAGGAGTCCAGTATTGCTTAGCAGAAACAGGTTATTTAGACATTGTTTCTACCACAGGGAGAAGAACAAAGGAAAGGCCAAGTCTTCATTTTCTGCATTGGGTCTATTAAACATTAAGCATTTGTTTTTCAGATGCAAGAGTATTAGACAGCAAGAATTCTGTATGGATCTGCTTTTCATCTGGTAAAATGTTAGTTTTTTCAATAATTCAGTTATGCAATATTCTGTATTTACTTTTTGATTAAATTAATAAGTTATAATCCATTTGAGTGCCAGTATTAATCTTTCTTATTACTTTGTTCCACTGAAAAAAAAAAAAGAAAAGCTAGGAATCTTTTCAGTAATATAAATGACCCTTTTTGAGAATTTTATGTCACAGATAAACTGTGAAATTAGAAATTTTTTGCCTTAATCATTCCTCCAGTTTGCCAACAGTGATTAATACAGCACCTTAATTATTCATGTCCCAGTAGGTTCATATCAGTTACAGAAGATCCATGGTTTAAAGCAAAAATCTGATGATGAAATAGTCACAATTTAGCTTTATTAATAGAAAGTAAGAGATTTTTTTTCTTTGACATGTATGTGTGAGGAGAGAGAGTTATCTGGATCTGAAAGCTGAAAGAATTTGTTCTAAAACATGAAGGAGAAGCCAATTTAGGGGCCAATATCTTCACATCTATCAATTTTTTTTCTTCCCAGAGATTCTTCTCTGTCACCAAGGGCATCTAGCTGAAAGTTAAGGCAGACACATAATAAACACAAAGTGTCAAAAAGGATATTGACACAAAATTTAAGAGTCTAATGCCAGGAAAAGTGAGTCATGTTGTCTCAGGTGCATGAAGCATGCTAAAGCTCCTTGTCTCCAGGTGTTTTACTGCCACCCATGACCAGCTGAATCCCTTCCTTTGCTAAGCCAAATACCTCAGCCTTTATCTGAGTCTATATGAAAAGCCTTATTGTAGCTAAGGCATTCATACATACATGACAGGTATAATACAGAACTTATGCACACCATTTTGGTGTAGCAGCTGAAAGCCAGGCCAGGACATTGTACAGTGCCTGATACCCCATCCACCACAAAGAAGTAATGCCCAATTAATTTGCAAAATATTACTACCATATCTGCAAAGTAGTGAGACCTCTTCTTCCACAGAAGAGATTATGGATTTCAATTGTCTTCATCTAGAAAGGATTTGAACAAATATCCTCATATTCCCAAAAATTGCCTAACAATGAAATTACTGGACAGACAAAATAGAAGCATGTTTCATATGTCCTATTGAAGTTTGGCCACTGATGAATCAGGAATACAAGAGTTGTGGATTTAGAAGTATGACTGTTGAGATAACATGACTCCACCCTAATAAGTCAAAGACTTGCTTGGAAAGAGGTAAACTGATCTATAAAGTATTTATTTATTTCAGGTAATGTAATAATGAGATTATTAAAGAGCACAACAGGAATAATCTTCACTTCTAGTTGTTTAAGTATAAACTCAAAATACACAGGGCTTGCTGAAATTTTGAATCCCAGCTTCGAAAATGCAAAAGAAAAGGCAAATAAACATTAACCTATTGCTATGTTTTACAAAAGCAATCCTTGTGTCTGTAGATCAGTTAAGATGATATTATAATAAATTTGACACAAGAATCACTATAAAAAGCGGTTCCAGCAGCTTAGAGATAATGAAGGACAAGACCTTTACCAACAGGAGTTACTTGACTTCATCTTACTGTGAAATTCTACTGGTTTAAGTCACTTGTTTATTCCTGTCTGGGTTGGAGTAGCGCAGAGCAGATGTTAAGAGAGGGCAGAGAAGGGGACAGAGGGATCAAGAATTCAAAGAATATTTGATTCTGCATGGGTGGAAATGCAATGTCTTCCATATATATAGAATTACTGCTGTAGGAGACAACTGTCTCATAAAAACCATGTTTGTCATAGGAAAATATCATCAGCATATTAAACAAAAAAACCCAGTTTATGTAGAGGTGGCTGGGATATAGAACTATTTGACAACTTCTGCCCTGAACTCACAGGTGAGCACCAATGAACAGACGACACTTCTTAGGCAATGATGCCAAAAGGTTTTAATCAACAATCCTTTATTGTAGATGGTGAATCCTACATTTGAACAAATGCGGAGCATCTCTGAAGATGCCTGTCAAAAAGGTCAGAATGAACAGAGAGAAAGCAGCAGAGACGTCACAAAGACATTTCTTGTGGGCAATGCTTTGGTGAGTCTTCCCCTACACCACAATGGTCTATGGGGCAAATGTTCTCATCCTGAAAAACACAGTTTAGCAAAGGACCAATGGCCAACAGTATCCATAGGTGTATCTTCTGCTCATAAAGATTAATAGAGGAACTTTAAATCTTGCTGGGGAGGAAAGTGAATGTACTGGAAAAACTAACAGACTAACTATTCAGTACTACAAACAGGGAAACAGAAATTTAGAGTTCCTTAAGGATATCAGCTGTTAATTCCCATGCACTGGGAATCCAGAACTTTAGGAATTACTACTGTTTCATGTGGGTAAAAAATTGGAGAGCATCCAAGTGCACATAATTGGCTGATGCCCCATAGGTGAAGATGTGTGTGTATGTGTGACAGAGAGAGAGCATTCTGAAAGGTTTCAAGCTAGTTGACATGTGCAAGTGATATGCAGGAAAAAACCATTGCAGATACAGTTGCCCAAACAAAAGGAAATTATTCCCAGGGCAATTTGGGATGCAGTAGAGCCATTATTAACAACTCTGAGGAGGTACACTAAAAGAATCTACCCAGAGGCACATTTTGTTTGTTGGGAGACACACATACACACACACACAAGTCCATTATGATATGTTTCCTATTTACTCGAGACCTCATATATTATAATTATCATCTCACTCTCTAATTCAGTCATCAGGCCTGGCCATGAGAACAAAAGCACTCTATTCAGTTACGGTCAGTGTACCCTTGACATCACTGCAGAATTCAGACAATTGGACACAGAGCCCTGTGACTGACAATCATCTTTGCATTCTCTATTACTGTTATTATCTGAAAGGAGAATTGTACTCATGGATGCAAGTGATATGTCCTCCAACAGAAAGAATTGCATTTTCATTGTGCTTTACATTCACTACCGATCACAGATAAAGGAACTAGAAGAAATTCAAGTCCTTTACATATATCTTGCACTGTTATCTGTAGTATCCCAATGAAGCATTTGATTTCAATATAATGAACTCAAAGGACTGATCTTGGTGTGTAGAGTCCTTAAGACAGATAGCAATATGAGCTACTTGTGAACTCAGTGCATCACAATACACATACAAAGTGTTTTATAAAGATCAGCTTTGTGGGTAAAGAGAAATGGGTCTGCATAAAGACCCTACTGCAAAAATGCTGAATGCATTCAAGACAATCCATGTTTTCACTGAAATCAGAGAAAGACATAATACAAAAGAAGGGACAGATATATAAAGAATCTACTACTTGGAACTTGATTGTTATAGTTTTCTTTACTAGAAGTGCCAAACTGTAGAGAAACAGAAGGGCTATACAATGATAACGTTGATACAGAGGGTAGAAAGAGTTAAAACAGATGATTGCAGCAAGCCCATGGAGAGCTATCTGAAAAGTGAGCACAAATGGAATACACCCAGCTGCAGTTTTTCTGTGATTGTGTCTCTAATACTTTAGATTTCAATTGTTCCTCTCACACACAGCTCACAGAATGAGACATGAACATTTTCTCTCTCCTTATTCAAATTTTTTGGAATTCCTGTTTCATTTTTCTACCTATTCCTTTGAAAATATAATATTGAACATACAACATACAAAGTTTATTATGCTACACCATTTTACTGTTTTGTTCATTTTGTAATGTAACCTTAATGTTTGTTTTAAAAATGGGCTCTAGTGGATTTGTAAATTTGTACTATAATGTTTAGGTTAACCCTGATTTACAGCTTAAATTGGGTTTCCATTTAAATGGAGAAATAAAAAGAAATAATCAGTAAAATAATAAGTGCTGCCCAAGGAAATTTTATTTGTTGTCTTTTGATCTGTCTTCAAAAACAGATCTGAAAATAAACAATGAGTCAAAACCCTTCATTATATCAAATGCCTTAATTATGTTAATAAATTTTTCCAGAAGAGACAGATGTTAACATTTCAGAATCATCTAAAAAATGTCACAAGTCTCCAACAACAGGAAAATGTTAAACTTTCAAGTATCCAAACTCATTCAGTACACCATGAGTAAAATTCTTAGGTCTTTCCTTTATAATAAGTATATTACACTCCTCCATAGTGAACAAAAATAGAAACAATAAAACTACTGATTTTTTAAATGCTCTTTGACCTATTTCTCTCATTTCCAAATATTATTATATTCCATATGCAACTTCTACTGATAGCAGCATTAGCACAGTAATTATTATATATAAGGCTGTCACAGGAACTCACCAGTTTATACTTCTTCCAGAGAAGTATTTCACTCATCCCTGTACTGGGTTTCTATAAATGTAATCACTATGGACTAGATGGTGATTACTAGAATGCTGCCCTGAATAATTAACAACCTTTATGATCACCACTGAGGAAACATCTCAAGGAAGAAAATAAGCCACAATATTATTTACATTTCTTTCTAGAACTTCAACAAGGAATAAAAACTTTAAGGTTACTCAACATTTTTCCTTCTTGCTCTCCTTTGGGAAAGGAGTAAATATACTGTGTAGAATCTGTTTCTACTTAGCTACTCAAAATATTTTTAAAGTTTAGATCCTTTATAGAGGATTCCCTGCTTCTATATTCCTCATAATCTTCAGATGTCTTGAAGGTCTCCAGAGGAAAATGTGTTTAGCTAAACTTACATCTATACTAGACAAACTCATTCCTCCTTATAACTGCAAAATTTTGCTTTCTTGGGAATGATCTAAGAGGTCTCTAAAAGTTTGCTATAAATTATGTGCTTAAATTAGGCAGATTGGATTCCACTCACTTATTTCTATGGATATTATATCTATGAAAAGAATGAATGTTGGTTTATCCAGTTATTAAAATGCTAATTACATAGTATAATATTTTAATCTGTTACAAAACTACACTGTCTTTTGTATTTGCCCAAGTTTAGTCACTAGGAATATGATACTATGATACATAGATGAATATATTCATAGAACCATAGAATGGTTAGGGTTGGAACCTAAAGACCATCTAGTTCCAACCCCCCTGCCATGGGCAAGGACACCCTCCACTAGACCAGGTTGCTCAAAGCCTCATCCCGCTTGGCCTTGAAGACAGCCAGGGATGAGACACCCACAACTTCTTTGGGCAATCTGTTCCAGTGCTTCACCACCCTCTCCAGGAAGAATCTCTTCCTGATATCTAATATAAATCTCCCCGCTTTCAATTTAAATCCATTACCCCTTGTCCTGTCGCTACAGGCCCTTGTAAAAAGCTCCCTTCCAGCTTCCTTGTAGGCCCCTTTCAGGTACTGGAAGGCTGCAATAGGGTGTCCCCAGAGCCTTCTCTTCTCCAGGCTGAACAAGCCCAACTCTCTCAGCCTGTCCCCATAGCAGAAGTGTTCCAGCCCTCTGATCATCTTCATGGCCTCCTCTGGACTCGTTCCAGCTGGTTGGTACCCTTCTTAAGCTGAGGGCTCCACAGCTGGACACAGCACTCCAGGTGGGATCTCATGAGAGCAGAGTAGAGGGGGAGAATCACCTCCCTCGACCTGCAATTCCTATAATTTTAAAATCAGTAAGCAAATCTATTCCCACAAAAACCAATGCAAATATCAGGAAGACACAGTATTCTGGAATCGCAACTCATTTAGCTGAAAGTAATGATCTATATCCATCTTTTCTAACTTCACTGATTTGAGCTTAGCAGCTATACTTTGTTATTTCTAAACATTCCTGTTAGCTCCTTTCTAGCTTGTATGTGTCAGTGAAGCATCACCCTCTGTGAAATTGGGACTGGGACAGAACTCTAAAGAGTGTCTTCCGTGTAAGATGAGAAACAACAGAAATGTTAGACCTGTCATTCTACTTGCTCCCCTGCTTCTGTAGAATATATAAACCAAGCCTAAAAATCTTACACTTCGTTCAGCAGCCTAGGTTCTGTAACTGTAACATATCACCTCAAGCTCCAAATGGAAAGCCATAATAAATAACTAAATTTCTCAGTCACACTGGAACCTTCTCAAACCAGAACAAGTCCCAGAGCTTACTACAAGCCACAGCTTTTGTTCCAGTGCAAAACATATTTCTACCTTCTATTGTGCCATATAAACATGTAGAAGTAACCAAACACTTAATAAATAAAGAAACACTTGTCGACACCATACAGTGCAAATACACTTATTTCAGGTGTGAGTGATAAAGTTATTTACTTGTTTGTAACTAGCTATTCCAAATAATTCATTGTTCTGTGAAACACAGAGTTCAGTATTATTGGAGATATTTAAGCATTCAATATGAGTTTAAATGATCTCTGAAGATCTGGACTTAAGTTTGTCCCTCAGGCAATTCATCCTAGCAAAGTTCCACCTTGAATGACACTGGGACATCTACAGTTGCAAAAATTACCCAGGGGTTCATCTAGCTGTATGCAGTCTGTGTAGTTGCCTACATCTGGCAATGAACTTTTGGCTCCCTCATTGACAATTCACTGACAAAACATAGCTACCTCTGGAGAAAAATTGATCTCTTGTCTCCTTGGGGACAGTGTGCTGTAAAAATCCATGTTCCTCTTCACACAAAGTGATACAGACAAATATAGTCATCAGCTTTAGACATTTGAATCCCGGTTTTGGTAACCAAAGTACTTTGGGAAATGTGTTATCAACTCTCTATGAGAAAATTCAGAGTTGCTTTGGCAGGGCTGTGTCAAGAATTCAGTGCTGATGCTGGTGGTGTTCTCCTTGTTCTGTAAAAAGTATCCAAGGCTACCAAGAACTTTTTCAGAGTACTAAATTCACACTCAAAACATCAACTTTCTTTCCTTCATTTTGTCAATGCTCATACAAGTGTTTGCCACTCCTCTTCTTAGGTTTCTCCCAGTAATTAAACTTTTGGTTATTTCAACTATTCTGTATTATTCATCTGATTTTTTTTGTCAGTACATATAGCTCTTAATTCACAGGCTCCTGGTATGCTCTTTTTGAATTAAACCAGCTGTAGTTCTTATTTGTTCCATCATGGTGTTCCTTCTTACATTGTTATCACTAGATTTTCAGCCATGTAAAATGGCTGAAATGTAAAATGTAAAAATTAGCCAAATTAGTTACAGGTCACCTGACAGGGTTTTTGTACCTTCCCCATTTTGTAAATACTTTTTCCGTTCCAGTTCCAGAAGAAGTGTCATTTACTCTGTGTGGAGAGTTAATTTTGGTTTGTAGAAACAATTTTATATGGACATTGTATCATTAAAAGTCTGCTTTACTACTGCTTTAACCAGCTTTTCCAGTGAATCTGTTAGAAATCCTTCAAGATTAAAAAATTACTTTCTTTAAAATGTTGTAAGGGGGCGGTACCCATACTACTATTTTGTAAATAGGCTGAGTAATGACTTAAAAAGCTAAGATTGAGCCTTGCCCTGATTGTATGACCTCAAACCTTTCTTGCACTGGTGTAAAATTCGCTGTGAGAGATTCATATAATTAGCTCATTAGTTTTCTCTTAATTTCACTTAGCAACACATGGTATTGAGCAAGTGATATGCTGGAAGGGTTTTCTTTACTGTAAATACTAACTTCCAATGGTTGTAGCTCACTGTAGCTCTGACAGCAGATTATATCTGCAATACTATGTTTTCGGTCATTCTCCTGACTCTGGTACAGCCTCTAATATTATTTTTTCCTTACTAGCTCAAGATTGTCTCCAAGTAGACTTTTTTAGCTGTCTGGTACAAATGATGGAGAGAAGTCCCTGCATGAGAGTCAGACAGATTGCAAATACGTGGTTGCGTTTCAGCTCGGATCCATAGTACATTGATTCCAGTTTATCAGTCTTCATCTTGTAAATTCTACCAGGCCATGTGCCAGGAAGGGCTCCTCTACAGCATTTGCTTTCTATGAATTTTTTCCTGCATTCAGGAATCTCTCTGGCAGAAATTCCCCACCTCCACCCCTCCCTACTGATTTTTATTTACTCTTCTAATTCTGCCATCTTCTAAGTTAAATGTTTCAGCACTTTCAGTTTCTTTGACTCACTTGATATTTGCATCCCATACAAAAAATTTGTCTTGATTTTCAAGGGTGTCTTACATTTTTCTCACTCCACCTGTCTCTTTTGCTAATGCAAACTTTAAGTCTATATTTGACAAATTTTCAAACATCTTCATACTTTTGCCTTGTCTGTCCAGGCTCTGGATTAACTCAATGGAAACAACCACAAAGCTACCTCAGTATTCAGTATTCCTTCAAATACAGCTTCAGAAGTTTATTTTGCTGATAGATGTTAGAAATAATGACTTATCAATAGGCAGGAGAACACATGTAATTTCTATCAAGTGCTTCTGTCATGATCTATATTGCCTAGTAGATTTATATGAACCTTGGACATTCTGGTCTCTCAATGTGTTTCCTGCTTTTATACCCTGAGATAAACTGTGCGATTTTTATTCAGAGAGTGTGATTTTGGTTTGTGTTTATACATGTTCCAGAATCAGTCAAGTAATGGACACCACATCCATCAGGATGATGACAAATCTGTTACAGTAGCTATGTTCGGCCATCGATGTAGGAGGTGAGACATTACTAGGCATAGTTCATTATATATTATGCCAGAGAACAGTTGCTTAAAATGGAATATGCTACAGATCTCAGTAGGACACTAAATTTTTATTTTTTTTTAAATACACATTCAGAATAGAAAACTCACCATCTGGGTATTGATGCTATGATTCTACTGATAAAATCCTCTAAAATGCCTTTGACTGTATGAAACCATGAATTTTTACAGATTTTTGTGGGGGGCTTTTTCAGGTTATACACTACACTTAAATCTATTAGTTACTTCTGCTCTTCAAGATCTAAAAACAAGTCCTTAGATTTTTCTGTCACCTGCTGATGTTCAGAGTTTCAATAATCAATGTTCATATGATGAATGTGTGCTAACATTTTACTTGTATTTATTTGCAACCATGTAATGCAAGAAGTCTTCAATTTTCTAATGTTAGTCTATTTTTAAGAAGTTTATATTCGAGCCTGTGGAAATACCAAGTTAGCAACATCTGCCTCTTTATACCCACGTAATGCTATCTTTCAATTAATATGTCCTGATTTGTCATACAAGGAAGCATAATTTAGTAAGCTGGTAATATTATGTCCAACTGCATCAGTTTGAGGTAATGAAAAATTTCAGTAATACATACATTTCCTTCCCTTTGCCTTCGTTCCAAAAGGAATACCGTTTTGTCTTTGCAATGTGTGCAATGAGTTTGAAAAAAGATTCCCAACCAAATGTTCCAAGATGGCTGTCTGTACTTTTTAAAAGTAGTCAAAACAGTCGAAGCAGTCATTCAGTAAAAATAAAAAATGTTTTCCTTTTAGATCTGCATCTGCATGCATAATTGGTACTCCTGTGCATTTTCATATGCAGTGGAGACTGTTGTGGAACAGTATTTAATTTCAACAGTGCAGTTGTATTTGGAAGACATGAAAAAGGTGTCTGAGAAAGTTAAACCACCAGAAGGTCAGGGGCAAGAGCTAACAACTGATAAATGTTTCTTTGAAACTCCCAAGGAGCATCAAACTGTGAGAGGCATAGGACTGCAAAATGGAAGAAACTCAGAAAGTGATTTACATTTTTACCTTTGTCACCTCACCCATTAGACTGATACCAGCTCAGAAGTCTTGGAGTTACAAGTAACAACACACAAAGAATTAACAGTTGTGATAAAGTCACTGCACACAATATTTATCTCACCTAACTTTAGGTATGTAATAGTCAACTACTGAGGATCCTCATGTAGCCAATGGAAGGAAAGCTACTTCCTGAAGGTGATCTGTCAGTCTTGGACACCCAGGTGGAATCAACCGATGAGTATTAAACTCTGTTAGATGCAGCCTACATAATTATAATATTTAACCCAAAGACTTATGGATTAGATTACTTGATGAGATGAATCCTTACATGGCATTAGCAAGAGACACCATGAAAGCAAATCAAAATACAGATTAAAAAAATAAAATCAAAATAAAACAAAATGAAAAGATCAAAAAAGACAAAAATAAGATTCAAAAAAACCTTTCGTTGAGAAACCAATTTGATGAGAGATTAAACCTTTCAAGAAATTCTTCCTGATTTCTCCCTTTCTCTTCAGTACAGGAATTCCTCTGTCCTAAGGAGGTGCTTGGAAGGTTAAAGGTCAGGATTATAGCCAGAATTTGAAAATAACTAAATCACACCTGTACATTTTCCAGATAGCAATTCAAATGAGCAGGGTTTGTAACAAAACAGCTCTAACAAAGGTTTATTTACTGGGAAAGAAAGAGAATGAGAGTGACACAATAACTTCTGGTTAAGTTCTTCCTTGTCTCTGCTTCAGTAAAGGACTTGGAGCTCTTCTCTCCACCACAAACACACATCCACACATTTCTGAAGAGGTTGCAGTCCAGTCACTAGAAAGCTTGTCCCATAATAGCTTATGAAGTCCATGTTACTTTTCAGCAACTTGGACAAGGAACAGTGCCGAAGTAACTACAGGATTTTTCTTCCAAAACTGATTTCTCTGGATGAAGATGCCCTGAGATGTAGAAAAGCTTTGGAATTATTCACATGATCTAACCATGTGAATCTAGTGCCTATTGAGACATCCTAAATTGTCTGTTATGGCCAATACTTCTACTCTAAAAGAGTGCAAAATCTGTAAGTTTTGTGTTGTATGAAAGTCAATCGTATCCTGGGCTGTATCAAGAGAAGCGTGGCCAGCAGGTCGAGGAGGTGATTCTCCCTCTCTACTCTGCTCTCATGAAACCCCACCTGGAGTACTGCATCCAGCTGTGGAGCCCTCAACATCAGAAGGATATAGACCAGTTGGAGCAAGTCCAGAGGAGACCACGAAGATGATCAGAGGGCTGGGGCACCTCTCCTATGAAGAAAGGCTGAGAGAGTTGGGGTTGTTCAGCCTGGAGAAGAGAAGGTTCTGGGAAGACCTTATATCACCTCCCTCAGTCTGCTGGCCACACTTCTCCTGATACAGTCCAGGATATGGCTGGCTTCCTGGGCTGTCAGCGCACACTGCCAGCTCATGTTCATCTTCTTGTTTGCCAGTACTGCCAAGTCCTTCTCCTCAGGACTGCTCTCTATCCTTACTCCACCCAGCCTGTACTTGCATTTGGGATTACCTCGACCCAGGTGCCGGACCTTGTTCTTGGCCTTGGTGAACTTCATGAGGTTGGCACAGGCTCACCTCTCCAGATTGTCCAGGTCCCTCTGGATGGCATCCCTTCCGTCCAGCGTGTAGACCACACCACACAGCTTGGTGTCATCAGCAAACTTGTGGGGGTGCACTTGATCCCATCATCCATGTCACTGACGAAGATGTTAAACAGTACCCATCCCAACACTGACCCCTGAGGAATGCCTCTCATTACTGGTCTCCACTCAGACATTGAGCCATTGACCACACTTCTCTGAGTGTGACCAGTCCTTTTATAAATTCTAAAATCAGTCTTAGAGAGCCATCGAAATAATTGACAAACATCCATTTCTTTATGATGCTTATTATTTGGCTCAAGTGAAGCAGAATAGTATTAATAGGGTAAGTTGAGACACATAATAAACCTAAGTTCTTTAGTGAGGTCATTGTAATCTCACTTTAAAAAGCTTTCTAAAAGATAAAAGAATTGCTATGACTTAGATTAGCATCCTACCATCTCATAAATATAAAATAAATATTTCAATTTAACTATCAGTCTCAGAAACTACCACTGTTACTATGTTAATGAAATCCACGTTACGATGCAAAACTATACTTAAATGAATGGAAAGGTGGGACCATTTAATTAGGGGGGGGGGTTATTAGTACTTCAAAGTAGAGTATGAAAATTTAGCCCATCAATTTTGCTTGTGAAAAGAATCCTTTTAACTGTAGGTATAATTTTTGAAATTCTAGGAATCATAGCTTTAAGACAAGAAAACCCTACAGAATTAAATGTTGAAAGTTAGTTAGAAGGTGTAGGTGAACACAAGTGACAAGACAACAAACAATATATGAGGTTGCGCCAGTATAGAAATTCAAGTAGAACAGGAAAGGAAAAGTAGCAAATCAGCAAGAAGTTCTTTGAACTATTACATAGCAGGAACATTAACATCTGAAATGGATAACATAGGCTGTCTTTACTGCCAGTGGAAAGAAATAAACCCTAAAATTATATGAGTCATCTTACTTATTTTAGATGTCTACCTTAGGATGAGGTAGGCTGTTACTTAGAATAATCTATTTCTCTCCATTGACTACAAAAGAAGCTAAGGATGACTACTTTAGACTTTTAAAGACACCTTCCCAATAGGAAGGTAACCAGCTAAAATTATCGATGAAATAGAAGTGAACTTAATTTTTCAAGTGTCCCTACTTTGCAGGAACGAAAGGCATGCAAGAAGAAAAAGTTAAGAAAAATTGTTACATAATATATTTTTGTTTACATTTTTGAGAATACAGACAAGGCAATGAAGTGGTTTCACTTAGATTACTAAAGTCAATGGATTTTTGAAAAATTAATTTGTTTTTAAAAATCCTTCCGTAATTGATACCTTATAATAATGACATTACATCAAGCCCAAAGGTATGATAAAGGAGAAAGTAGTATTAAAGCTGATAAAACACCAGATTATAATTGGTATTTTAAGGAAACAAGGATATAAAAACAATAAAGCATATTTTATACATGAAACAGAGATTTTCAAGTTCATTTGTATTATTCTTTTTAAATTTTTACAAACTTGTAAAGTGGCTATTAGCAAGAAATTAAGTGTTCATCTTATAATTTTATCAATATATGCACTTAATGTTTTAGTTAGGACCTCATGCCCTGCCTGAATGCGGAGTGTAAGCAAGAACAGTGTCTTGGTTTGCAATGCATTTGTTGATGCTGTTAAATATATCCAAGTTAATGACACACGTTAGAAAACAGAAAAATGTCATGAAACTATTTGAAACTATCAGAAAGTGTATTTTTGTCCACACTAAATTTATTTCTTTTCATATTCTTCATCAGTGTAAGGCTGAGGTGTTTTATTTTTAGTTGTTTTATTTAACCCAACATCTATTTCCAAGTTCATTAATGTAGTATCTCTACAAATTACTGTAGAGCCCAACATACAGCAGATTTGGGCTTTTTGTCCTGTCCCATCAGATGACATTCTCAGCTTCTGATAGCTGACGTCTTTGTTCCCTCTTGTCTGTGGACACAATCTTGTGTGAGCAAACACCATGTGCTCTTACAGTGTTTGGTCTGCATATTCTATTCACATAGAATCCAGTTCACTCTTCTTTAATAAGGCTTTCGATACTGTCCCTCACAACACCCTCTGGACAAGCGGTCCAGCTGTGAGATGAGCAGGTATACAATGTGCTGACTGAAGATCAGGGCTCAAAGGGGCGTAGTGAATAGGGCTATGCATGGCTGGTGACCTGTCATCAGTGGTGTTCCTAGTTTTGCTAGCTGGAGTTAAACCATGACAAGGGCTCAGTCCTAGGGCTAGTCTTGTTCAATACATTTATCAATGACCTGGATGCAGGAGAGAGTTGAATGCACCATTAGTAAGTTTGCTGATGATTCCAAACTGGGAGGTTGACTTTCTCAAGGGACAAGACACCTCGCAGAGGGATTTAGATAGATTGGAGCACTGGGCAATCATCAATGGCAAGAAATTTAACATGTCCAAATGTCAGATTCTGCAACTAGGATGGAGTAATATCAGACACAAGTATAAACTGGGAGAGGAGTAACTGGAGGGCAACCCTGCAGAAAGGGGTCAGGGGGTGCTGGTCGACAGCAGGTTCAACATCAGCCAGCCGTGTGCCCTGGCATCCAGGAGGGCAAACCCCATCCTGGGGCACATCACACACAGCATAACCAGTCAGTGATTATCCCGCTGTATTCAGCATTGGTGTGGCCTTACCTTGAATACTGTGTGCAGTTCTGGGCCCCACAATTTGGGAAGGATGCAAAGGTCCTTGAATGTGTCCAGAGGAGGGCAAAAAGCTGGTGAAAGGACTGCAAAGTATGTCCTATGAGCAGTGGCTAAGGAATTTGGATTTGTCTAGTTTGGAGAAAAGGAGGCTGAGGGCTGACTTTATTGCTCTTTACAGCTTCCTGAGGAGGGAAAATAGAGGGAGAGGTACTGATCCAGGGGTAGGACACATGGGAATTGTTCAAAGCTGTGCCAGGGGAGGTTTAGACTGGACATTAGGAAGCATTTCTTTACTGAGAGTGTGGTCAAATACTGGAACAGGTTTCCTGGAGAGGTGGTCAATACCCCAGGCCTGTCAGTGTTTAAGAGGTATTTGGACAATTCCCTTAACACCCTTAAATGTTTGGTTCACCCTGAATTGATCAGGCAGTTGTACTAGATGACTGGTTTAGGTCCCTTCCAACTGAAATTATTCTATTCTATTCTATTCTATTCTATTCTATTCTATTCTATTCTATTCTATTCTATTCTATTCTATTCTATTCTATTCTGGTAGGAAAACCTGTGGAAAAATCAGAGAAATACAGGACACATTCTATGGTTATTACAAATAAAACCTAAATACCTAAAATCAAATATCTGTCTTCCACACCACATTTCTCATTCATTCACTACTAGTGTTGCTTGTTGGAGAATTGCAAAACATGTGCTTCGGGCTCCTGCAGTTAGAGAAGAAAAGGAAATGCCCAGTAGAAAGTACTATGGAAGATAAGGCTCATGATTCTTTCAGAGATATCTTGAAAATGGTGGTTGTGTGGGGGAAAAAAAGAAAAAAAAAAAAAAAAAAAAAAAGTAGAGTTCAATTAATTAAGCATATTAAGCATATTAAGTTGGAATTTCTTGGAACAAAGAGAAAGTCATAGTAACAAAGAGACAGAGAGTGCACATGGTGAAGATTCTAGAGACCTGTGTAAGAGAGAGAAAAAAACAGAAGAAAGATTTCTATAGTAAGCCAAGAATGTTAACTGTTTTGCAATAACTCTTAAAGGAGCATCTTATTTACACCTTTGAAAGAGCCCTCATTTTTTTCTTAAGTGGCTAAGTGGTGCAATTTTTCAATAACATTTTAATGGTCCAAGATTAAAATAACTTTATTAATTATTCTTTTAAGATATCACAGATCTATGGGAGCACTTAATTATACTGCAGTAAGGAATCAGTATAATATTTTCCCTGCAAAAATAGCTCTTAGTTTGTCAATCTATTTTTTTCCTCTTTTCCAAAAGTTGCTATTCCATCTGCATCTTTGGAATGTTAGGACGGTTCACTATAATTCCAACGCCTTTTATTAACAGTTATGCTGGATTTTCTTATTCAGTAGAAACTCTTCAGAAGACTACTATACTAGGATGACAACATCTTGGTTAAGTCTAGTAATGTAAGAAGTCTCTTCCTGTTCTATTGGAATTAATTTGCAAGTCTATGGGAATACCTGTAAGATTTAATATTTCTAACATTAAAATGAGCCACAGTAATATTCAGAAAAATGCAGAGAAGTATGCTGCATGATAAGCCAGTCATCTCCATATGGAAAAAATGAGACTGAACAAGTCAAGGTCTAAAGGGAGTTAAAAAAAAAAGCAGTGTAGGTATTAAATAAGATGCTGGCTAAAGATCATTATTTTTGTTAGATCGAGTTTTAATCAGGCTTATAATTGTTTTTGGATACTAACCATATGGGTCAGCAGGAGACATAAAAATAGATTAGAGGTAATTCATTCTGCTGAATTGAGAATGTAATGTGTTGGGGTTTTGCATTAACATTAAGCAAGAGTAGGAAATGAAATGTCATTAAGATTAATGTTGACTTATGAAATGTGAAAGTTTTGATGTAGATCTGCTGAAGGATCCTGGACATTTAAATACCAGCCAAAAATCTAGCACCCATTTAAAAAGAAATTTATGTCCAAGTTCTCAGCCAATTTTTAAGAAACTTGTTTTTGCTTTAGTTGCCTAAATTATCCAAAGCCAAACCAGGGCAAAAAAGAACTGAACCTGTTCTGTCACTGAAGGATTGCTTTTAATTTGGTTAGTTTCCTCTTCCTCCAGATATGTTTAGGAAGAAAAAAGACTAGTTTAATTTGATGATGAAAAGCAGAAGGCAGAAACATCTACCTTTGGGAAGACACTCAAGGCACATATCTCTAATGAAGTGACTCCATACCAAATATCACTGAGAACCATAGAGAATTGTGATTTAAGGTGTCCTACTGTTTTCACATTTCTCTATTGGCTAATGTACAGGTTGCAGGATTGGGTTTTTGTTTTTTACAAATGTATCCAACACTTAACTATTTAACCCTTCTCAAACATTAGATGGTAGCTTGGGTACCATTTTCAGCCACACAGACTCTGTTTTTAAAAATCAAACTCTGAAATTATTAAGTTTTCAGTATAGATTTAGTACCAATAAAACCCACAATTTTGCCTTAGTAACAAATAAAACAACATTTACTAAGAACGTTGAATAGATGTACTTTGTCAGAACATATGAAGGGATCTGATAATATCATTTGGATACAGAGCAAGAAGAGAAGAGGAGGAACAAGACATTGACCATCAAAGATTGCTGGATAGTTCTGTACAACTGAATACAAAATAAACCTTATTTTTCAGGATGGAACAATTCAGTAAATAAGAAAAATAATGAAATGTGTAGTTCTGGGTTTGGAAATACTTTAAAGAGAATGGAAATTTTGTATGATCTTTGGTTTAGTGTAATATGTCTGAACATGTTTTGTAAAAACTTGTTACATAGGCAAGTGCCAGTATACCAGACTCCTGAACTACAAATAAAATTCATTTAATGAGGGAAGATTAAAGCAAATATTGCATCTAACATAGAGGTGATTTTCAGTGATTTATATTAACCGTGTTTATCTAACTGAATGATAGTCATACAGGTCTAGTTCCTTAAGGCACTGGAGACAATGGAGGAAATTGCAAATTGTGAGAGGCAATGAGGCATCATCTCCTAGACAGAAAACCTGTTTACATATTGTCAAGTACAAAAGTTACATCTGTTCTACACACAAATGGAGAATATGTTGTAAGTGCTGCATAAAGGTATAACCCTAACCTCAAGAAATCAGAAGTTTTAGTCTAAAGGAGGTAACTTTTCCTATGTAAGAGGCCTCACCCCAATAGTTTTCAAATGTTTAGATCTCTTTAAAATATCCCAGTAATGATTACTGACCTAAGTAAATGTTACAGAAATTACTTCTGAATAAGGGCTTTTTTCTAAAACCTGTTTCTTGACATCAACAGATTGTGAATGAGGTCTTTAGTGAGTACTGCTCACTTAGTCATCTAAAAATAGGTATGGAATAAATGCTAAGAATAACACTAGGAAGCATATACAGTAGAATACCACTTCTTTGGTTTATACTATAGCTGGCCTGACATTTCACAATAGCTGTCAATGAAGAACAAGAATAGAGGTGATTAAAAATTTGTGATTTTGATATAATACTGCAGAGAAAAAATCATTGTTGTAATTGGTTATTATTATCTATTTCCCAGGTAAAGGATTACTAACATAAGCAAAAAACCTTATCACGGTGTCTAAATATTAATAGGCCACTGCAAACAAGTGTAATAGAGAAAGTCACAGGTAGAAAGTGACCAAAGAAATCAAAAGCAAATGTTATGGCTGCAACTTTATCAAGCCCTCTTATAAATTTATCAGTTCCTTCTATATTCTTGCTACTTTTAGAATCATAGGTTCCTTTAGGTTGGAAATGTCCTTTAAGATTACCAAGTCCAACCATTAACCCAGCACTGCCAAGTCCACCACTAAACCATGTCCCTAAGCACCACATCTACACATTTTTTAAATACATCCAGGGATGGTGACTCAACCACCTCCCTGGGCAGCCCATTCCAATGCCTGACATCCCCTTCCGTAAGGAAATTTTTCCTAATATTGAATCTAAACCTCCACTGGAGCAACTTGAGGCTTTTTCTTCTTGTCCTATCACTTCTTCCTTGGGAGAAGAAGCCAACCCCCACCGTACTGCAACCTCCTTTCAGGTTAGAAAGAGGGAAATAAGGTCTCCCCTGATCCTCTTCTTCTCCAGACTGCACAACCCCATTTTCCTCAGCTGCTCCTCACAGGACCTGTGCTCCAGACCCTTCCCCCGCATCATTGCCCTTCACTGGACACGCTTCAGCACCTCAATGCCTTTCTAATAGTGAGGGACCAAAACTGGGCATCACCAGTGCCCAGTACAGGGGCACAATCCTTTCCCTAGTCTTTCTGATCACCCTGTTCCTGATGCAGACAAGGATGCCATTGGCCTTCCTGACCACTCAACACTCTGGCTCATATTCATCTAGCTGTTGACCAACACCCCCATGTCCTTTTCCACCAGGCAGTTTTCCAGCCACTTACTTATCCCCAGTCCTGTAGTGTTACAGGGGGTTGTTGTGGCCCAAATGCAGGACCTGGTACTTGGCCTTGTTGAACCTCATAGAATTGGCCTCAGCCCATTGACCCAGCCTTTCCAGATCCCTCTGCACAGCCTTATGGCCCTCAGGCAGATCAACACTCCTGCCCAACTTGGTGTCTTCTGCAGATTTAGGGACGGTGCACTCTATCCCCTCATCTAGATCATTGATAATGATATTAGACAGAAGTGGCCCCTGGGACACCCCACTTCTGACCTGCCACCAGCTAGATTTAACTCCATTCACCACAACACTATTTGAAGTATTCTTGCACTTCACTGTAAAATAGCAGCCACTTATATCCGGGAAACATATCTGTATGAATTGTCCAATAAGAAAATAAAGATATAATTCTAATGCATAAAGATATCCATTGAACACTTTATAACAATGGATATATTCACTATATTTCAAGCAAACCTAAATGACCTATGCCAGATATGCTTCCACACAGAAATATGCTCCCCTAATTGAATTAAGTTTGTGCCATACTGACGAAATCCAGGGAAAGGTGAACAAATATTTAGCATTGGAGTCTTTAGACTCTACTGTCTACTAAGTAGAGCACATAACTTTGTTCTACCTGGAAGTCAAAGCACGTAAGTTTTGCAGTTTTGCACATTTTGCAGCTTTCAATTAGTTTTTGAATAATCTTAAAGGTTATAATATGTTTAGAAATTATTTTCTACAGAACTGCAATTTGAATAGAAAGAGATTTTTTTTTATATATCTATCAACTTTTATATAAAAGCCTTTTCCAAGTTGACAGTATCATTGCTGATAACATAATCATCATAGATATTTTCTAATAAGCAGAAGATTCTATAACATGAAAAGGAGACACATTCAATACTGTGGAGAAAAAATTTACTAAACCAATGCAAGCAAACAAGACCATAAATGCACCTTAGGAGTCAAAGTAGAGCTGGAGAAATATGGTGAAAAATAATTCAGAACATTAAAATATGATAAAAGGACATAAAAGGTGTGGCAAATGACACAGTTATGTATGGAGACAGATAATGTATGACATGCATGTAGGACAAGAGTAGTTGAGGAAAACTGCTAGATGGGACTAGAATAATAGTCACATGTATCAATTTATTTTTATATTCCTTAGAAAGCAAATGCAAGCAACAAACATGAAAGAATCACAGAAGGCATGTGCAGTATCAAGAGAGGAATTATTCTGTTAAAGAGATTCATTATGTTCATAATTTCCTTGGAAAAATGTGTTTCAGTGACTGTGTCTGTGCAAAATGAGAATCACAGTCCATTGCAAAGACTGTCAGGGATTGCAGTATCCAGGAGGAAAGCTTGTCTTTCTGTCTGCTCAAATGCCTGGCTGAATGTCTGTAAGAGACATTTCCAATTATGTGAAAATGCATGAAAGACATGCTAACTACTGCTCAACTTGCTGAACATTTTATACTGTATTAGTCTTTTTTTTTTTTTTTTTTTTTTTTTTTTAATAAAGGAAGCCCTCAGATCACAATAAAAACATTTTGAGCAATTGTTTTAGCTGGACTTCTTGCCCTGGAAGTTTTCACTGACTAAAAGTAATAATCACAACATGATTAAAATCAGGAGTGGTTCTGAATAATCTTTTCTATTCATGCCTGAGCAGGAGAAAGCAAGTCTGCTCTCTGTGTGAGAATTTCATCCAACTGTGCAGACACAGTCATATGCAGACAAGTCATAAATCATGTGCGAGGTCCACCCAAGTCCCAAAGAGGTAACTCTTTTCTTCTTTTGCACTAGTTAAAATCAGAGAAGAACCAGTTTTCTGCCACAACATACAGAAGCTATGCAGCTCAGTGAAACGCTCTTTGGCAAAGAAATTAGTAAAGCTACAGTGGTTGGAATAGCTCCACTACTCTCTGATATCTCTTCATGGTTTTGGTACCATTTGGAGACCTTTAGTACTCTCAGAAATGCAAAATGTTTTGGTGCTCAAATTATATGTAGACCATTCTACTTTTTATGAATAAATGGGGATAAGATGTATCATAGAATCATAGAATGGTTTGGGTTGGAAGGGACCTTACAGACCATTTAGTTCCAACCTCCCTGCTGTGGGCAGGGACACCCTCCACTAGACCAGCCTGTTCAAAGACTCATCCAACCTGGCCTTGAACATTTCCAGGGATAGGGCACCCACAGCTTCTCTGGGAAACCTGTGCCAGTGCCTCACCACCCTCTGTGTGAAGAACTTCTTTCTGATATCCAATCTAAATCTGTCCTCTCTCAATGTAAACCATTACCCCTTGTCCTGTCACTACAAGCCCTTGTAAAAAAGACATCTTTATACACCAGATAACCTCAGGAGGAAGGAAGAAATTGTTCACTAAAAGTTCCAGTATTCAACAAAAATTTCAGCACTGTGTTTTGGAAACTTGTCTGCCTAAGATTAGGTAGATATCCAAAAAATAAGTTATGCATAAGTGAAATAGCTCTACATTGTACCCCTTTGTTTTTGTTGTGGGAAAGAAGGTGGGTGGAGAACAGTTGGAGCTCACCGAACATATGTTGTTTCTTGCTATGTAGTGCAGCAGGAAACGTTAATTAAGAAAACCAAAAAAAAAAAAAAAATGTTAGCAGCATCATCTAAAGTTTTGTTGCTCAGCTTTTTCAAATTATATTATCATGCTACACCAGGCAGAAATTTTCAATATGTTCTATTCAGGCAACTAGAAACCCTCTCCCACTTATCCATAAAGGGGCAATGTGGTCATCTTACCACCCTTGGGCTCAGCCTTCTTCACCAAAGCTCTGGCATGGGCAATGAGACACTAAGAGGCAAAGCAGCCAAACTGATTAAGTCATAGCACTTCCAGAAATGTTTTGTAGAGTATGTTGACCACAAACTAATAGCTGTGTCACAGGCTGCAGGTCAGGCAGTTAGTGGCCTACTTGCAAGACCAGCTACAGTTCTGGCAAGGAAGGAGCTGTGGGGCTGCTGTGGTCCGGCCCAACACCTCCATGACTCCTTTTTTTACACCGAGTTTGCGTGAGATGTTTCAATGTTCTAACTGTTGAAAAACTATCTGCCTCACCCTTTTTTCTGCCATCAAATTTTTTTTCAGCACAGTGTTGTAGCTCGGTCAATGAAGGTGCTGTGAATGATGGCTGGTGGCAGGCAGGAGTGAGGGCGGTCCTCAGTCAGACTGCTCTACCCGTACAGGACTCCCTGGTTAAGCCCCCACCCAGTATCAGGCAGTTAGCCCTTCAGCTTGAGGATGTAGCTTTCCTAATGTCCTGTCACTACAGGCTCTTCCAAAAAGTCCCCCCTCAGCTTTACTGCAGGCCCCTTCAGGTACTGGAAGGCTGCAACAAGGTCTCCTTGAAGCTTTCTTTTCTCCAGGCTGAACAAGACCAACTCTCTCAGCATGTCCCCATAGCAGAGGTACTCCAGCTCTCTGATCATCTTTGTGGCCTCCTCTGGACTCACTCCAGCCAGTCGATATCCTTCTTATATTGGGGGCCCAGAGCAGATCTCACGAGAGCAGACTAGAATCATAGAATGGTTTGGGTTGAAAGGGAGCTTAAAGATCATCTAGTTCCAACCCCCCTGCCATGGGCAGGGACACCCTCCACTAGACCAGGTTGCTCAAAGCCTCATCCAGCCTGGCCTTGAACACTTCCAGGGATGGGGCATCCACAGCTTCTCTGGGCAACTTGTTCCAGTGTTTCACCAAAGAGAGTAGAGGGGAAGAATCCCCTCCCTCAACCTGCTGGCCATGCTTCTCCTGATACAGCCCAGGATACGGTTGGCTTTCTGGGCTGCCAGCACATATTACCGGCTCATGTCCAGCTTTTCATCCATGGTGTATTCCCTATTACAGACTGATGCAGCCAGTTACACAAAGATATAAAATAAGGAGAAAAGGAGCATCAGATGGAGTGGCTTCTGCAAGAGAAGTTTTTAATTGGATAAGGACTTATCAGTTGAAGACCCTGTTGAAGGGAGGGATATTGCAGAAGTTTACAAAATCATGGTTGGCACATAGAAGATATTAGAAAATATTGGTCACTGTTCCTCACAATACAAATAATAGACAATTTATATAGTATATTTTTCACACACAGCAAGTTCAATTTGGAAGCGCATTGCCATTCAATGGTCTGTGTATTACAAGTACAAATGGGTTCATAAATGATTAGAAAATGTCTCTCATGAAGGAAATGTCTGTAAACAGCTACTAAACACACTCAGGCAAATGCAGCCTCTGCTTCCGATAGGTAAGTTTGTAGCTGGAACCCGAGAGCAAACATTTTAGGAAATGTTGTTCTGCACTTAGCTTGTTCTTACTCTCTTTTCACGAGCACCTGCTACTAGCTGTCTGAAGATTATATGGACTTTTGTTTGCTCTCACTATGGTTTTTCTAATATTCAGTGTGAATAAAGTTCTTTAATACAGAAAATAAATTTTCAGTGTACCTATGATCACTGGATAGTTTTCATATATTTCAGAACCTCTCTGGCAAACACAATTGGTTGATGTTACTTTGGAGAACAAAATGCTATCAGCTTTTCTGCATGTACCAATGATGAAACAAGAGTATCAACTTTTTATGTGAAAAAAAGTTCCCTTCTGTTTGTTTGCTTGTTCTTACCTAAATGACTAGTTTCGTTTATGAGTCAAAGCAATCACAGACATCTCTTGTGAAAGTATGTTATTAAATGCATTAAGTTATTGGGTATCAGGATGAAAAACTCTCCCTTTTAGAAGCCACATGTTCCTGTGTCTATCAAAAGTAAAAGAATAAAATCTTTCAGAAGACACTTTTGTTGATAATCATAGAGAAATTAGACATACTGGGTTCAGTGGACACTTCACTGAAACTGCAAAAATGTCCCTTTTCCTCAGGTTACGGCTGGTACGGTGTGAAGTTAGGAAAAATCCCTCTTGAATCCCCCATGCTGTGCCAATTATAGTTCTTCTAATGCTGTTGCAAGTGATACAATCAGCAGTGCTGGCAAGAACACTGTCTCTGAGGTCAGTTTAACTGTGCTGCGGCTCTGAAAATTAAAATCTTTGTACCATCTTCTATGCCCTATTCATGATATCTTCCTTCCTCTTTCCAAATCTCCAAATGTGACCTGTCTAGTGAGTATGTGTATTGTTTTCATTTCTGTAAAACTAAAATCAAAAGATCTTTTCCCTACTTTCTCTTCCTCTTTGTGCAAGGGACTGAATTTCAAGGCTACAAACAATGTATTTTAGTTAGTAATTACAAAGGCTACAGAGAATGAGGAAAATGGCTCTGTCATTGGAGCTAAAACTTCTTAAAACCAGTGTAAAATATCTCCTGGACTGAGGAACCCAGTAACCAATCCTTTTCAGAAAAGTGATAACATGCCTCTGAAAACCAATGAAACTGGGTGTCTTCATTACTTCTTTGGGAAAGTTGTTCTATAATCTCACTTATTTTAAGATGAAGGAAAGCCTTCAAATTTTTACCCTAGTTTTATTCAAGAAATAACCATTTCTTTTTGAAATAAGAATCAAGTGGACCTCCACAGAGGGCAGAATGGCAGTGACAACAATTTAACAGAAAAGGTATACTTTTATGGCAAAGGGTTTATCATAAAATCTTGTACACACAGTTTTTCTGTTTTCTTCTGGTTTTTCTATTTTTTTCTTGTTTTGGTCAAAGTTCTTTTTTGTTATATATTATTTTTCTTTTACTATTTATTGGAAAGCCAGGAATAAGCTATTACATTATGACCTTTCTGTAGCATTTTCCATTGGGACATTAATGGTAGGTTATTTATCATTTTGCTGGGAAGGAATAGATTTCCTGTCTCTTCTCTTGGGGAAACCTTGGTTTCACTTATTTCATTGACTAAATGTGCTCGTTATTTAGTCTCAAGTGTATGCCTGGGGTGTAGCCCCTGTAATGATTAAGTTTTCCTGGCAAATCAACACTATGGCAAATGTTTATGGTACTTAAGTATGTCTCACAGTTCATTTATTTTTCTCTCCCCTCTTGATTAACTTCAGGCTTGTTTTTTTCCTTTGTTTATTTGTTTCTATATCCACTGGTGTCATCTCAGCTGTAGCTTTCACAATTAATTGTCATTGTTGGTTTTTTATTATCATAAGTACCCTGGACAAAGAAGTGCTTTAATGAGTAATTTCCTAAGGGTAACTTTGACATGTGACTTGTCTTCTATCATGAGCTTTACAGGTTTTACAGTGAAGCTAGTTATTTAAAATCTTGCACAGTGCAAAAAAAATATCTGTCACACTCTTCCCATATTCCTGTCACATACACGTTCACACACAAAGTGCATGGAGTATTATTCTAGTATTCAGATCCACTGCTGCCAAATACATAGATACTTAACTCCTGTGCAAAACTCCTTTAAAAAGCTGGATCTCATTCCTTCCCTTGAGCCAACCTACATTTTTTGTCATAAAAATTATTGGTTTGATTTAATGATGCAATTATTTTTAATAATTTAATGAATAATGTAATTATTATCTGTCTTGCAGTGTAGAAGTACATCTTCTAAGTCTCCAGTTATCCTCCTGGTCAGGGATTAATTGTGTCCAATAGTGGATTAGCTTTAAAGACCTCTGCTGGAAATAACTTTATAAAGACAAATCTTGATTTAACTTCCTGGCTCTTTTTCTAGTGCTTTCCACCTCACACTGACATTCAGTATTCATTTTTCTAAATTAGAACCAAAATGACCAGTCTCTCCTGTCTGTCAGCACAACTCAGCAAAACAGACTTTAGGCATCCAGATGTACAGTGCAAGCTTTCCATGGCATAAGTATATGGCAATGACTGTGTTGATAAATAACAGGTCCTGGAAATGAGTTTGCATATGAAACCTGTAATTATCTGCAGTATTTAATTTTTAGCTTCCTCTCCCACTGTGTTTTGGACCACTCTACCTACTTCAAGACAGGATGAATCTGCTATAGAGAGGACAAGCCTGCAAGGCTCATGGATACCATCTCACACATTCCACTTGGACCTGAGGACAGAAACATCCCCTGGACCTCTCTATTCAGCATTATTGATAAAGCACAGGTGACTGTAGGTGCACACAATGATATTTTCAAGGATTCTTAAACATAACAAAGAAACAGTGTTAGAAGTCAACACAGTAAAATAAATGTAGAGAAAATAGCTTTTCATTGTCATTTTTGAATTGAAACTCAAGCTACAGATTCTTTATTGTTGCATAAAATGTTAAGAGGTTTTGAAAGACTGAGACTGTAAGAACTGTAATAAGCTATAAATATTGTTACAGGAACACAGAACAGAAATGTTTTATTCTTCCTTTTCCACATGAAAAGAATAAAGAGAAACTAATTTGAAAGATAAAATTTAAAACTAATAAATATACAACTAAATAATGGTATTAATTGTTGCAGCATGACATTCTGATCAATATTTATTGCTAATTGTGATAGAAAAATGGATAATGATGTGTAGGGGAAAAAAATTGCTTGCAAAATTTTATTTTTAATTGCTCAGTGGTTAATTCCTGAATTTTTTTTATTTGGGCCAACATATTCTTCTTTCTTATATTTCCAACATATCAGGAATGTTTAGGAATGGAGACAAAGGGCAAGATTAAATTTGAAATTAAAATTTTTATTGCTTGACATAAATCCTTCCCTAAGAATATAGAAACAAAATATATCAAACACTTTCAAACATAACCTGCCTTTTTACTATCAAAAGCTAGGATTTTTTTTTTCTTGAAGGGTAAACTTCATTGTTTCTTTGTTTTCCTATAAAAAATGCATCTTTCTGCCCCCAAAAAACCAGTAGATTCTGACAAGTATTGGATTCAGATACAGAGATAAACTCAGTCCCAATGTGAAGGTAAAGGGCAGGAATTGAATTTGCATAACCGTGACAGAGCATTCACAACAGAGAACCAAGACATGTCCCTCCCCAGCCGTGTAAATTGTAACTGACATGTCAGTGAAAAATAATGATCATTCTCATCCTAGCTGGCAATTTCTGTATTTTCACTTACAGTTGGTATACAAAGGCATAGATACAAACATGGATACCATCTGGACCTTCACCAGTTGAAGCTGACCTGAGCTGACACTACCATCATATGAAGACACCCCACCTCCATGCTGGCCCCTTCTCTGTACTGGTCCTAATAGTTATAGCCATGTGGCAAAGTGAATCAGGGCTTGATCCTGGCAAAATTAACCTAGAGGGGAAAAATATTTACTTTTTAGCCTGTGTCAAATCCCTGATAATTTTGGATCCCATAAGAGTCAAGGTAGAAGTACCATTTTTATTGAGAGAGATACCAAGTTAACCTGACTGAAACCACAGATTAGGTAGCAGAAGGTTATATTGGTTGGTCATCAAGACTTGAAATTGATTGAAATGTGAAGTGAAAATGTCTACACATAGTCAACGTACAATGTCTTAATTTTACTGTCTTATGAGGGATCTCATGCTTTCTTCTGGACAAAAAAAAAAAAAAAAAAAAATTGGTGCCCTTTTTAAAGAATATAGATTGTTTGGGTTATCTCAAGAAATCTGTGTTTCAGATGTGAGATTCTCAAATCTGATTACATAACTAATTCCCCAGATGTATGTGGTTTTGGAGTACAGTAAGACAGTATACCTAGTATAAAAAGCAATCATCATAGAAACTTCTGAGCACAGGGTTTGCTCTGGTCAGGTAAGCGTAGACAAATTGATACAACTCTACGCTAGGAAACCTAATGGATCCATTTCCACTGGCACAGCAATTATTCAAGGATATACTAATTCTGCCAGATAGGTTGCAAATAATTTTAGTGTAAAGTTGTTAATACTAGCACCAGGTTTTCTTTCTTATAGAACTCAACACTTGATTCTGTATAAATCCAGGTATTCACCAAATAGCTAAACATAACCATAGTCATTAATCGGAGAAAAAAACCAGTTACTAATGGATAAATTAACTTCATAACTTATAGGTAGAATATGCTAATCCATCCTCATCAATGACTGAAATGTAATATAGGTTTTCTCCGGTATTTCTGAATAATTATGTGCCACTCTCATATGCTGCCAGTATATACATAAAAAACCACCTCCTTAGTGACTTATGAAGAGCAGCATGAAGTGGGGAATAAATGGATGTTCAAACAATCAGATAATTGTAGCAACAATTTGAGAAAAGTTTGCAATATAAAGTAGTTTTGGTCAAAAAGACGTTTTTCCAGAATTGTTCTGTCTACTTCACAAATTTGTTTTGCATAAATTTGAATGGTGATGAAAATATTTGAAATCTCTTTTTCCCACTGAAGACACTAATTTCTGAAATGTCTTCATATTGAAAGGTTTTACAATACTCTGTAATTTCAATATATTTTTCTCTCCATTAACCTTGTTAGTTACCGATATTCCTAACGACAATTTACCACCTTCTGCATAAAACACGACAACAATCGTGACAGGAACTGTCAATCTAATGAGAAGGGCTTACTGACTAAAGCATTTGCCGTTGTTTTTCTCTTTAAGTTATGATCAGAGTACTTAGCAAAGGGTGAAGTCCAGTGACAGATTTAGGAGCTGTCACAGCAGTGTTTGAACTTCCATCTTCACACATGGAGGCAGAATGTAGTTTAAAACCCAGAGATATATATTACATAAAACATTCATTTCACAAAAGGCAAAACTAAATGTGAAGGAAGAATCTTGAACCCAGAATTTCTTTCTTATAAGGGACTAAGCTAAGCAACAAGCTACAGAGCATGCCTTCCTTTGGACTTCACCTCTCCTAGCGCCACCAGTCTTGCATTAACTACTGAGGATTAAAGACAGGAAGGAGATGAAGACTCATCTATTCTATTCTTCAGTCATCATTACCTATTTTTTAATCTGAGAATCAAGTATTCTTCAGGGAGACATGGGACTTACACCTTTCAGTGTAGGGTGAGCACTGAACCCTGGTATTCAAATTCCTAAACAAATGCTCTTTCTCCTATATAACTAGGTAAAGGTGGCTAACATTTAGCTACTAGCATATTAAAAATAATGTGACTATACAACAGCCTGCAGAAAAAATGTCAGCCCCTGATGTATATGGGTGTATAGCCTTCATCTGTCAGATGGAGTTTTGCTTGCTTATGTTACAACTTAATGTGATTACTTTTGTCCTTAACATGCAGTTAAAGGGATGATGACTGTAGACCATGTTTTTGAACAGATTATTTTTCCATTAAGCTTTGAAAAATGTAGAGATTACTCAAACATCATAAGCCTATTATTTTTTACACAGTTTATAAAGATCCAGGAGTATTTTCGTCTGAAAAAAAGTAACAGAAAATCAGCCTTTTTACAACAGATTTCTTTGGTGTCAGATTTGACGTGTCTGAAAGTCAAATACTTTCCTTAAGAATAAGAGGTTATTTTAAAAAAAGATGAAAACTATAGACTCTGCTCATACCTTCATATATATACAGTACATTGTAGCTGTCTCTTGTTCACAGGAGTGAAGAAAGAGAGAAATATTTTGGTCACACCTGACAAATACATATTGGCTAGTTTACTCGACAGACTTTGCAGAGACCAATAGGGAAATTAAATTCAATGTCATGTGCTGAACCACAGTTAACAAAGAAAGTGGGAAATGGACCTTTTGTTGTTCTCCATAAAATGTTTAAATACCAGGAGCAACTTCTTCCATCTTAAATTATTTTAAGTAGAATGAGAAAGGATGGTGTAGAAGTTGACAGCTTAATTCTGAAGTTCCTGGTCCCAAAGTGGTAAAGATAGATGGAGGTGGAGGAGTGAATAGGAGTCTGCTTTTCATTTGATCTCTCTGCACCTCTGCCCCAAGTAAATTACAGGTTGCAAGACAGGAAAAAAAACTCAGTAACCAACAGCCTGAAAGAAAGAAAATTTTGTCAAGAAGCAGAATAGGGGACAGAGGGAACATATGCTAGAAAGGTTGCTGCTTTGGTTTACTCTGTGAACACAGCTTTTTTAGAACATCATCTGGTAAACAGATTTGCAACCTCCTGGTTAGCACAAAACCTTGCTTGAAGGGAATATCAGTTACTTTAATCCAGCTTCAGCACAGCATGCTCTTTTTTTCCCCCCCTCAGAAAATAGAATTTCTATCTATTAGCATCCAGGTATGAGTTAGTTTGAGACAAATGTTTCTGCTAACTTATTTCACAATTCTATTTCTTTTTGTAGATTAGATTGTAAATAGAAGCATATGCTTTGACAACAGGTGTGAGTATGTGTTTTGGGTCAGGTAAACCAGACTTTTAAGCTTGCCACATGAGTGATCCACACCGTCAATAACTATTGCATATGCATTATTTTCTAATACTATTAACATGGTTCAGACTACAAATAGAACATGAAGAAAACAAACTGAGATACAAGATTTTACACAGTGTTTACACAGAAACAACAGCTAAAGGTTGTTCCCAGTGATGTCCACAAAGTTTGGTTTAGAACTTTTGGGTTTTGCAACCCCTGAATGTAAAGCATGCTGTCTCACTGCAATATTTAAACACTAAAAAAGTGCTGCTTCTTTGTCTGCATTTTCATCTGCTAGGCAAAAATAATTGCATTTCATGATAGCAAAACTTGGAATCAAAGCAATTGAAGGTGGACTGGCAATATTTTTTGCTACTTTTATTCTATTATCTTTTCAGTTGAATAAACTATGTAGGCAGAAGAGCAGAGAATCTGCAAGTCAGGTTGACCTTCACAGGAAACAGTGTTATGTCATAGTACAACATGAGTTTTATCTTCTCTGCATAGAGAACTGAAGAATAATATCTCATGTTGCAAGTCTCTTTTCAAAGACATTTACAGACATCAATATAATAAACTTACGTGAAATAGCTCTTTAATATTAACAGTAACCATACGAAAGGCAATAACATCTTTCCTTCCTTGATTAAATGTGAATAACGGGATGCCCAAAGTAATGTTTAGATGCTGAAATAAACATGTCAAAAATATTCTAGTTCTGAAAAAGGAGCAAAGAATCAGTAAAATTATGTAAGTGCAATGGTTGTTACCTGTTGTGGCCCCAGCACAGTGTCAACAACAGAGTCTAAAGAAGGATTTAGCTTCTGAGGTATGTTATTTACTCCATCTGGAAGTGTCTAGAGCAGTAGGTGAAACACTCTCCTGAAACTTGAAATTACTTATTAGCAAGATGAATAATTGGTTTTCCAAATCATCGGTGCATCAAATAACCTACCAAACATTGTACAAAACTATCACTGAAGGTCACAATCATCTAAAATTTATCCAGTCACGCCAGATGAAACAAGGGTCCACTGATTCTGCTGTATGTGGGATCTTTGAGCAATGGTTGGTACTGAAAACTTAATTTAGTTTAGTGCATCAAAATGAGAAATTCTCAGCTGCAGGAATGCTCTATTGAATGTGTAGGTATGAACAAAATGTTACATACCTGTTGTTTCTCAGACTGGTATTAGCTCACATGCCAGATGACAGCAAACCCTCAGAAAGAAGCAAACTCATCCATCTTAACTGCTGATGGCTTACCTCCATTTTTCCAATCTGTGTTGCAAAATATATTTATTCTTGTGTGCAAAGTGGTAGTGAATTTAGAGGACAGCTGAGCCCCATTGCTTAATTGTGTTTGCCAGCCTGATAAAAAGAAGGCACCAAGAGTATTTTTTAGGAAATCAATTTTGTATTTCATACTGTTTTGAATGCAGACCCAATAATTATTGGAGTGGAATGGTTTTTATCGTTAGTTCTTTTCCAGGATAAAGGTCTAGAGACTTTCCAGATTATGGCTTTTCTTCAGGGTTTATGATCATATCTCAATCTGCACTTCCATTGTCACAGCCCTGTAGAAAGCTTTGTCTTTTAACTGTGGTAGCAAACTTGTGTTCAAGACCATTTACAATACACATGAGGTTTTTAGAATAACTTTAAATTTTACGAGAGGAAGAGTATCATCTTAGTGTTGAAACCATGTCTTCAGATTTTCAACACAGGCCCTAGTCTTAGCAATGCTACAGTAGACCTACTGTTTAAAAGAATTTTCCCATCATCTTATGCTGTCAGAACACTTTGAAAATATAGACGGCCGTGCATTCAGGAGAATGTACTTCTGCAACTGAATAACAAAATATTTCCAGATTACACCATCCTACTTTGTACCAATTGAGCTGTACAGTGTTCAAGCCTGATACATGATAATATTAAAACATTGTCGTATTAAGTAGATTATATAGCTGTAACATGCCCAGCAAATACTCCCTGAAATCCTAGAATCATAGAATCATTTAGATTGGAAAAGACCCATAAGATCATTGAGTCCAACCGTTAACTGTCATGGATCAACAGATTCCAAATTCCGTCCTTGCTTACTATTCAGGATCAATGACTGTGGATTACTGCCTGGAGTTACCTAGTAGCCATCATTCAGGTGGATGTGCAGACAACCCTGTCTGTCTGAGAGCAATAGTCCCGCAATGTGTGTGCAAATTTTTCTCTCCAATGAGTTGCCCTCATTCTGAACAGCAGGATCAGTTAACCTGAACCAGTTCTGGCATGTGTTACTCTCACTCATGCTGGAGATGTGTCTAGACACTAGTTGGGTAATGAACATTTTGTAATTTGGGATGTTACAGGGGAGTAAAAGTTTTGAATAATGTTGAATAACATCATAACAAAAATAGGCAAATATTTAATGGTACCATGGATTTTTAGGAGTGTTTCACCTCAGAATCTTCTTGCTTATAAATCCTACTAATATTTGATCACTCACTCTCCTTTCATTCTTGATATTTGGTGATGTAATCTCTGCTTGGGACCCAACCTGCACACAAATATTTCAGAAAAAACAGATGCTGAAGGCTCATGGAAGACACTGCTGTTTTTTCTTCCCTAGAACTGGAGATCTAGAAAGGGGCAAGTTCACCTAAAGGGAAAGAATATTTCCTGATATTTTTTTACTTTTCCAAAGAGCAGAATTCCACAAGACAAAGCCTCTTAAAGAAAGTCTTTACTCATACAAACCAGATAGTTACTAACTGAAATCTGTTCTAATAATGGGTCTGTCAGCAACTAATGGAAGAACTGGTCATGTTTTGGTTTTTATGGTTTGGTTTTGGTTTTCCACAGGTCATATGCAAGTGTCTTATATTGATGTTATGCATATTCCTATTTCTTTGAATAGCTAGCAAACCATTAAAAGTTTTGTTTTTGAATAGATAGATAATGAAAATAACTTTCTTCACAATTATCTTTCCTTCTAAATATTTTTTCAAGTTTATGTAACTAATTCTCTACTCTCTCATTGTACAAGAAAGCATGGTCTCCTTGCATGAGATATATTGGTTGAGATTTTATCAGTTTAAATCTACATGCCTATGATAGGAATACTTATATGTGAATAAGTCACTGGAGTTTCTTTGTACAGTTAACAGAAACCTCATCAGTGAGGTCAAGAGAGAGCATGAATGAGCATAATATATAATATAATGCTGGTGATACCAAGCCACCAGATTCAGTGATCCAGGAGTTCCTCCCAGCTCCTCCTAAGACACCTGAGCATCGTGAGCCTGCCTTCTCTCCCCTTTTTCTTCCCTGTTCTCATCTTCCGAGACCTTCCTGATTGACTAATGATTCATTGAGAAAGACTTGGGGTTTCATCCAAACCATTCTACCAGTTGTAGCACACACAGTATTTCCACAAGGAGAATGACTGTGCAAGAAGAAGCAATTTCTTTAAAACAGAGCTTGGATTTGTATTTGTTTTCATAATAATAAGACAAGAAGAAGAGAGCATTTAGATCTTTCTCTTTCTTTAATGAGAAACCTTTCCTTAGTGATTTTTTTGTATTTCAAGTCAGAGGGAATTATTAATATAAAATAATTTTTAAAAGTAGAACAACTAATTGTTTGGAATTGTTATGGCAATAACGTGCATTTGCTGCCCTCACTTTAAATTTAGTGGGGTTTAACACACACACACTCACACAAAATCTCATATTTATTTCCTGAGATAAACCATTTCATTAATCACTGAAGCTGACAGTTAGACATAATTGGCTATGCTGATTAATGAAATGGTTTATCTGAGGGAATAGATATCAGAAGCTTTATAATGACTGTACTTTGAATCTAGGAAAAAGACAGACCAAACCAGGATAGAGCAAAATTAAGTTAAACATACCAGTGATTTTTCTACAAGATTTCAGTAGTCCCCCTTATCCCTACTTTTTGTTTGTTTGGGCTTTTTTGCTAGTATTCTACAACAAAAATAAATACAACTGAAAATATCAGTAACAATTATTTATGTTCTGATGTGCCTGTTAAATCAGAGATAAGAAATTATCATGAGACAGACTTTTTTCTATTATTGTTTTTATCACTGTTTGAAAAAACAATAGTGCTTTTAAACTTTCCAGAATTTAGAGGCCTTCCCATCTTTCAGCATTTCTATTGTTTCAGATGAGGGAATTTGTTAAAAAAAAAAGAAAAATAAAAGAAACAGAATTGTCCCCTTCATTTTAGAGAGAGATTCCATGGATACCCCGCAGAAAGAACATACTGAGACAGCAGAAATGTGCTAATGTAGACAAAGCTTAAAATAGGAAAACCATGGAAAATTAGATTTTTCATTTAACAAAATTGCCTATATTGAATCTCAGTTGTGTGAGGCCTCATAGCAATGTGTTGCCATGAGAGAGTTGTTCAGTTTGGAAACATAAATAATAGTTAAGGAAATTAAATGTTGAGTGGCACAGGGCATTTTCTATAAATGACTTTGGAGCCAACAGTACTGAAAGAAAATCATGTGCTATGTATGTAAAATAATTTATGAAATTTCTCAGGGGATTGAATAGTTCCTTTCCTTTAGTTTGTACAATTTCTTTGTTCTACATGCAACTTTGAACATAATAGCTATATGCAATCCTTATCTAGGATAGCAATTAAAATACCTCTCCTCATCACATAATTATATCTCTGGAGACAATTCTGAATTCTATACTTACATTTTTAACCTTGGATATAATCTCCTGGTTCATGTGTCTAGGTCTACATAAACTTCAAGCTGAAATTATTTTATCCTTGAAAGTGAGTAACAGGAGTGATATTGCTTGAACAAAATGGCCATAACATCTAAGATGAAGTGAGTAAAGGAAGAGTAGGACAAAATGCAAATTACTCTCCTATTTCTTGAGAATTTTGTGATCTAAGTCACAGAAACTCTAGAGACATAAGCATATTGTGTTTCTTTTGTACAAAGTTGACATATGTGAGAGAAATCATTAAAGGGATTGAATGTATCAGAGAACTTGTGTTTTATTGATTACAATTCCCTGTATATAATCCACTGCAATTTGAAATAGCAGCTTGGACTTCTGAAGTACAGGGGTCAGAGTACGTGAAAACTGTATCCTAGCACAGAAACAACTTCCACAAAGACTTCTTTAAAAAACAAAACAAAACAAAACAAAACAAAACAAAACAAAACAAAACCAAAAAAAGGTCTATAGTTTATTTAACTATTGACCATAGATAACATTTGGTGTCTTATTTGAGCAGATTTTGCTTCTACTTTTTTGCAAAAGTTTAAAAGTAGAAGGCAGATGATCATCTGAAAGACTGCTGTTGTTAATTTTAGGAGGTGTAATAATAGAGAAAAAAAAAAAAAAAAAACAAAACATAGAGGTAAAATTGAAAACCAGATATTAGTCAAAACAGGACTGTCAGAAGTGGTGATGGAACCACAATAACTTCCTCTGAGAGCAGACCATGGTCCCCATCTTGACAGCATCCCTTACTGCACCAACTCCTTGGTTCATCAGGCCACATAGTACTTTCTCACCTTGCTCCGTCTGGCTCATCCCAAACCATTGTAATAAGCAATGCTACCTGGCTAAACATTCCCACACTGAACTACCTGCTGTGAGGGGTCAAACAAACAACACAAAGAAGATGTAGGAAAAGCACAGAGGTTACGGATGGACGGAAGTGAGGTGAGTGTGAAGCTTAAATGTTGTTTGCTTTAATATCTAAAATCAGTATATCTTTTAACAACAAATTACACCTTGCCTGTTAAACTATATGTAAGAGAGCTGAGAAAATGTTACACATTGGCAAGTGTAATTGGCAATTGGCAAATTGTAAATTGGCAAATTTGTAATTTTTTCCAGGCTTTTAAAATGTTTTTCAAAAAGTCCTTCAAAGTCTCACTTGGAGAAATATGGTAACCTCCAGTTGACATATAATATAGTGATTAACATATATTATAAGATAATATGGTGACATATATATTAAAAATTGTTATAGGGAAGAAAATGAAGAGTAGGAATAAATCGTTAAATCTCCAGAAAGAAAAAATTTAATCTGAGATGCCTTAGTATTAGCACATTAAATATAATAGAACCAGTCTTAGTTTTATCTAGAGGCATACACACAAGACATACTAATGTGAACTAATCATTTAGAAACATGAAGGAATTTGAGATTCTCTTGAGTTCATGTTATAACGGCACTTTTGTTCAAATACTCATGTGTTATGAACGGATCACCAAAGGTATGTGAATTTCCATTAGGAACCATTTTCAGGTTGCTATTTCCTATGCATTTCAAGGTCAAGTGTGATGTGACCTATCTCCACAAAACAACAAGTCATATATCAAATGTCATATAACGTATGGTTTATATCTCTTTAAACTCTAAAGAATGTCAGCAGAGTCAAAATCACTTTATCTTCAAAAACATAACTTAATTCTAGTGGACATGATTTCTTGGAGGAAACAAGAAATCACAGTGGAGATTTATAATTTGTCCCTTTTTCTTTTGAGACATGACTTTGGCAGTGATAACTTGCAATGTTACAAAAAAATTACGTTGCAGCAACCAACCCCCAGGGAGTAATTTAAGGAAACATCAACAAACTATAGATGAGAAAAAAAGTACCTAATGCTTTTGCTTCATCAGTGAAAACAAGCATTAATAAATGCTTTAAAAGCATCTGTTCCATGATAGTAGCTATCTCTTAGAATCAATCAATAAGACAGCACAGAAAACTGTCAAGGGAAACAAAAATGGATTTGGGGAAGAAGGCTTAGTTTTCAGACAAAAAGCTGATAGAAGCTCTCTAGAACATAAAGACAGGGACAATCCAAAATTCCTTATATGAAAGAAGTTGTAAGCAAGCTGTCCCAAGCTGTCCTTGTTGGATGAAAAGGGCATCTGAGATGAGATTATCAGTCAAGTTAAAAGATAGGGAACACTTTGCTCAAAGAATGGTCATGAAACACCCATAAGTTTGCAAGGAGCAAGCATACACACAAAGGGAGCTGGTATGCAAGAAGGGAAGTTGACATTTTTTTAGACATCCTAAAAAGATTGAGGAAGGAATGTGATAGCATTTGACTTTGCCTTTCCATTTAGGAATTCAAACTGATCAACAAAGTATTGATAGAAAAAAATTAGGCTTGCACTCCTAATTTCATTAGGATTCATTAAATTCATAGTTCATGAACAGCTACATAAATGATTACTTGGGTTTGGCCTTATGTCAAGCATTCTATGCATTAACATTATAATGGTCACTAATGATAAAAGGCTCCTGTGTTACTTGAATGACAAAAGAAAATGAATACCAGAGGACTCATGTAGATTATAAGGAAGATTGGCATAATTCAGAAATATGAGAACAGGGGAAATTCTTCATAGAGGAAAGACAATCCATGCATAATTGTTTATTCTTTTACCTACCTTTTCTGAAGTGGATAAAACATTTTGCAAAGATGTAGCAAATGATACCTTAGCAAACAGTTTCCTGTTGTAGATCAGTAACAAAGTGAAAACGTTCTTAAGGCATATTAAAAAATACAAGAAGCAAAACTAGAGACTTCATGATACAAACATTCATAATTTACTGTCTTTATACACTTCAGGTTATGCCTTGAAGCTTCATCATTGATTGCTTGCTTTTGGGGTTTGGGTTTTTTTTTTGTTTGTTTTTTTCTTTCCCAAAACGTCTAATATTTTTTTAGACAAGTTAATGCACATAGGACATGGAGGGGTGGAGTGGGAGTTGAGTACTTGCAGGAAGATCTGTTCTGGGAAGTGGCTGGATGGAAGGGTCTGCTGAAGGGGTGATGCCCTTGGTGGGGGGCCCTTGGGGTGGGCAGCACTGCCCCTTGGCTCCTCCCAGCTGCCCCACTATTACCTGACCATCTACAGCAGGATAAGGGTTTTCTTACCCGTTTCAGTGCCTATACCTGACCCGAGCTGCTTATGACTGATGACAGCATCATTGTGAACAGTGGATAGTAGACACCAAAGAGGTTATTTTGACCCATTTACTAGTGAAATCTGAAATGAGAATATTTCCACAAAGGAACAAATAGATAAACTGAAATCCTTTGGTACGTCTGTTGTCTGAAAAGCAAATTTGTCACCCAGTGTGCAATACAACAACAATCATACACTCAGGAGAGATATTGCTTGTTTATTTCATGGTTGCACAAGTCTGGGTGCTCGGTGGTTTCCAAAAACTCAAGCACACCAAACAGGGTTCTTTGCACTATATTTATACACAAAACTTTCAGAGATACTAGTTTTCCAAGTCCACCCCTTTTAGGATGATTGGTTAGTAATTTACATGCAATTATAATATTGCTGACAAAATACTTCTACTATTACACATATTCAGGGGAAGGGTCTTCACCTGGGCAAGGGTATTTTTGACCTATGGGTACGATTTTTAGTATTATAATGAGCTTTTAATGAGCAAAGTTTGCTAAAAGGACAGGATTTTTAAACATGTGCTGACTTAACCAAAACAATTATTGGCTTACAAGGACACTGCTGAGGTATTAATGAGCATGTATCATCCTGCTTTTGATAAGCAAGGAGGCCCATCCCTTGTTAAACTTTCTCAATCTCTTACGTTTATGTCACCAGTCTCCCAGCGTTCATTATCTTTAGGAGCAAACCTTGAGTTTGCTTGCTAAACTGTTAATGTGCACAGAGCATCATTAAAACATTCTGATTAACTGCCCCTTCAAGGTTTAGTTGCTCCAGGACGTTCTTGGTACGAAAATGTTAACTTTTTGGTCTTCCTTTGGCTTGTCAGCATAACACGTAGAAAGAATATCTGTCCTATGTATAATACTAATATCTTGTTACAAAAGTTGACCTTCAACACTGACAATACTGGAAACATTTCTGTCAAAGGTCATCTCAAGACACTGTGACAACTCTGAGTACCAGCAGCAGACAGTGGACAAAAAGAGGGAGTGATGTAGTATAAGACTTCAATGTAGTAAATGTCTGCAGTGGTACAACAGAGCTTTCCAAATTTTCCTATAAAGAAGATGATTGTTTTACTTAACTACATAGTCACGGTACTGTGGAGGATTTTCTTCTTGCTTTCCTTTGTGGGTACAGAAAGATGGTGCTTGTAAAGGAAAAAAAATATAACTTATTAAGGAAGGTTATTATATTTCCCTTATTTAAACAATAAATCAAAATAATTTCAATAGCAGTTTCGAGAGACTACCATTTGAACCTGCCCATTTTGGCATCACATAGCAGCTGCATTAGCAGTCTTTGTTTTGCAGTTCCATGTTAACTACAAGATGTGGTCAGAAAAGTTTCTGAGGAACATCTAGATAGGCTGCTTATGGCAACATATACACTTCAGTGAAATAGCTAACATTAGTAACTGTTGGTGAGCAATATCAGGATATAGAGGGCATTGGATGGATGTGAATGAGTAACTTTCACAGTCCTCAGGGGCCAAAGTGCAGTATCTGAGTGTGTGCAGAGACAAGAGTAAGATATCGCTAAAGAACAAATAATTTCTTTTTTTCTCCCAAAGTAACATATATCCCAGAGCAAGACAATACTTTCCCTCTCCTTCACTGGCCTTGATTTAAGCGTCTTATAAAATTACAGAATTTGCTGATCTATTTTAATAAAAACTCCATTAAACCTTAGATGAATGTTAGCAAAGGATTTTTGTGGTGATTCAAATATTTCTAAAATTAGATACAGGTATTCAACTAAGTACCATACATTATGAGTCTGTATAATTTATTTCATAGCTTCTAGAGTTTTTACTGTAATATTTAATGAAGGATATATCCAAAGTTTGACAAAAATTTTTACTCTCTCAAAGATATGATGCCCTCATCTTTGCAATTTTTCATCTTTAAATTAACTAAGAAGTCCAAGATTAAGTTATTTTGACACCATCCGTTCTGAGAGTAAAACCACTTCCTTTTTGTTACAGGAGAAAAAGATAATCAGAGTGATAAAAGGAGCTGTCACTTCTTACTTCTTTAAAAATGCAAGGACAATAGCTCATAGCTGTCATATTTGCCAAGGGACTGATTCTGACACCCCATGAACCCCCTGTACTTTGGGGTCACTGTAGTCTGTGATGCGTCCTTGGCACCTCATTAAGGACTTTACCTGAGCATGCCAAGTTCTCTAACCCATAGTTTATATTATCAGATTTCCTTCCCATGGGAGATATCTGTTAACTTTAAGTTTTCATTATAGCTTTTTTTTTTCTTTTTATGAAAGAACTTGTTCCGAGTCCAAATCTATGATCAGAATTTGCCTCAAGTGGAGAACAAGCATCACATGCAGCTGTGAACTTACTTAAGGTTTGAGGATTTAGACTGAACTAACAATCAGTTTTTAATTTTAATCATAAGTAAAGTTAACCTTGCACATTTTATTTAAAAAGTAGTTAGGATCTTCATATCCAAGACTAATTTAAAATAAAGTAAAATAATTATTGTAATCTTCTGTATTCAATTACATTCAAAAGAACAATGTGAGTTTATGTATCTTGAGTGCATATGAGTTTATACGCTTATACATGTTATACATATATGTTTGAATTATAGTCTTTGCCCTTATGCAATAACTCTTAATTATGTCTTTTTCTTTCTCATATATATTTGTATATACATATTGCTCAATATTTAGTAAAGTTCATTAAGAATTTTTGTGAGTTCACTGCATAAAAACTGCAAATGACTTGGTAACAGACAGGACACAATAAATATGAACCGTGGTAGAGAAAATAGGGTTTGCTCAGGGATCAATAGAAAAGCATAATAAACTTCCAAGAAGCACTGAGCAACTTTTTGCCTTTTTCTTTTAAATTGTGTATTCATTTAAGTTAGGTTTCCCAAATGATTGTCCTAGGAGAGAAGTGAGGTTGAACTTCCCTTTTTACTTTCTTTTTCTAGTGAGGGAAAAATGGAGTGGGATCACAAGGATTAATATCCTGTTGATCTGAATGGATCTCATTTATTTATTCTTTTAATTCATCGATGAAAAAAAAAAATCAATTATCCACTCAGCCCTACTTTCAACAGTAGTATAAGTTTGTATAAAAATTTAATAAGTAGCAGTTTTATTTTGCTTAAATATGTTTAAATGTGTTGGATGTGTTCAGTTAATGGGCAGGTGCTGTTAGGAATTTTAGATTAAGACAAACATCTTGCAGCTTTCCCAGTCCAAATAGGTAACATTGCTTCTCTGACAACCAGTTTATTATTCTGGAGCTTTGCTGACTCTTGACTACATTAGATTTGTCCTTAAAAAGGAACAAAAAATTCTCTATTTCACAGTTTCTAACTCTGAATCTAGCCTCCAGATCTAGCCATCCCATCCCATGCCATGCCATCCCATCCCTGTACCTACTCAGAGCACTTGCTGATGACATGGGAAAACATACAAAATTTGCTTTGTTCACAGGCTGAAACTGGCCCTGGTTCTCCAGTTGCTCAAATGATTTTCCTGGCCATGATTAAAAGAAGAGAGTGATTCCTTGCTCATTCAGGGACTAACCAGTATCTACAAGTATCCAAAATCAATTGCAGTGCCTTCCTGCAGCCCTGAAAGCCAAGACAACTTTAATTCACGGCTTTTGCTCAGTATTTCCAGCTGGATACTATGACTGCATGGTGTACATGCTGGTTTTAGTGCTGCTCAGCTTGGTTAGTTCTGAATTTCATTCTCAGGCATTTGTTTTTACCTACACGTGCTATCTGCAGTCAGTCATCATTTGTGCTTGCCTCTGACAAGATTTGGATTCTACTTTTGAGCAAGGGTGGGGAGATACACCCAAAATATCTAAAAAACTCTGATTTAATATAATTTTGAATCTGACTACATCTATGACTGCAGGAATCTGTTTTATCTTCTCCTTTCCCCTAAATCTTTTGTTTTCTTTGGTAATGGAACTTTAATTAACTTTAAAACCGAGATTTTTCTGTTTTAATAATTAATAATTTAGATTATTCTAACGGCTGCAACTTTTCATTCTCTTTGGTGGCACCTAATTCCTCTAGATGAGGTGCAAAGACTATAGGCCTGCTGTGGTATCAAAGAAATAAAACTTTAGATGGTGTAATAGCTGTAGTATTTGCATTTGCTTTTTGATTTCACTCTCACTGGATGCTGTACGGGATTCACTTTACCTACTGTTAGAAAAACCTGAGGATGGTTGCAGAACTTACCTGTGTTTTGCAGAGTCTTTCTGATGGTAGAAATGGAAAAGATGTGCCTGGGTAGAAAATGGAACAGACATGGTAAGAGATTTGTTTTAAGTTTTATTTACATTAAATTCACAGGCTGAGAAATGGCATGATTTTTTTTAATTTTTCTACAAGTTAATTAGGGATATTTCTTGAAGAAATATATTTTATTCAGGAAGCTGCTACTGTACTCTGATGAAAAGAGGCAACAAATGGAAAGAAATATTTGTTACCTAAGTAATGAAATAAGAAATTATATGATTCTTTGAGTAAGTTAATATTCATTAAAAGTAGTGAATTATGCGGTTAACAGCTTTTTACAACTCCAGAGTTGCTTGCAGATCATAAAGAACTAAATAATTAGACAGCAAATAATGGCACTACTGATGTAGAATATAACAAATATTCTAAATGTGACTAACAGAGAAATGATAAAATTAACTGAATAAGATATTTAATCAGATTTTATTAATTGTCTATATTATTCAATTATTTTCACCATAATTTCTGTATTTTTATGTAAGATTTTATAATGTAATTTTACTGTGGAACTATATCCTATTCTTGTGCTTCCATTATAGATGTGTAGAGCTAATTTAAGCTTTCACCATGCAAATGAGCAATGGCAGTTACACTCACACCAAGCTCAAAGATGGTGGCATTTCTATATCTCTCATTTCAGAGAAGGTTTCTGTGGGCCTAAACACAAAACATTTTCAAAGCTTAATAAAGGCTTCGGTAGAAAGGAACTGTTCATGACTTCAAAACCTTCACTTTCAGGCTGTGCAGGCTCAGATTGACGTGTTATTTGTTATGATTTTCCTCTAAATTTTCCATAGTTATGGACATTAAAGGTCTGGGCAATCTCAGCTTAATTACGCTAGATAGGTGTCCATAACTTCACAGCAATATTGAAATAGATAGCCATTACTAGGGTACGTATGCTAGACAGGTGAGTCAGCTGGATATGGGCCAGCTGAAACTTTGGCAAAACCATAGCTACATTAGCAAATCCTCTTGGCTTAAAGACTGACATTTCTACATCTTCCACAATTCCATAATTATTGGTGGGCCCTGGAATTTGGACACTTTTTGATAGAATCAACCACCTAGAAGGTTTCCAGTTCCAAATCTGAGGTCATATAGGTAAGGCTTCCCTGAGATAAGGCTCCTTGTATAATGTCATAAAATGATAGATGTTGCAATCTTCACATGAGATTGTGCAAAACTGTGGGTCAAATCAATGTTCATACTTCAAAGGCATTTGGAAGGATTGTATTTCTGCTGGTATCTGAGTCTCATTTTCCATCTTCTGAGAGAGATCACTCCCAAAAGTCCTTTCCAGAAGAGATTAGTGGTGTACATGGTACAAATATTCAGGCACTGGCAAACCAGCTAGAATATAACAACATCCAGCATGACGAAAGCACAACTTTTGTTTCAAGCCTGGTGCCTATTATCTGGGCTAAACATGCAGAATGAAGAACTGGCTCAACATGGGTGTCTGGAGGTAGGTCAGTATGGCATACCTGGTCTGCGGCCGAGCAGGCAGGCAAAATCTGGAGACGCCTGGCTGAAGCAGAGCAGCAAGTGCTCTTGTTGCGACAGGAGGTAATGAACAGAGGGTAGCTGAGGTTATTCAACCAGGACAATGCCCAACTGTCCACCTGGCCGGTGTCTGCTGTACTTGCATGTATTCACGTTTGAAGCGGTAGAGAGTGTCAGACAACAAAAATGAGTTTAAAGTGCAAATGACATAAAACTCTAATGGGTGACTGAAAGAGTATAGACTTAATGGTAGCAAGGGAGAGACATAAAAGTGTTTTGTGGTTTTAAGAAGAGGAAAGCTGTAATAATGTTACTATCGTATGTTTTAAGTTACTATTTTCCCTACACCTTGTCAAGTTTGTTGACACTAGGCCTGTGAATTCCTTTGGTAGCTTGATAACTTCAAAAAGCACCTTTCGTTTGGCCACAACAACAACCCCATTGAAACACGAATCAAAACTAGATCTAGAGTATCAGTAACTAATGAGAGAGCAGAAATATCTCTTATTGCTTCTGCTTCCTTTTCTTTTTGGAAAGTAAATAGAAAACGAGAAATGAATGGGAACCTAAAAATTAACTGGCAGAAACTTTGTTTACATGAATGTAAAATTGCAGGGTGCAGAAGGGTTCAGACCTCTGAAAGCTGTGAAATGTATGCCTTCTTTGATCTGTGCTGTAAAACGTCAATAACATGCTTTCACTCCTTTTGTCTTTGAACAGTTATTAACAGCAGTACCTACACCTTCGTCAGTCAATCACTGAAGAAGCCTACTCCACCAGCCAAATGCTGGATTAGCTAAATCTCACAACTCCTCCCCTTCATTTTACAAACACACAACCACATTTAGTACCATGTTTTCAAATATCATGACCACAGTTATCTCATCTCAAGCTTCTGACAGTCTTCCCAGAAGCCTTTCTGATAGCACAGTGTACAGGACTCAACACTGGAAAGTCAGGCATCAAAACTCTCAAATCACGTGTAGCATTTTTCCTGTGGTTACCCAGCAGGAGGTCTGACAGAAAGGATCAACCTCTAGTTAGGGGGCACCGTCTATCCCTTTGGCTGTAATTCAGAAGTGCAGCTTTGCAAAGCAGCTCTATGGTACCCTTCAGTCAGCCTTACCTATTAACACACTGATGTTGACTGTATTTTAATTCTTACAAAGAGATCTAATTTTTGTATAGCACAACTGTTTGGTTTTTGAAGAAGTGAAATCCATTATAAAGCAATGAGACCCATAGTAGAATGACTTTTAATTGTGCAAAAATTTACTGTGATAATTTTTTTAAACAATAAGTTAATTTACTTTAGCTTTTTTCCTTCCATATTGCACTGGGTTTCCACAAAGACTCCATTTCATTTGCAGAAAAGTACATGGAAATGATTTTCAGAGTAGCACCTCCAAGGAATCATTGAAATCAAGCCTCAGCTTTGCATCTAGAAGCCTCTGTGTTACATTTTGCGTACATAAAAGCACCACCTTCATTGCTAAATGAGCACATCTGGAGCTAAAGGTATGAACTGAAGCAACCTGTGCTGCAGCCATCTGTCCAAATTACAGCGCAGCCTTGTTCCCTGCACATCAGGCACAAGAGGGGAAATGCAGCCTTATGGAAAAGTGAGCTGGCTTATTAAGTAAAGGAACATGAACAACTTCATGTGGCCACTTTTGGTCAAGCAGCACTGCCCGAATTTCCAGAACCATCAATCTGCAGAATACTATGTTTGACACGTTATTTGTTGAATAAATGTGGGGAAAAAGAGAATCCAGCCTATTGACTAGATTATTTGTTGTGATTCATTTACTTACATCTATTACCCAGTGGCTAAAAGCAGCTGTCTTGGTGTTGATGTATGTTCTTAAGGGTTTGGCATAGGTACCCTGAAGACCTGACCAGCTGAGATCGTTCCTAAATTAAAGTAAAACAGAGAAATAAACAAGATTAAAGTAAATATCAATAAAGAAGCAGTTCATAAATAATCTAATATGTCAAGTAAAACATAGGAAATGAAGAAGATGGCAGAAAATTAATAGATGTTCTAAAAGCAACCCAGTGCTGCAAAATTTATTGTCATACAGATGCTATAAATTTGTGACAAAATACAGGAAAGGAAAAAATGGAAGGAAAACTAGCAAAGTCAGTGCTGTAGTGCATGCAATACTACTACTAACCAGACTTCCTTGGTAGGTGTGAAAAATCCTAGTGAATTCCACAGAAGCATATAAGTGTGATCTAAAGCCTAGCAAGAAAAAAAAATGTTGACAGATAGAGCTAGATAGCTAGCTAGCTAGATAGATAGATAGATAGACAGACATAATAGCTTTTAAATTTTTTAACCTTAAGAATTTACCTGCAAGGTATATGATTAAACTTTATTTCATCTATGGGGAAAAAAAAATGAAACCACAAACCAAAACAAACAAACAAAAAACCCCACACCAAACCTCTCCCACAGGTTTAAGTGGTTGGTTAGGAAAGATATGCAGAAATTCTGTCCCTTTGAAAATACACTGAGGAGTTCATAAGACTTGTCATGAACATGGGTTGAATTCATATAGGCACCAATTTATGGTAAATGAAACTTTTTATCTTTTTTCTAAGAGTTCCATTTTATGCAGCTAATTAAAAAAAATGTTCCTTTAGATCTCAGGGAAATTGGGATGCTTTTTTAATATGAATTCAGGGGTTTTCTGTCTGTCATATACAGGAAAAAATTCGTATGCTCCTTATTTCTGGCAAAGCACAAGTGTCAACATGTGGCAATTTTCATGGTCAAAATGCAGGCTGTTGTGTCCCCTGTCACACTAACACTGGGAGAACAAGCTTTCCAAATGTTGCATTTTGATCTGTCGATCATCTTAGCTAAGTGGTAAAGACAACAGCCCATGTCTGTTGACTGTGCTCAGGGACAGGTCACACTGCTTTAAACACATGGAAGATGACAGGTCTGCTCCTCTTCTGGTATTAAATTTGTCAGAAAGTGGTCTGACAGCCTCAGAAGAAGCTTGGGTTGGGATTCAACCCACCTAATCAGGTATCTCCAATGCAGATGTCTGAATCCAGGTGACTCATCTCATGCCTCTTTTATAATCAGGGAAAAGAAAAAAGCAGTGATTCATCTGACACATTTTAGTCATCAACTTCACGCTGAAATCAGTCACACCATGCAAGTGCTTATATCTCTTCATTAATTACAAAGGGAGTTTAGAGTGACTATGTTGGATCTAGATATGTACAATGAATCCTACCTTAAGTTTCTTGATTCCAGTTTGCTGATTTCTCCCTGTAGGGCAATCAGCAATCTTGGTGACTGGTAGAGTTGAGGGTATATATCAGAACAAACAACAACAAAAAAGCTTTTCTAGGCTAGAAGGTCTTCGTTTTCCTAATTACTGAGTACTCCATATGGTCCTTCGGGGCACCATATTGTGGGACTACATCCCTGTGCATTCATCGGATCTGTAAGTGTTATGATCTGGTCCAGCAGTCTCTGACACAGATGGTTTAGGCAGATTTCAGTTCCAGCTTAGATCATTACTCCAGCCCTAAAATGCCTATCGATGAGCTGGAATGTCTGAGTAAAAAAACAGGCCAGATTGTCGCAGTGGCACCTGCTAGTTTAAAATCTGGGAATCTGTGTGGAAAAGCGTAAGATCATCATATAGTAAAACTGGTTCTGCTTTGTGACACTGGCCTTTCCCACAGTCTCCCCTGTGCATACTTCTATGGGGCTGTTTATGTGGAGTTTGGAGGTTGGTTGTTACGCATACGGATATACACATACAGGAGAGGGTGTGTGTTAATGTAGCTTGAACTAGCAACTATAGGAGTGAAAATCCAGAGGCATGCCAGAGAAGAGGTATACTCTCAACTTGTTAGGCTGCCTTGAAATATGAGCTGCCATGTCTTCTCGGCTCCTGAAAATAAATATGGAGATTCCCTGTGTCTGAATTTCTCTGTCTGTAGAATGTTTAAAATCTGTAAGCCTCAAAGCAGTTTTCTCAGTGTCGTTTTGTGTTTATAAAATGCTTGAAGATATTTGGAAGGAAGAAAAATATAAAAAAGACAGAGGTACTGTTATTATTGCAATATTAATGGTTTTTCTTCCTTGCTCAATTATAAGAACTACACATGGAGTTATTACATGTTTAAGATTAAAAACAAAACCAAACAAATGAAACAAAAACAACAAAGCAAACAAAACCAATCAAACACAATAAATTTGCAGCTGTATACCAAATGCTTTGAAATCAGAGAAAGAATGCATAGCACCTATAAAATGAACTATCTGGTAGAACAGTTAAGCTGTACAGTCTGCTTAGTCTGAATTCCACATCTGTGTGAACATACTTCAACCATTTTAATCACTATCAATTGCTGTCTGAGTGAGTATATGTCTTCATAAATTTGCCAGTCTCCCTCTCACGAGGAATGTGTGACACTTATGCTTTAAGGTACTCCTTGTAAAAGCTGTACAAGAAGGGGATCAAAATAAGAAACCTCCACTGATTTAAGTGTCACATTCTTGGCACAGGTTAAACACCCATAAAAATTTACAGTCAAGATTAAGAGGTGAGACTTCAGATAGTATCCAAGAAAATGACCTGTTGGTACTTAAGCATGTGAACTACCTTATAAATGAGATAATGCCAGGTTTAGGAGGACTGGATTTTCTGACCTGATAAATGAGGCGCTTTTTTTCTGCATGATCCTTTTATTTTTTTGTCATCCTTATTATTATCTCCATTTGACACTCTTCAGCAGATTGAACTGAAAAAAGAAAAACCACTTTTTTGAAAAATATTTTGGAATATCACATATATGTGATGCAGATGGAATAGATGTATTTTAGTTATATTGTGAATCTCACCAGCAAAATATAGGCAAATCCAAGGGATCATTATCAGACAATGTGAATCTGCAGATTCTTGGGCAATTAAAACCCTAGAACTACAATTCACTGACTATGTTCTCATCAACACTGCACAGCAAGTACACAATGGTATCTAGAGACGAAAGAGATGTAAAATACATTTTTATTTTGCTAAGTCTGTATGGTTAAGTGCACCCAGTACAAAGAAGTGGAAGGTTGACTGCATTGCCTTTGAATCTCTTGCAAAAACAGCTTGGATGGGCAGTTAATACACTCTCACATTTGTAAGAATTAAATCACAGAATCACAGAATCACAGAATGGTTTGGGTTGGGAAGGACCTTAAAGCTCATCTAGTGCCAACCCTCGTGACATGGGCAGGGACACCCTCCACTAGACCAGGTTGCTCAAAGCCTCATCCAGCCTGACCTTGAACATATTCAGGGCTGGGTCATCCCCAATTTCTCTGGGCAACCTATCGCAAAGCCAGAACCAGCCTCAAAAATGATCCCCCAAAGAATGCCACTCGTCACTGGTCTCCACTCAAACATTGAGTCATTGACCAGCACTCTCTGAGTGTGACCATCAAGCCAGCTCCTTATCCACGGAGTGGTCCATCCTTCAAATCCATGCCTCTACAATTAAGAGACAAAGATGGCGTGCAGGATGGTGTCAAACAGTTTTCACAAGTCCATGTAGATCACATCGGTTGCCCTTCCAAGGTTGTGACCCCATCATAGAAGGCCACCATATTCATCAGTCATGATCTGCCCTTGGTGAAGCCATGTTGGGTTTGGCTGTCACAAATAACCTCCTTGTTTTCTATGTGCCTTAGCAGTGTTTCCAGGAGTATCTGCTCCATCAAAATATACAGAAATATTCTTAACATTACAAAACCCATTGACTTAAATATCCAAAGATGAGCTTATCTCTGTTTGGAACAGAGAAACACTTCTTAAAGATATTTTCCTCATTATCAACAGGAACACTAATTATCATCATATATTAAAAATTATAAATATAGAAAACCAGGATAATAAAACTTGCTTGGATCCAGTTCTAGCTACTTACTTGTCTCATTTATATTGGTGTATCTTTCACAGATGTTTGGAATTAGAACAGAGAAAAGAAATATAGATTTTTTTCCTGATAAGAAAACTGGAAAAGTGACAACATTTTTTAAAACATGTTCTAGTTTTTAAATAAATGTTTTTAATTCTGAGATTTGATTATTTTCATGGCTACTCTTTATGAAATTAATTTTTAAAAAATATTAACAGCAGTAACCTAACTAAATGCATGAAAACATTCCTCCACATCCTAGTTCTTAACTAGAGCAACTCCTATTTTTAGTATTCTGAAAGGAAAATGAGATCAAAGGGAGGTTCACAGCTGACTCTGACAGTAGTTTCCCACCACTGCAGGTAGCATGGAGGTGGACCGAGTGTACAGATGGTCCTACGGAACCCTGGGAGCTAACAGCAACTTACGGAGTTACCTTGTTGGCTCGCTTTCTCCTCTGGCCAGGCCTGTAGCATATGCAGCAGTCTGCATGCCAGTACAGCATGCTGAAGCTGCATGATACAGTTCCAGCATATACATATAAGCCATATTTCGTCTGCTTAAACACCATATGCAACTCCATAGCCAGGATTTGGCTATTTTTGCCTTAGACACAGAAGTCAACTGTAACTGAACACACACTGTTTCCAAAAGTAAAATTTAGCCCATTGCAACTATCAAAAAAATATTTGAATGTTTTTGATCCAAGGTTAGATGACATTTTGATGTTGTAATGCTGTGAAGCACACCTTCAAAGACCTTCATCCATAACATGAGAAAATCATTCTCTGCTCTTCTATGCAGTGATATTTTGCCCCACAGCAGTGTCTGAAGAACTGCCTTTGAGTATATATATATACCCTGGCAGTATATTCATTAGACCGGATATTCTTCTTAACTGTGTCAAGCCAAACCATCATTCCAGGTCATACCTCCTTTTGCATGAAGTATGATCAATTTGTTTCTTGTTCTGAATAAACATTATCATGACAGTATTTGCTCTGGACAATAGGATTGAAATTAAATTGTGTCTTTTCCAACAACAGCTTTCTTGTAGCTCATTCAGGAGGTTGGCAATAGTTACTTGATACTGCATTTTCACCTCCAATCTACTGAATACCTCCAATATCTTGCATCTGGACTTTAATAACAGTAATAAGCACAATGTTTCAGTGTAAATGTTTTTTATTTTGAGAGGCAAATGTTATATGTTACAGAATTACTGGTTATTCACTGAATATTCAGTGTGGACAATAATATGTAGGGAAGAACATGAATTTTGATAGTATTAGTCCTGGTTTTTTTTATGTTTATCCTGTATTATTGATACCTTTATTTTATCAGTATTGTTGAATTGCTTCAGTGAGTTGATGGTTCAAGTCATCATCATATTTATAATGCATTGGCAGGTGAAGACGTTTGAAAGTGCATGTAAACCAAGAAAGCTGTAATGAACTTCAAATAAGCAAGCACGATGAGTGTGATTCATTTCACTTTATAGTCAGTGAGGGGTATTTAATTTTATCCTAAGATAAACCTAAAATAGTCCAGATGAACTGTGTTCTACATGTACCCACTGTTCTCCATTGCCTGCAGTTGAAAATTTGATGACTAATTCAGGTTTAGTGTCTATTGTGTAGGTGTTCAAAGCTACATAGCTAATTCACTTGACTTGACTCTAAAGCAGCGTGTTACTAACTGGCATGGATATGCCAGACTTAATTTTCAATTAGAATAGGATACTTACTCTTTCTACAGAAACAGTTACAAGTTTTCGGTGGGCAGTATTTTTGCTAAACTTTAACATATGTAAAAGACTAATGGGGTTATTTAGGTTACGTTTTGCTTGCTTTTGCTTTACTGGTTTTCTTACTTTTCATCCATGTGTCTCCACGACATAACACCAAGGTTGTGTTTTCTAAATTTTCTTTTTGTTTTGATTGACAAATTTTCATTTGTGAGACAACCTACTTGCTAATCCAAATGGGTAGTAACTTAAAGATGTATTTAACTGCTTAAAACCCTTCATGAATTAGCCCTTTGTAGCATATTGTACTGTCAGCTAAGACAATGTAGGCAATGGAACAACCTCTAGTGCTCACTGTCTTGGAGGATAAAGGGCTTGCAGAGTTAGACTTATCTTACAGGGACTAATTAAATATATCTTTTTATCTTGGGTCCAATCTAAAAATGTTTTTCTCCTAACCGAATGAATATGACTAATTTTATTCATAAAATGAAAAATGATGAAAGGTTGAATATCTTTTCACTGGTGTAGGTCAGTAGACTGTACTTAGGGGAATGACAGTGCTGTACCATGGATGCAAGTGAGGATATTTTGGGGCACTGAATATCCAGGAGAAAAAGTCAGTCATTCACTAGGGCCCACTGACACATATGGCTGAAAAAAGACCAAAGAGAAGAGGAGAATTTTTTTAATGAGAAATCATCTGTTTCCCTTTCTCTTGATACTGGATATTCAGTCAGTACAGGATGCAGCTCAATACATTGCTGCTGGCAGTCTTCCCTGCTCAAGAAAAGCTGAGAATCAAAGCATGATAGTGTTTCAGGGAGCTAGTTGTAACTTGCTGGTCCTGGAATAAATTAAGCAGCTGGAGGCTAGCTCTCATTTATGTCAGAATTTAGACAAATTCCCCTGCATCCAGAAAATTCACTGCTAGCCAATGTTAGCACTGAGGAACAGAAACCCTACTACCACAGTCTTAACAAAGGGTCAAAAATGAAAAGGAATTGTATGAGGAAAAGCTCTGATGTATCCTTCTGAATGTAGAAGCTTTACATCTTTATAATTAAGTTTGTTTCCTCGCTAAATGCAGGACAGGATTACTAATTTGCGTTCCTCTTCTCCTGCTTAGAAGTACTTCTCCCATGACTAGTTACAACTCCACTAAAGTAGGCTACTGTGTCAGGTGAAAAGCCCAGATAGATCACCATTGCACCAAAATAGTCTTGGAAGCCATACTCCGTCTGCCACAACTGAAACACAGGCTCTAAGAAATATAATGGAAACACAATCAGAATATTTCAGAGCAGAGTTGGCTCCAGGTGGTTTGAACTTCATGCATACTGTTCTAACGGAGGTACACGCGGACATAATGCTCAGAATATTTGAAGCATCACTAATACTAATGGGAGCTGTAAGGCTAAATTCTTCGCTTACCCCCTCACCAACGAGATCCACATTGAATAGTACTGTGAAAGTCTAAAGCTGGATCAACAATCAGAGTTCTTTGAAGATTTAATGAGCAATTTCCATTTATTTTGAGGGGTATAACAACACATCTGAAGAAGAAAAACACAGGTAAATAAAATCTGACACCTGGTCAACTTCTGTCTGACAGGACCTATTTTAACAGATTTCAGTAGCATTCCAAGTGATTATTTATACAGTAAATTCCTGCTCTGTCAGACTTTCACAAAACAATTTATCCTCCTTTGAAAACTGCATTCTTCCTAGCAGGGCATAGTATGTGCAACACCCTGCGCTCAGTTCCTATGGTAATGCATGAAATACTCTGTATCAAGGAACAGGTTTTAGGGGCCAGCACTATACTGCATATTTAAAACGAAGATTCTTAAAAGAGCAGCATATGCAATAGGAGAGTAGATACAATATTTTCAGTCAGCTCAGGTCAATTGTATTAACTTCTTTCCTTTTCCCTTCAGGTATAGGAAATGGTACATATAGAATACATTACAATCTATCAACCTTCTAAGAAAAGTTCCATCCAGCTATCAAGAGAGAACTTTATAATGTCTTCATTAATTAACTTGTCACCAAAACTAGAGTACGCTTTTGAAACTTACTGATGCTGTAAAGTCAAGAGGCATCATCAGGACAAAGGAGAATTCAGCTATTATATAAGAAGACGTGCCTGGTGTTAGGGACTGCATTAACAGTATTGGCATGAAATCCAGCAGTTTAAGGCCATGCACTTATGGACCAAATAAGGATTCCTGCTTCTGACTCAGAGTTCTTCAGCTGAAAAATGACCAAAACCACTGCACCTTAGGGATCTCATTGGACCCCAGAAAATTATGAGGTATGTTATAATGTAGGTTTAAAATAAAACAGCAATCAGACAGAAAATAAATAACATATGTAAGAGACTGATCAATGTATTTTCAATAAATCAACCTGTACTGAGATTGACAAAGTTGTGATTGCTTATTAGGCTATGCTGGGCTCTACCTGGCATTCTCAGAGTGAATTTTTATTTTCTCTTCTTTGATTTTTACTGGTTATACTGGACCTTTCTGTTCAGACACACATTTAAAAGGTATGCTGCAAGAAGATTCAATAATCCAAAATAAGAATCAATAAATTCACTTTTAGTGCAGTAATGGTGATAGATAAATAAATTACCTTCCTATCTAAAGCATATCTATGAAATATCACTACTAAGTGTTTGGACAGACAAAATATATCTATTATATGAAAATTACATTTAACATTTATTTAAGAAAAATGTTTATTTTTCTTATAAACTAAGAGTGTAAAAAAGACGTAAGAGAAATAATAAGCAGTGGATTGTGGAAGACACTGTATGAGTTTTCCTAAAAAGCCAATATTGGTCATGTGGTCAATCTTTTAATCAATAGGACTAATATTTGCCATACCAGTATGACAACATGATGTTCAGACTTAGTATTAAACATGCTTGAGGGGTGCTAGGTACAAAAATACCGATCCTGACTCAGGAAGTCCCACAGCTTTGTATGGTAGGAGGGCATACTGTGCAACTACTGCTGCATGTTTGCCCTGTCTTGGGACTCTTCTCTAGGCATTTGTTATTGGCCTTTCTCAGACAATACTCTTGGAGGTTACGTGGACCTTTGATCTGACCCAGAAGAAATGTCCTCTTTCACGGGGATGTTTTCACACTCCAGGCTCAGTCAAGTCCACAAGAGAGAGCTACACTGTGAGCTTTCCTCCTGTCTGTTGCTTTGCAGTACCTGAGAAAATAAGAATACCACAGCTGACTCTGCATGTTAGTCATGGTGTTTAACTAGTTATAGCAAAAAAGTTGAAAAGGACTGCATTTAGAAAAGAGGGGTTCTATGCATCACTAAGAGAGAGGAGAGTACAATTTCATCTGTTTACATTGAAGGACTGAAATTCTGAAAAACAGAAAAATATATTTTTCTTGTTAGAAATATACTTTCCTTAAATAATATCCTTAATTTTCTTTAAGTACTTTCAGTAGGAAATAAAAATAAATCAACACACTTTTTTCCCCAAGCAGATGGTTTTATGTATTTACGTATCAAATTAGATAGTCAAGAGACTTTTTTAATGATACAGTCACAAAAATTCATCATATTCAGTAGTGTGCAATTAATCAGTCACAGAACATTATTAATTGTAAAAGTGTCTATTCAATCTGTGTTCATGTTCACACATATTTGTTATGCAACCATATTTGAGCAAACAGCCCACCAATATAATTGAGATATTCCAGGAAAGAAAATAGTTCAATATAGTACTCCTGTGAGAGTTTCTGTGATATAAAGAGAGCAATCCCATTCATTATGTGCCATTGGCTATGACTGATAGCCGATTTCTTTCAGCACACTTTTGTGATAGCTGATGCCCCCATAAGATTTCTTTTTCTTCTTTGGTTTGATGGGTTTTGTAGTTTACAGCAAAGTTCCATTAAATTATTTGGTTCTGGTTTTTTTTATTGTCTACATCAAACAGTATTTGGCTTTGTGTAAACTTTATGTTTATTCTTTTATTTTACAATCACATGGCTTTATACACATGTATTGGTATATGCCAGATTATTCATTGTAATCTTACTTACACAAGTATCACGCTTAACACCTTAGGTATGAAATTAGCTATGGAAAAAAAAAGAAAGGTACATTGTCTTCTACCCACTCTTCTACAAATACAATAACAAGTCACAACTGTCATTTAATACTTAGCTAAAAATAGGAATTACCTTAGGAGTAAGAATAGATAATATTAAAGTCTTTAGTATTATGACAAAAAAAGCTATTAGATCAAAATACAACACTGGGAAAAAAGTAAACACTCTATACACAATGAATGCCAATTATGACATGTCCTAAGCTACTTGGTACACAGCTATAAGTGGAAGACTAAGGCTTGAGTTCCCACAGTGAATTTCTAGTGTTTTTCTTCCAATTTCTTGATTCAAAATTATTCCTCATCCATTCATCTATAAGTAACACCAGATATTTCTAAACTTAAGTAATGACTTAATTTTTGAACCGTCAGTATACCTTAGCTGTCAGGAACTGCATACATGTTCTGCATGCACAGCTGTACCTCAGTCATGTTGAATATGACCAGCTCAGTATCTTCCTCACACCTACAGCTGAGCCAGAAAACAAAGGTGTGATTCAGTTGAATAAACATAGGTGGTGAGTGACTAGTGCAATGAGGTGTCTCATCTAGTTTTAGCTGCTGCTTTGAAAGTCTTTGGGTCTCCCAAATGTCATGTGACATGCCAGACAACACTGTTGGCTGTCCAGTGACATTAGGCATTTATATTTAGACAACTGGTTCATAGGCAATGGATAAACTTCGTTTTAGATAAGCATACATACATCTGGAGGTCTACATGGGAGTTACATGCCTAAATTCCTGTGTTTCCATTATGTGGGATGAGCAATTATATTGAATTATGTTCAAGAGCAGAGGTGCATGTCTCCCGGGAGTACTCTGACTGGGCTCCAAAACCAAGTTGTTTTAACACAGATGACATCAGATGCCATAAGGTAGAGGTTTTTTTCATGTGTCAGCAAGTGGATTGGTGAAATTACACCCAAACCACAATTCAGGACTACATTCTGAACCAATCCTGTCCCTTTTCTTTTTGCTTTTTAGCACTGAAGTCTTTTTTGTAACTTTGTCTTCTCTTTTTGCCATGCCACCACACCTATTCCCCAGACACCCATACCTGCCAGTTGCAAATGGTGAGTTTTAATTGGATCCCATTCTCTTCCAAAACCTCTCTCTAATTTACAGTTTTAAGGCAGAATGAGCTAAGTCGTCCTCACATTCTTTGTCATATTGAGAATACTGACTCCAACCACCGTTTTTGCAGAAGCACTCTCTTCTATCACCCAAATGATTTTAGGTAGTTGTACTAAATTGATTATGTGTAATTAATCTAGTCTTATTATGCCTTTGCTTCCTCTCACATGGCAACACTACTTTGTTAGGTTTTTAATTATTATTTTTAAATGTATGTATGTGCCTGAATAACAGTACCTGAAAAATTGTGGCGGAAATTTAATTTACACTGTGCAGTGTTTTCAGGACAGTCAGGATTAAAAAAACAATAGATCAAAAAACACAACACCTCATTTTCACATTAAAAATTGTTGTAAGTCTTGAAAATGGCATAGCATAGTAATGATGACAAGAAAAATGATAAATGATACTACTTTTACCCATCTTCACTCTATAGATTTTAATTGTGAGGCTTCCACTCTTCTGCAGTGAAGAAAGGAGATTATACTTCTACATGTTTATTTATTAGTACTAGGTGCAAATTGATTTCATATAATCATAGCAGCCTAAGAATGCAAATACATATTTTACAGTGAGCCATACACACACATACACATGCATACAAATATTAACAACAAAAGATAATTAGTATTTCTAATTGCTAGCATGAGTTCAAGTACCCTGAATTTTTTCTTTAACTGTAAGTGATCTGACTGTCATGCCGTGATAAAATACAACGTATTATCATCAAATTACTTTCTATTATGTTAAATCATGACAAAGCACAGAATGCATTACAACAAGACAGAGCTTGTCAGTTGATGGGTTGCTTCTTGACATGATCCAGCTGTGTGTTAAACAAATGCAAACCTGTTAGGAGCAAGACTTCCAAATCTAGCAGTATCTGTCAATTACAGTTGCAGTTGTTTTTGGCTGGCTGTATTTTCTGAATATCAAATACTAGCAGGGAGAGAGGTAGAGAGGATTCCTGTGCATACTGTACAGGAATCACTGCATCACAGTAATTCATTTTCTGGTTAGTGGTTCTATATTAAACTAGTCTGCTTGTTCATTAATTAGACATTTTCATGTGTTTGAGTATGGCCTTGCCAAAGTAACTATTTAGAATTCTATTTTATTTTATTTTATTTTAAAAATAAGTATTTTCCTTAAGTCATTCCATTTTCTTTCTTTTCTTGTTCTTCATGTGCACTAAAAGCATACAGGTCACCAGAGGTTCGTGTGATGTGACAAGATGGAGGAACACAGCTCTTGGTTTCTAGACAGATGTTTGGGACGAACAACTATCTTGGTTCATCATTACTTGTGAATTACCCTGTACAACAATATAGAAGTGGTCAATGAGAGCCTTTTTTAGAGCTAGTAGCTCCTCAGTATTTGCTTTCCAGCTATCTGTTAATGCCAGGGACTTGCAAAGTGACTGAGAAACACAAAATATGCACATGTAGATGGAATCTAACACCTAGCTCAGAACAGGACATCTAATAAATTTTCTGTTCTTACACTCGAGACCACATGTTGCAGCAATTCAGTTCAGCAAAAAAATTTTTTCTAATCTTGGACTCTGCATGCTACTCACTACAATCTTTCAGAGTTTACTTGGCCTGCTGTCTTCTTAGCTGAGCAAAAAGTCAGAAACGATCTGACATATTGTGGATTTAGCCCTCCATTAACCTGCATTGATATTTTCTATGTCCTCATTACTTCATTTTAAGTTTTTATGAGGGTTATAAGAAATTTGGGCAAAATAACTGAAGTAGAATAAAATGTCCAATGTAAAATTTCACTTGGAAATGTAAGATGAATGGAAGGTTTGAAGAAAGACTTTTTTTTTTTCAATTGAATAAGCAGAAAATCTAGCAATGTTACTTCAGAAGAGTTAGTTTATTTCCAACAGATGTCCTGGGGAGGGAGAAGTATTTACATGAAAGTACTGACAGGTATGTACATTTGAACATATAAGCAGCTGCAAACACAGTTAATACAGTGCACAACAGACACTCTTCCCTGCAGCTGTATTTGCAAGTCAACCACAATTTCAAAGCTCTGAAAAGAGTTCAGCTTTAAACAGTGTTTCTGAGGGGCTTTTAACTTGCCTCTTTAAAAAAATCACTCTGGCGTGAAAGTTGGTATATATAAAGTTTGCAACCTGGGAGCAATTTTTTAAACAAAAAGTAATACACCTTCATTTTTTTAAATTAAATTGTACATGCTGTTAACCTATAATCCTAAGTATAGTTATGACATTTTCTCTACATGTATCAAAGGAGTGTTTAATTACACATGGAAAATGTCGAACTCGTTAAGATAATGCACATTTCTGAGTTTTAAAAGACTGTGAAAGGGATTTTAGCCAATCAAATATAAGAGAAAATTAGCTGTTTAACTGCTATCCAAGTTAAATATTAAGCCCCAGATCCAAAAGGGAGATATTTTTTCTCTAAGACCAGTCCTAAATTCACACTCTGATGAGCTGTGTCTTCTTTCCTACACAGAACACAGTAGACATGATCAGAAGTATTATAAAAAGTACCAGCTGGCTAAAGCAAATGATGAATAAGTTCCTCCAAATTCTTATAGTAGTCTTGTATTTGCCTTCCAAAAGTAATGAATCTGAAACAATATATATTAAGCTTTAATCTACAGTACCTCTAGGTCTTGGACTACTTTTCCTCCTTTTCTCCTATTTAGAACTCTGAGGCTCTAGATGCTCTAGCGTGTTTCACTATTCATGATACAAAATCCCAGTAGCACTGAAGTATTAATTTTACTAGAAACAGAGCTAGACAAACTCTTTTCCCTTACGGCACCACTGGGATACAACACACCTTCGCTCTTCAAAGAATCAGAAGCTGTGAGATGAGAAGCTTTTAAAAAAAATCCAACTTAAGTGCAGGCTTTTGAGAATGAATTGATTTATGCTTCATCTCATGTCATTTAGTGGAAATTATCTGGTAGAAGAAGTGTAACTCAAAATACCTTAGAGAAAAGGCCAAGCATGTATTATGTAGCAGGAAGCTTGATTGTGCCACAATTAAAAGACAATATAAAGGAAATATCAGTTTTTAATACTGCAGCCAGGCTTCAGAATGCATTGAACTATTACACTTTATTAGTGATAGACACAGTAGAAAACTCTAAAAGTTATTTTAAATTACTTTTCTGAATTAGGAAACCATCAACTTGAAGTTTTAGAAGTGTGTGAGCCACTACTGAATGATTTATTAAAGTACAAAGGTTAAAAAGTAGCAGCGTCTTAGCCATACCCTAGCAACAGCTCCCAGAAAGAAATAACTGTTTCGTTCCTCCCCAGTTGCTGTCATAACCCTCACTGGACTCGCTAGAAATAAAAGACATCCAGGAACCACCCTCAGCTCCCTGCTGTAGTTTCTGGGTTCCTAAATTTTAAGCCTGGACTTACAGCTATGAGCTGCAACATATAAAGTCCTCAGTATCAGAGGAAAGAGCTAACAAAGGAGAAAGCAGGCCTGCCTGACACTAACGGACTGCGGAGACTATATAGGTTGCCAGCCCACACATGGATTCCCTGAGGAAAATATTGCTTTTCGGCACAAGCATCTTGGAAGGACAATTGCCCTTACCCTGAGGAGTGTGGAGAGTAATAGAACCTTATAAACACAGCTTCGTCTTCTGAGAAATGTGGTTTACTCCTGTCTGCACCGTTTCCGTCACATCAAGTCATTCTGCAGGGAGCAAATATTGTGCCAAATCCCATTCAGATACAGCAGTGATATCCCAAAGACTTTGCAGGTTCAGCTTGGCTGCTAGATAATCTGCTGGCACACATTGTCATGCAAGCTTGTACTTACTTAGTAAAACAGAATATCTATCCTTAGGGATGAATTCCATATTTAGAGATTACTTTTTCTTTCGGTTTTTACTCAATAGATCTTTATTTCCAGTTTGTTTTACTGAAATCCAAACAGCTGTTTACACTAGAAAGCCTCAGACCTGCCAAGACACCCCTATGGACTCAGCTCCATACTCTGTGGGTAGTCATACTCAATTCAGAGAAACTACTCATAGTAACTACATTTTAAGTATGAATATTTATATCATTGTAGAATCAAAGCAGACCTACTCAGGGTAGGTAATGGTAGCAGAGTCTGGCCATAATAATCATTGTTTCATATGTGTTCTTCCAAACCAACTGATGTCTTTATTCCTTTTCATAAATCTGTGTTATTAGTTTGAGCTGCCTTTCGTTCCTCGATTTTTAATTCTGCCTTATTTCAGATGTTGCTAAACCTCCTTTTTTAGGCTGGTTTTTCTGTGACTTTTTTTTTCCTAAAAAATGTTCTGAAGTCTACTTTAAGAGTTTTTAGTAATTAAGAGTTATAAAACAATTTGGATACTTTCATTAGTTCAGCAGCATTTTGGGTCTATGCTGCACTAAGACAGTTGACTGTCAATACCAGCTGTCACCACAACAAATCATAAAATCACAGAATGGTTAGTGTTGGACTCTAAAGATCATCTAGTTCCAACCCCGCTGCCATGGGCAGGGACACCCTCCACTAGACCAGGTTGCTCAAAGTCTCATCCAGCCTGGCCTTGAACACTTCCAGGGATGGGGCATCCACAGCTTCTCTGGGAAACCCGTGTCAGTGCAAATGTAAGGAAACAGATTAGAGGAGGTCGTTTCCTCAGGATAATCACAGCCACCAAGCTACTGGTCATCCTGTTTTCAACTGATTTACTACCCTGTGAGAACCTTCTCAATTGGTTTTGTTTACTTGTGTTTGTTTTTAAAATAGGTTTAGGGATTGTGAGCTTCTTTTAATTAATTTGCTTAAATATCAGAAAGTATTTATGAATTGTCTGGTGTCACCTGGTTCTATCACAATATTTCTACAAGGAATATGAAGGAAAACAGGTGAAAATCAATTCCCCTTTCCTATATGGCACAGATTAATCTAGACATGTAACATTCTGACTTTTTAGTAGCATAAAATTAAGAAAATGAAATTGTATTTCATGCTATTTTTATTTAAACCTGATTTCTCTAATGAAAGCAAGCTCAGGAAAGAAATTTTGGTATTCAAGAGAACTGGCTGACAACAAGCTCAGATGACCGGGGACCTTTCAAGCATATGACCTTTCTGTAATTTCAAGGGTGTTTACCTTCATATGTGCAGATCTGTGCCTTCCTCAGGCTGAGTCCCTCCATTCTTATTAAAATCTCTAAGGTTTTTTTTCCTGACATTGCTGTGACAGTAGAGGTTCTACCCTTGAAAATAATAAGTGTATTTTTGTATGTTCTGTAGTATGTAGACTTCAAGCTTTCCACCTTCTTGGAAATGATTAGTCCTTTCTGCAACTTGTGTATAAACAATCTCATGAACTCAAAGCCAACAAAAAGGTGAAGTTTATTTTAGATCCCATATTTCTCCTCAGAGATCCTATTGACATTAATGCGTAAGTTCTTTTGGATTATTTGGAAAATTATTTGGAAAATTCTGGCTGCTTAATTTTGAAATGTTTCATTCTATACGATTTAGGCAGGCCTAAAGCAAATGGCATGGAATAATGCTTGGATTTCTGGCAGGCCTACACAGAAGCTGTGAACTAGGAACTCAGGAGAGTCCAGCACCAGGACAGAGGTTCAGCCTGAACTGTCCCACAGATGGAAACTTGCAAGTCCCAGGCAGCTGCTCAGTGAAACAGCTGGTGACTGCACCAGAGGTAAATTTTTTTCACCAATCTGCTACAGAGACGAGGCATCTTTACCTTGGCTGGATATTTCTAGCAAATTCAGGAACTGAATTTAGAATACTTTTGGTTGGGGTTTTTTTGAAACCATGGGGTTTAGGCTAACTTTAGCACTTTCCTGAGCCGTGGCACCACCTGGAAAGAAGCCAATGTTTACTGGAGCTGGAGGAGCTGGAGATGAAATCACACTGACAGACAGTTTTTCTCCCTTTTAGAGTAATAAGAAATAGTGACATTTGCTCTAATAAAAAGGCAGGAATGTTATCACAGATGTCCTGGGTCTGCTGCTAAAAATCACAGAATCTGTGGCTTGAGATAAGGATGAACACAACTCCTCAAAATTAAAAAAAATCAAGAAGACAATTCCCAAAAATATTAAACAAAAAATCAACTGCAACAATCCTCCCCTCTCCCCACCTCCATCCCAGCATTGATAGATTATCTCTATCAATGCTAGGATATGCTAACCATGTAATATAAATGTCATTTTCATCCATCTTTTTTCCGTTCAGCTTTATCTCGTTCTGAAGCAGGCTTGCCATGAACTTTAAATGCACATTGTTCATGATGGAAAGTGTCCTTTTTCCTTTCTTTATGACATAGTCCTTCCTTTGGACATGAGAATAATGGACATGAGAATAATAATCTGAATGATGTTATGTACTGAAACAGAGCATTTCTTGATCTTAAATAGCTTTCTTGCTACTAAGATATTCCAGGATCCTTCAAATATTTTTTCTCTGCAATGATGTGCTGATAGCATTTCCACAAACATAATGCTATAGGTTAGTAATGAAAATAGTCTGGAAGAAGGGTAGGGAGGAAAAAAGCTTAAAAAAGTACTAATGAAATGAATGAGCTGCACTTCTTACTTTCTTAAGGAAGAAACCGATAATGCACTGGAGTCCCACACAGACTTCAACCGATCTTTTTGGAGCTAAATCAATTAAAAAGACGTGAAAGGAATATTATAACCATTTAGAGGAACATTTGAGGAGAGAAAATTAGATTTACTTGGCATAGAGTTCCCTTGTCAATGTACTATAGAGAGAACAAAGGACCTCAAGGGGATTGAAAGACTGCAGAAATGTTCCACCTCTGGCTTTTAAAAATGAGATTTTCAAATAGTAGTAGGAACACATTTTAAATAAATGATCCCTGGATTTTATGCTACTCATTAATGATGAAACAAAGAAACTAGTAATAAAGGGCACATTTGAATTTTCAGAGAAAAGAGCTTAGATAAAAAGTTGTTGTCAATTCAATTGAACACAAATTTTGGAAATATTTTTGGAAGAATCTGAAGCATAAAATTTTGTCAAAGGTCATAAAGAGGAATATTGGGCAACATCGGAACATGGATGCCCAGAGTCAGAAATTACAATCTATTTAGGAGAAGACTGGTCAAAATCATCAAAATGAGATGAGCATACATACAAGTATATGACATTAGGCATCTTTAAGAACAAATCAGACAAGAATGTGACATAGTTGATCCTTTTTTTGAGTACCTAAATGGATTACTTTCTGAATGCTAGATGATTTGCAGCTGCTGTTCACCTTGATCCATAAAAACAAAATAAAATAATAGATGGTGAAAGGAAGAATTTATAAACCAAAATTATAGTTCAGATGAGAATGCAGTCACTAGAAGTTCATTGTAGCTGGATTGAAAGAACTAATTGAGTCAACACCGTCCAATTGTGCATACATATCCTCCATATATAATTTTTAACTGATAATATATAATTAATCTGACCTCACTGAAAATGTTTAGGTCAATTCAATAATCTGTCTACTTTAATGCTCATTAAAGGATTTTTGTGATGCAGAGATTTTTTTGTCATGTTGGGAGAAGATAACTTTTTCACTTTAGGTAACTTCAAAGGGATTATCCTTTTCTCACTGTGGTTGTCAGTGAAGGAGGATGGTGTCTGTCCAATGAACAGATTGACCAAACAACAAACAAAATAAAAAGTACCTAAGAAGAAATCTGCAGAAAGCTTACTGTATAGTACAGGGAAGTAACAAGATACATAAGAGTTCAGCTTACCTGATGTTAGATATTTGGTATTTAACCTGATTTAGCCAGTCCCTCAGTGGACAATCAGAGGCATCTATAAGAAGTTTTCTTTCATTTCTGATAGCAGGAAATTAACTTATAGTTGATAAATTTGAATGAAATTAGTTTAATCCTGAAAGTTCACCTCCCTAGTCAATAAGTCAGAAATTCTTCTCTGAAGTCCTATTTATATCACAACAAAATATGTAAGCCTAAATACGTAAGCCTAAATACGACTTTCAAAAGAAAAAATTAACATTGCCTTTTAATTTTGAAATTTCATCTCCCTGTTCAATAAATGAGTAATTGCAATTTCATACTTTTGGTATTTCTTCTCAAGAATTGGAAATAACAAAATTCCCTTGTGGCTGTTGCTCATTTTTTGCATCTTGTAACTTATTGTTTAAGGGTTTCTTTTTCAATGCACTTCTTTTGTTTGTTGCATTACTGCTTTAGGATTACTTTAATTTTAAACAGGTTTGAAAGCACTTCATGTTGAAAGAGCATATTTCCATGTTAATAATTTCAAGTGGCTTTTTATCTCGTGCATTTCTTTTGCTTTCAGTGTAATCCTGAGTGATGTCACCCCGTGAATTTAGAGCACTTGGAAGGATGTCTGAATGCTTGGAAGTGTATCATGAGTATCTTTTAAGTTATCTGTGTTCAGCTTTCACTTCATATTACTAGTGCTCACAGTATCTCTGTGCAGAAGCAGCAAAACTAACATTTTGGAGACAAAGGAACCAATGAAATTTGACAAATGCATCATAAAATTTCATAAGATGACATATGTGGGCATTGTCTATTTCTATGGAGATGAGTGAATTGTCATAATGATTCCTTTTCTTTCTCAACAAATATAACAGGTGGAAAGGCAGATTCACATCAGCATCAATTACCAAACAAACACGGAAGAGGAAACTCTGGATGTAAGTTATGTAGCAGGTCCAGACTGAAATGATGAAATTAAAATCTAGCCATAATTATTCTCATATTAAATAAGTTTTACTCTAGTTTAACTGAAAATCATGTGATAATATCTATTCCAGTATAGTATACAAAATAAAGTACTTGAATGAAAAAAAAACCACAAACAAACAAAAAAACACCACAAACCTGGAGTGGTGTAAGTTTCAACTATCATATAGGCTTCTGTTTTATCTGAACAATTTACATTGTAGTCTAAAAATATGTGTACATTTCTACAAAAGCCAGCAGTAAAGTCTTGATCCACTGCAATGCTGAATGAAAACATTGTTCTGTCAGGACAGTGGCCCATCATGATGATTACATAAGCTTATTTTTTAATGAGCAGAATAATATGATCATATTATAAAGGTGCAATTCAGAGTTGTTTAGAAAGCTAATTATAAAAGGTGTTACAAGCACCCTTGGCACTCTGAGGTGTTTCTCCTTACCTAATGATGCAATAGTTTCCTTTATGGAATTCTGCTCTTCCTCTCCTCAGGCTTTCATTAAAAAAAGAAAGTGACCTCTTCTGAGACTGCTTTGTTTTTGGGGAAAGTGTGCATGAGATTTGTTTGAAATAGCCATGTTGTCAGGACACAATGAGAATTCATGAAAAATAAATGTTTTATTAAATTTGGTTACTCTTATTGAAAGTGAAGTTCCTTAACACCAAGCTATGAATACATTTGTCATCTGACAAGCAGTACTCCTGAATCACAAAATCCTCTTAAAGATTTCCACTGCTATTTCTGGCCTGCCAAGTACTATAGAGATATAAAAGCTAGGCATTAATGTATTTTCTTTAAGTATTATGAGTGTGTATCACACGACTTAAAACTTTATGTCCTCCCTATTTCCTGAAACCTTTCTCTGTGTGGCTCGGTATTTTCACTGGTGATCCCCAAAACAAATGAACAAATATAGAATCCTCTTACTGAAGTTCCCAAACAGCAAGGCCTGAGGGAATGTATAGTGAATACTGACCAGGCAAAACCACTTTGAGTTAGACTGATTGGAAAGAAGTCCATTTAGCAGCAAGTACCCATGGCTGTGCTGCCATTTAGAGGGGCCTCGATGGACTGGAGAAATGGACAGAGAGGAACCTAATCAAGTTCATCAATGGGAAATGCAAAGCCCTGCACCTGGGAAGGAATAAGCCCAGGCACCAGAACAAGCTGGGGGCTGACCAGCTGGAAATCAGCTTTCTAGAAAAGGATCTGAGCATCCTGGTGGACAAGCTGACCATGAGCCAGCAATGTGCCTTTGTGGCAGAGGCAGTCAACAGTCTCCTGGGCTGCATTGAGAAGGGAGTTCCCAGCAAGTTGGGGGAGGTGACCCTTCTCCTTTATTCAGCACTGGTGAGGTCACACCTGAAGTACTGTGTCCAGTTCTGGGCTCCCCAGTGCAAGAGAGACGTGGACAGAGACAAACAAAGGGGCTGGAGCATCTGTCCTATTAGGAAAGGCTGAGAGATCTGGAACTGTTCAGCCTGAAGAGGAGAAGGCTCAGGGGGATCTTGTTAATGAGTGTAAATACCTGACAGGAGGGGTGTAAACAGGGCAAAGCCAGGTTCTTCTCGGTGGTGCCCAGCAACGGGAGAAGCTGCAACGGGCACAAATTGAAATATGGAAAATTCCAATTAAACATAAGAATTTTTGAAATACTGACAACAGGTTACCCTGAGAGGCTGCACCATCTACACCCTTGGAGATACTCAAAACCCAACCAGACACAGTCCTGCGCAAGGTGCTGTAGTTGACACTCCTTTGAGCAAGTGATTGCACTAAATGGCTTCCTGGGGTCCTTTCACTCAAGTGAAAGGCTGGTCCTGATAAGCTGCAGAGTTCCAGGATAAACTACTGAAGTTATTCTTTGAAGGGATTTTAGAAACGATTTCACAGCTTCAACTTCCACACCTATGGTGCATCTTCTCAGACATCCACAGATATTACAGTCAGTTGGAATTTCCTCTGTTTCTCACAAACTGTCACAAAAGGTCTGGAGGTCACCTCAGTACAGAATGCAAAACAAGCAAGGGGTGGGCACCACCAAGTATTACAGAACAGGGAAACTTTCCAGTTTAGCACTGCCTTCAGTTTTCACCATCCTTCTATTTAACAGCTAATATTTGTCAAAGACGCAGCCTTTGGTATTGCTTTCAGTGAATCACCATTTGCTTAAACCATACATCTTTCACTATGCATTTCTGAGGGAGCATGGTCTTCCAGCTTTCCAAGCTGTAAATTCCTGTACCTTTAAAAACTCATTACAATAGTTCTATGTCATATGGATCCTGTTATTCTTAATCTCCACTCCAGGAAAACTTTGCTGATTGCTAAACCTAAAATGACTGTTACGAATTATTTGAATACTACTAACTCCTTCTGTTCTCTGGAGTTACTTAAGAAAGCCACAGGCTTTAACCAGGGAACCCTGAATATTAAACAAAGAAGCTCATAACTGCTCGGTCTTAAGAACTGAGCTGATGGCGTTTATATCTGTGGGCCACATCTATAAGACCTGCCATGGGATCTCTGGATGTTAAGAGCTGCTATCATAGTTTGTAAAAAGCATTGAAGCCTGCATCATGTGACTTCTGAAGAGAGGTCAAATAACTAATTGACAAGGTCAGCATAGCACTTCTGAATTCAAGAGATCTTTGTCAGTTTTCACTACCCAAGGATCTGACTGAAGTCCTACTGCTCCTTTTTTGTAGCAATGGCCCGCAAGAAGGAAAAAAATAAAAAGCTTGCAAACTAAATAAGTAATTTACTGAATGTTCATATTAGCAGAAATATATGGCTTCTAAAAAGGTATGTATTAAAAACTCAGAGGTAATACTCCTGGACCATCTGTGTCTTTTTCTCATATAGTGCACAAACGTATTCATATTTCCAGATCAGACACTTTCAGACACAGCGGGAATCTATGCTTTCAAATTTTTCCTGTGACAAACTGTCAGTAGGAAATCTTACACAATGGAAACTCAAAAAATGCCAATCAGAACAAAATATAAGTGACAGATTCAAAATTACACTGGCACTACCTCTTGCTCAAAGTTAAATGAGTACATTTCACTTGTCCAAATACCGGTTGCAAACACCCTTTTTCTCTTACATCTGTTAGTAAGAAATTACGTCTCTCCACCTTCCTTCCTCCTGGAAAATACTTTTTGCTGGTTTTGCTCACCATCGTGATGCAGCTGTGGCCTACAATAAAAACTTAAATAATATAGCCATCTAAACCCCACTATTTTGATTGGTATTTATTCAGTATTTTACCAAAAGAAACAAGTATGAAAGCAGGTCCTTATCCCAGGGAGGTCACTTAGGTTAAGAAAGGGATTGTACGGCTAACAGAGCACTTCCCTGCGGGTGAATGCAGAATGCCAATTTGAAACACATAAAAATCCTTGTGGAAGTTACACGCTTTGACCATTACCGTGCTATTCAGAATATCCCAGTTGGACAAGACAACTGAAACTGTTTCTTTTGGCAATTTAATAGGCACGGGAGCAATGCAGTGTTGATTAAAAGGGACAAATGCAGACCTATGAATAGTCAATGGATGTTTAAAAAGCTCATCACTGGGAAGCTGAGACCTTAGGTGAATTTTTGGATGCTTTTTGTCTATCAAGCCTAAGATATAACTGTTGCTCTCTTTGCTCTTTCTATTTAAGAGCGTCCTTTCTATGCAAGGCTCCTGCAATGTGTTTTCCTGTAACTCCTGAGACACTGGGACGAAATATAATCTTGTCAACATAGTATCTTTAACCATTTTGTGGACTGTCTTCCCATTGACAAGTCTTGTGCTAGAACACACTATGTTGACATATGTAGCTTACTAGAATAAAAACATTTGTGTTGGATTTCCAAATTTATCTTTTTTTTTTTTTTTTTGCAAGTGTTCTAAACTACTATTGGCAATCCAGTGTTATTCAGATGCTTCCAACCAGGGCAAAATACTGGACTGGATGCACTGAAATACCATAAAAGCCCAACAGCATTCTTGTTAAAAAAATTATGAGTAGTATTTTACTTAATTAAATGGTCACAGTCTTTGCAAATGTGGAAACACAATGCTAAGAGAACACACACAAAATAAACATCACAGCAGTCTTTCATTCTGCTGTGTTTTAGGATTTTTCTAGGAATCTTGATTGAAGAATGTGAGCAACAAACTCAACAGTATTCTCTATTGGGCATTTTGTATTTTAGATTACAGTGTCTGTATTTGGGGTTGTATTCCCCATAATAGAGCTGTTTCAGGTTACCACCGACTGCAAATGAATATGAAGAGTAACACTTGGGGAACTTGTACCTTTCTTTTCTTCCTGATAATTATCTACTGAAATTTATTTGGGTAAAGCTGGACTCTGCAGCTGACAATGAATCAGAGAAGGAAAACTTCATGGGGTGTCTCACTTGGAATGTTTGATTTGGGACATTTTTTTCTTGGGATAATAAATAAAAAAGATTATTTTTATATTTTCCTTTGGCTATTGCTATTGAAGGATTTATCTCCCTTTCATACTACTGCCTTTCCCCTGTTCTAGAAACATACAGTGTCAAAGAGAAGTATATTGAATTCTATTACAGAAGGAACTGGCACATATGATAATGTGGTCAAGTGGCTGAATTGAGTCTGTATTGAAGTTACACACAGAAGAATCCTGTTGTCAAATCTGCTGTTGCTCTTCCTTCACTCCCACCCCCTTTTTGTGGTAATGGTGACTGTATGTAAAGTACTAAAACAGTCTCTCTCATCAGTTCTAATAGGTCCCTGTTCTCTTCTCAGCTAACCAAACCTCTGTGGATCCTCCTGCTGACTTATGATAGAAAGTTATTTTTGTGAATCAAATCAGTTCCTCTGTTCTTTCCTGATATTTAGCTGATCTGACTTCTCTTCTAAAAATCACTTCCATATGCCAAGTTCCATCTGCTTACTATGATGCTGGAATATAGCACTTCCTAAGCAAAGTTCATTTCTGCTTTTAGGACATAAATCCTGTATACTTTGCACACTCAATGCAGAGATATAATATGGATTCTGAGCATGAAGAGCATACAAAATCCAGTCCCTAGATGGTAGTTCCATTATCTATTTTTCTTTGTGGCATGGAAAAATTTTGGCCAAATCCTGGAGGCCCAAGTCTACTCCAGGTACACCCTCATGATTTGCAGTGGGAGTAAATGAAGAACATGGTGCTATTTGCGCTCCTTCGCCTTGCAATAGTGTTTCATATCTTCACATACCACCACATTCACATAGACACTTATTCTTAGATCAGCCCAAGCTTGGTTAGTTTGAGTACCTAGTTTATAATGCATGAACTGCAGGCCAAAATTCCATTAAAAAATGAAGTTTTTGAATCCAGTTTAAATATCCATTTTATATATCTGGTTTAAATATTTATCATAAATTGTTGTATGTAAGTGTGGATGTTTGATGTTAATAGAACTTTTAAAATCTACACTTAGAAATAAATACCTTCCTTTATATTTAATTTATAATGTATTTTATATATAGCATAAAGCATATAGTAACCTTTAAGTACATAACATGCCTATCTATATGAGATGACAAAATACATTTTCACCATGGAATAAACTTTTACATCTCTGTTGTAAACCCCTGAAAAAAAGAGACTATCACAAAAATTATGACACAACTTAAAATGTATCAGGAATAGTAAGGTTCATAAAACAGTTGAATATTCCAGAAATTTAATCTTTTGGAGACAAGAAAGCTTGCCCTACACCATGCATGAGACATGAAGGGGCACCACAGAGAATGATGACTGTATGAAACAAGTAATTTTGCTTATGTTTTGTCTTATATATGTTCTATAAGCTAACACAAATATTTAGGAAGGATTTGATGGTTACATATTGAAAATACTTTTACCTAGTTGTTTGTTATTCTTCCATTTAGTTCCATCTATTTCTTTAGCAGTATCAGGAAAAAGAATAATAAAATTTTAAATAAAAAAATTTTAAAAAATGTGTTCATTTATCATACTTCGAAGAAAATTAATGGGATGTTTTCCATAAATATTTCATGTTGGCTCTGGATGCATCTCAGGTTTATTATTTCACAGTAGGCAGCATTATTTACTGCATCTGAGCAGAGTTCCTGTTACAGCTGCATCAAAAAATTATTCTTTGATCTCTAGGAGCAAAGAAAGCATCAAAGTTTATGCCATCTCTTTTACTGTACAATGTGACGTTTTCTATTAGGATTAGCATATTTTGTCTTGCTTTTCCACTAGGATTGGACATCACCTATCTGGTGTAATCCTATGAAATTGTAAGACTCCTAGCAAGCAGAACTACATTGCAGGAGGAATTGGACATCTGTTTTCTGGTGCTGCTTCTATAACGCACCACAGGCAGAGTGAGGAGCATTTGGTCTTTGCAAGAACCTGTTCCTTGAGCAGAGCCAGATGAAACAGACTGAAACCCAGCTGTACCATGGAGCAGGAGAGTCATTTTGCATATGTTCCTCCTCTGCCCTTCTTTGTCTACGAGCAGAGTCAAACACGGCTAATGACCAACCCAGAGCAAAAATTAACAACTCTCACAAAGGTGTGAGTATCGCACAGCAATGGCATGTCAAAACTAAGGTCTGATTGATTATTATTTTTAGAGCACATATAGAGCTTCTGAATAGCTTTAACCTTCATGATTTTCTTGGTTTTCTGTTTGAAATGTAAGGTCACTAAACAAAGTTGAAATCAAAAGCCAGGAATTCGAATGGGGACAATGTTCAACAGTGGTATTTCAATTCATAATCATGCTTTTTACAGGAAAATCAGACAACTAACAGGTGTGAATCTTACTGAAAGTATATGTCTATCTAAAAATAATCCATCTCAGGGTGAACTGAACCTCTTACTAGATCAACTAGAAGGAGTATTCAGCTGCTCACAAATAGGCACTTAGTGTTGTGTTAGGTTGATTAGGACATTGCACCCAGACTCACCTGCCATTCTAAAAGGACACAGGTTTTTTGAAGAATATGTATTTCCCTTGCCAGACCTTTTAGACATCTCAGGTGCATTAGCTGGTCACATATGACATCAGAATCTGATGATGATGTAAATGATTTCTTTGCTGAAGCCCTAACGTAATGCATGGACACCTAAAAATAAGGCAAACCAAATCCTACTTCATCCATTAGCTCCTAAAATCATTTATCTAATGAATAAAGCCACAGAATTTGGTGCAGCTTTTTATAGGAAAATCAGGCAGCTCACTCAGTTATTTGTGAATTGTATTAGTTGTATTAATCTGTTCAAAAGAGTCTGTGTGGACCTGATGATGGATTTTGGACAGATGTGCCCAATTTAGTGAAATATTGGTCTATTGGTCTAGAATACTAAAAGTCCAGGTTCCGTAAGAAATATTTTATGATGGCACTCAGAAAGACTGAAACCAGGGAGATAGCTGGAAAAACTGTATCAACAGAAGATTCTTAGGATAATAGCCTTTTTAAAGGAAACAGACAAGTCCAGGTTTTGCTGAAATTATCTTTCCCATAAAGCTGTTATAAAATCCATGTTCCGCTTCTAAGAGATTTTCTCTTCTTGCCAAGTAGACTGCAACTGCTTTTCAAGACACTGGTTATTTTTGAGGTTGTCAGTGCAAAAGCTGCTTAGGAAACTAAGAAGGGGCATACAGTGGACTTTGTGCATGCTCTCCTGGATTTGATGTCAATTACCTGTTTATCTTTCTCTTGGAAGCCCCTGCCAATCTTCTGCTTGAAGAATTAAACTAAAATTAGAAATCCTTTAATACATCTGGGTAGTTTTGGCTTTGCAGTCCCAAGGTGGTATCTCAGAGAGGAGTTATAAATAAATGTGTTCCCCACTCTGGCGTCCTCACTTTGCTAGTTAGGACCACTGAAGATAACCATTGCTACACTTCATAAACTCTCAACAAGAAGGGGATTTTTTCTGATACTGTATAACTACCAACCTACCTCTTTTCCACTGCTGAATTTAAGAGTGCTGGTGTTTCACAAGGAGGATGGTAAAGATAATGACACATAATTGAAGACAAACAGAAGAAACAACAATTTCACTTTCTTTGGAATTTCATACATGCACATTTCTGAATTATTTTCTTTCCAGGGAAGTGAGTTATGCTGTCTACCTTAATAGGAATTGTACCCAAAGACCCTTTTGGTAAACCCTAAGTTCTTCAATAGTCAATTTTAAGTTCTTAAATAAGCAAAATTCCTTTTAGAAATTATGGGGATTTTGCACCTTGGGTTGATCAAGTTCCTTAAAATGATATTGCACATAAGACAAAGGACCTATCATCCCATCCAGAAATTGAGCGGTAGGTGTTTCACATGTGATATACAGAATCATTACATATTGTGCTTATTTTCTTATAAAAGTATTAATGATGACAAGTTTTCATCTATCAGACTGAACAACAACAATCTGTAACTTGTTACACTATGATATGAAAATATTTAGTTGCATCTTTTCTAAAAGAATACCAGCTTTCCTTCTCAATTTTTATTAAACTAAAGAAAAATAAATACTAAGAGATTAAATGAATAATTTTACACACTATTACAGCTTGAAAAGATGAAAGTCTAGTTTCATCACTGATGTGTTCCTTAGCAGAATTTACTGAATTCTATTAATTAAAGACATCATTTTCTGCAATCACTGGTAAGGGTGAATTCTTACATATTTGCATAAGGCAATTTGGAACTGCTTTGTCTCACAGTGAAAAATATATATGCAGAAGCAATTCTCAGTACTTGCAAAGGAATAAGTTTATCTGTACTTTGCTAAACGAAAGGATTTTGCAAAGTGTCTTCATATTAAAATAGGTCTTAAAATCAAAATGCTTATAAGACGATATAAGGAATTTTAGGACATTTAAACTAAGAAGTAAAAAGAAATTTCAAAACATCAAAGCAAGGAGCTTTTATAATCTGCTGCTGCTTTATTTTCTTTGTTGTCTTTGTGTCAATATTTTAATCTAATAGTTATGAAACATGATCAAAGTTTCAGATAGTCTAGACATCATAAATGTTCATTTTATAACTGGATTTTATGAAAAATATTATTACAGACACATCTACTATCTGAACTGCTATTTCACTGCAACTGTATCAGAATACAGCTCATTCTCTTGCAAATGAGTTTTCACTAGCTGGTAGCTGTGCAGTTCTCTTGGCTTTTTAAAAATGTTAGGGATGGATGATCTGGACACAGTTATAATAAAAGTATAGAAAAGGAGACTTTTTTAAAGAGAAATGAGTCTTTGCTATTGTGGAGAATACAGTGTGTAAGAACCATGGATAAATTAGGCTATGAATGCAGATGTACACTTTAGAAAGAATTTTAACGCCATCAATAATTAGTATTTCTGATGGATAATTTTACAGGTCCAGAATGTGCCAGTATTTCATTGTGCTGCATACACCTGTACTCCTTGAGGCAAATATTGTCTTAATGACTGACCAATATACAAGATAGTTTAGAAGCAAATCAAGACATAAAGAAAAAAAGAATCAATATTATCTCCCAGCAACCTGCTTAATAGCAGAGCCCTATAGTGCTAGGAGAATAGGTCTCCATTTCCAGTGTTAGCTAATGGTCCTTTGTCGACTTTTCTAATCACAGAAAAGTTTCTGTTTAGACATTTCTTTAATGGACATCATGGCAAGGGTTAATATTCCAAGATTCAACAATTCCAACTTCAGTCAAATAACAGGACACCTGACATTTTTGAGGCTGTTCCATCAGCACTAGAAGATGACAAAACAGGAGTTAGCATATCCTAACATTAAGCACCTAAATTACTCAGGGGCATGAACCTTCTCCTGATGTAAAACAGCAACAGCATCCTGATCTCTCTCTTTGTTTTTGTAGCAATACTACAGGGGATAGAAAGACCAGCCATTGGACTTATGTGTTGGTTTTAGCTGGGACAGAGTTAATTTTCTTCACAGTAGCTATTATGAGGTTGTTTGGGATTTGTGATGAGAAGTGACCAAAGGGGTATTTTAGTCAATAAAACATCATGCTCATTATATAAGCTGGGGGTGGGCCAGGGGCCATTGTAGTTAGTTGTTGAGTTGGTCATTTATCTCATTCATGCTCTCTCTTTCTTGGGCTCGCTCAGACTCTGCTGCAATTGCCCCTGGGCTCTGGCTTCCAGGCTCTCTGGCTCCAACTCTCTCTACTCAGGACCTGGCTGTGCATAGGTCGGCAGGTGGTGAGCAATTGTATGGTTTGTTTTATTTTTCATTATCTTTACTACATATTATTATTAATAGTGGTAGTATTATTTTAATTGCATATCATTCGTAGTGTTGTTAGTATTAGTAGTATTGTTAGTATTATTAGTATCACTATTATAGTCAATTATTAAATTGTTCTTATTTCAACCCACAAGTTTCCTTGTCTTTTCCTCCTGCACGGGAGGGAGGGGGGGGAGGTGAGTGAGTAGCTGTGAGGTACTTGATTGCTGGCTGGGATTAAACCATGACAACAAATTAAGATAGATGCCTAAAATTCTGCTGAAATGGATTTGTACCATCCCCATGTGATATTCTTCTGAGCTTTGTACTTTTTGCAAGGTTTCCCCAGGAATCATACCTGTGGTCAAATGAGCCTTCATATAAGTGTACAATTTTCAACTTACATGATGTGGTGGCCTCTCAGTCCCATAAGACCTATTGACACTCATTCAAATTTTAAATGTTTCCAGCCACAAGTTTGGATTCTAACACCATAAGAAAAATTACAACATGATTAAAGGTCTTTTTTCCAGCTTGCAGTAGTGAAAAGGGGAGAGCCATATCAGGGAATACATGGTAATAAAACTCTTAAAGCTCTATTATAGGGAGTACCACAAAGTTTGATTTGGATCACAAATTGTGAGGGTTCCTGTCTGTTTGTCATGTCCATGGTACATGTTTATTGTAAGTGGGAAGTAGAACTTAGTTGAAAAGTATTTTCTTGTTTTCTTTGGCATTCTTTTTTTCCCCTGCTCTGTCTTTCAACTAAATGGATATTTTTTTTATTCTCATTAAAACAAAAGGTAGAGACTCAAACTGCTGTCAATCTTTCTGCTTTATTGCAGAGGTTTCCTAAATGTTAAGCTATAAACACTATCTCATTGTATCTATCCGATTTAAATATAGGTATTTGTGCAAAACAAACTGTTTATTTTACAAGAAAATTAAAGGAACCCAGCATAAAAGAATATGGGAGGTAAGAAAGCTGTCATATAGTTGACATCAAATTCAACAATTCTAAGGGAAGTCACCTATCCACTTGAGTCTTCTTGATCAGAAATCCCATCCTGATTTGAGAAACCATCTCAGTGAGAGCTTTTTCAAATCGGCTGCTTCCCCAAAAATACTTTCATGATTTGATGGCTAGTTCTGGTGATAAAACAACGTAAATATTCTCATAACACAGGGTAAGAAGCCACGAGTCATTTGGGGTTTATAGGGTTTATGGCTTAAAAAATAACTTGTAATTTCATTCTCTCAAGTGAAATGTCAGAAAGATATTTAACTTTTGGTGAATGACCTTGACCATTTATTTGCATAGCACAGAAAAGAATATGACATGAACTTTACGTTTGATTCTTAAGCACTGTGTACTGAACAGAAAAGCTAATAGAAACCTCTATACAAGAACTTTCAATAAATAAAAAACAGAATAACTTCAGGAAAATATTCATGTGATAATTACACTCTTTTTTAAAAGCTAATTACAGCAATTAGCATATTTTTAGTTAGAATTCATCTAGCTTCAGTCTTTAAACAATGCATTTTATTAGTTTACAGAAGATAACTGTCCTAACGTTGTTGTCCAGATAAATATCTGTGAACAGTGATCAAGTCACCTATTAGCAGACTGAGATTACTGAAATATTCATTGTATAATACATTTCTCACACCTTCTTGGAAGATCATCTTTATTTCATCACATGTTTTAAAAATCAGGCACATACTACCCTACAAGAGCCTGATTCTCTTTGCTGGATATTCACCTACTTTTACAGCTAAACATGTTTCATATGTTGGGGTTTTTTTCATCTGTGGCTCTCAGTGGGCTACAAAAGAAATAAAGAGCTCATCCTCTCTCTTAGACATGGCATCAATATAAAAGTCAATCTTAAATCAGTTATCTCTACACTATCTGCGGGTTTTCTCACTTTTGCTGAATTTTTTTAACATCTCAGTTTTTCTGAACGGCAAAGCAGTCTTGAAATTCAGGAATAAATGAAAAGTAAAAGTATATGCCAAATATTATTGTTTCAAATTTTCCTTTTAATATTTATCAGAAGAACACAAGAGAGGTAAAAAGGCCACTTTTGTTGTATTTCATGATGCCAATTGTCTCTTTAATATGGGATTGTCTCACATATAGATCTGATCATCAAATTTTCACTTGGTCTGAAGGAAACCAATGACTTTCTTTTCATGCTATTTTTCAAAAATTCAGTCCAAGTTGCAAGAAAACCCACAAAAGACAGAATCTTCAACAAATATAAAAAAATCATATCTCTGTCAGTAGATATAAATTCAAGTCCATTCACCTTGTACATCTAGCCTGCATGTAAGGAGTGCCCCCTCTCTTCATGCATGATATGCTGGGCACCCCAGCCGCCCCCTTTCCCAAGGCCTAGGGGTCACTGGGCACCTATGCGTTTTCTTCGGATATTGTTTAGCAGGTACAGGCTTGACTACAGGTCTAGTTTTGAAAGCAGATGCTTCTTCCATCTTCCCACTCTAGCATAGTAACCCAGTGGTACAATATTAAAGAAATATTGTCTTATGTGATGTGAAGTAGGTGAGTATGGACAATCTGCTACCACTCCATCAATTATGATATTGAGCTAATAAGAGCATATGTAGTTGGACAAATTCTCCAGAACAAATGCCTTATTTAAGAGAAAATCATAGCAATTTCTCCTCAAATTACATCATGGTTTAACCTTATCTAGCAGTTAAGTACCACACAGTCACTCACCTACCTCCCCCCAACTCTCCCTCAGTGCAGGAGAAAAGCTGGAAGAAAAGACAAAGAAGCTTGTAAAGTTGAGATAAGAACTACTTAATAATTGAATATAAATGAAAGTTATAGTGATACTACTAACAATACTACTTCTAATAACTAATTTAAAGTTAATATAATTGAAAATAGAACATATGACACAACTGCTCACCACCCGCTAACTGTCACACACCCATGTCCCAGAGTAGTGAGAGGTCGAGCACCAGGCTGAAAACCCAGTTGGAACAAAAGCCAGTCAACCCTCCACCCCACTAACAAAACGAACCAGGCCTACTGCTAACAACAGCCCCAAGAGCTAACAAAGGAGAAAGGAGCTAATGACCCAGCTATGAAGCTAGCCAAAGTCTTAACGACACCCCTCCTTCCTCCCCAGGGCCACCTCCTGTCTATGAACGGCCCACATGCACTGAGCCTGACATACCCTGGAATGAAACACTCCTTTAGTCAGTCTGGACCAGCTATCCTCACTGTGGAGAAAATGAACCCCTTCCTGCCTGAAACCAGCACAAACTATCAAATAGAAAATAGCATAAACACATAGAATGTTTAACTTTCTTTAACTAATATATTTACAGGAAAAAAACAAATACTGTAGCTGAATTTTTTTTGGAGGGAAAGAGGGTAGCATAACACAGTATTGTACACAATACTAAGGCCTTTTGCAGTACAATAATCTATGTGAACATTTGTATTTTGAGTGCCTTACAGGGTTTCCACTGCTTTCTATTTAGTAACCAGCCCTTTCTGGTATTGTTTTTACAGTTAAAATTTAAAGACTTGTAGGAATAGTGGGAAAAGATTACAAGATGGAACATTTTTTCTGAAGGCATAAACAAGTTATGATAAAATACCTGCTTATTCTACATCTGCCCTTCCTATTCATGTACTCACAGTGCTTAAAGACAGGTTTTAAATAACACAAAATGAATTGGTATTATATAGCAGTTTATAAAGCAACAGCATGGTTATACAGTGACTACATAAGCAAATTTGACAGCAATTTTGCATTCATGTTCTATCTGGAACATGAAAGGTCAACGCATTCAATATCGTCCCCAAAATGAATGCCTATGATTTTTGTTCAAGAAAGTAATCCAGTTTCTCTGCAGCTGACATACAAACACCACCTTATGCCCAAAACAGTAAGTTCAGACACCTTAAAGGTTCTGTGGCTTCCTCTGACAAATGATTGCTTGGGCAGAAAATTATGAATACAAATTCAGGAGTCATCTTTCGGCCTTTGAAAGGCAAAAACACTGGTCAGGGAATGTGTATTTCTTCTCATTTTTATATGAACGCCAAGAAGATGTTTCCTTCCTCTGGAGAGTTTTTCTGAGGTCAGGAGTTTCAGTCCTTTCTTTAAAACCTATTCTTCTTGTACTTGCAGTATAAAATCTGATCTCAGCTTCTTAAAATGTCCTGACATTTTCCCATGGGTAAGTAGTAGGAAACTTTATATGACTCAGAATAATATGAGGATAAGGCAGATCAAAATCAATAATATTCTAATAGAAATATACAAATAAATCCCTCTTGCAGGTTCATTCACATTGCAGAATTCAGAAAAACTATGATATTTCTGACCTGGCTGATGAACACTTTCAAATATAGTCAAGTGTCTCTTGGTAGAAGCTCTACTACACACTCCTTTGGACCAGTTAGTCAGCATCTGAACTGAAGTGTAAGTGGGCACTGAAACACGCTTAATACTTTGGATACTTTCCCACAGAAGGAAGATTTTGGCTCCTAATATTCACTGATGTACAGTAGGTATAGTATTTGCTGTGATGCAAGTTTCCCTTACAAAAAGTGACCTATAGTGGGCACCCATAAAGATCATGTTGGCAATGACTGCCAGGTGGGTTTATCAGACTCAGAGATGTCTACCTGTGAGGTAGTCACTTCCTTGAGTGAGTGTAATCAAAGGGCAGCTAGTCAATACAGGTAGTGTTGTCTGGAGCACAATTCACCTCTTTCTACATACACCCTGACCATTCAGGGCTCTGAACAACATGCAAGGAGGGACTGAGAGCACTGCGCTTTTTTGGTCTGATGGAGAAGAGGCTAAGGATGTAACACCTTCAGAGGAGCTGCAGAGACAGCAGAAATAAACACACCTCAGCAGTGGCAGACAATGCAGCAAGGAATCAGTGGCCACAGTTGGATGAGGCAGCAGTTTGTACAGTGTTCAGCTGGAGATATAGGTAAGAAGATTGTGGAACAGGCAACTAAACAGAAGATAAGGCAAAAACATTTTCTGGGGATGAACAGGGCTGCTAAATGATGCAACAACATACATTAACTCTTCCTAGGAGAAGTGTATACTTTCTCCTTTGTAGAAAAGACTCTGATGTTGAGATCTTCAACCTTAAAAAAGAATTTTCATTTTTCTCCTTCCAAGTATAACAGGAAACAATGTGACATCCTGACACTAATTTCTGATCACTTATTCTCTCAAACATTTACAAGCATTTTAGAGCTATTAGCCCTTTGTACATACCACAAACATAAAGTTTGGTGTCTTCTGTTAGTTTAGTCTTAAAACTGGGTGCATGCCCACGGGTATCTGGTTAAATTTCGGATACGTCTTCCTAACCGCTTTGTTATAGTGTGAATGCTTCAATCAGAGATATTTCTTGACTGCAACCGCAAATGATTTGCAGAGATCATGTTGTATCTATGGGTGAATCAAACAAATAATACCTTATGAGAAAATATGTCGAACACCACTAAGATAGAAGACATATTCACAGCGAGCAGTTACTGAAATTTCATTCTATTATACTTGCTACTGCCCATAGGCAAGCTTAAGCTTAGTTTTACAAATGGAATATTCACAAGAAAAAGTCATTATATAACACAGAGATAGCATTTAGTCCATAGATTACAGCTGAAAAGCTTGCTAAAATGATTCATTGTCAAATAATCAAGCTGCTTTTCCAAACTCCATTGAACACAACTCAGATTGTGATGACTAACAAGGATATGGATGGCCCCTGAATCTGGAGAAAACACAAATGGCTTGAAGTCAACTTTTAACTTCTCTGCTGATTCTAGCACAGCTGATCTGCCATTCAGGGTCTGGTTCCTAATTTAGATTTTCACACATTATGAAGTAATAAGACTGATAAAGGAAGCACCAATTGTTGTTTACTACTATCATTTATAGTGCATTTGGACCTATTAGGTCCTGCTGCACGCTGGGGATGAAGTCACACTACATCAGCCACTGAAGATTGCCTGTGATTTCACAGGGAGCAGAGGGAGCCAAATTACTTCTGCTCCTCCTTTGGGAGAGCAGCAAGTCCAAAAGGTCTCTCCAGATACAATTGCTTTTTGCAACAGTGGGATTACAACACCATAGAGTGGAACACACAGTAAGAAAGGAAAGTGCTTCTCAATGCCCCTGGAGAAAGTCATTCCTATTCAAACATTTTCTACGTTGTTACATAAATATTATCTGCCACCAACAGCATTGTGACATACACTCAAAATATCAGGAAGGGATGTTACTGTGCATATAGAAATCATATTTTAAATTATTCTAATGTGGGCAATTTATTTTCTTGTTTTCAAATAAATTAAGAAATAATATAAATCAGAAGATTTCATGTAAAATTCAGTAAGAAAAGTAGACTGCATAAGAATTGATACCAAAATTGAAATCAGAGTTGCTACCCTCCCCACAGAGAGCTTGAAAAACTGCAGATTGTGAGGAACAGCCAATTTAACGGTGAACTTCTATTGTGTGTTCTCTCAAATGCACACATTTGCTTTCTTCCAAGTCTGCTTAATAGCTTTTGCTTAAATGTCTCTGCATTCAAAAGTATAAGGCTAAGCATAGAAAATATTATCCATAAAGAGACTTTGGGGGTTTTTTAGAACACAATGAACATAGAAAACCAGGTGCTAGGAGAAGGTCTTTCTCAAGCTTGTAAAACCACTTCAGTTTCAGTTTGAATTGCTTGCTGTGTAGCAATTGTGATCATGTCATTAATGACAAATTCTAGCAAATGTAATAAGATCACAGTACTCGTTACCTCCTTATTAGGTACTTGGGTGAAAATCTTAGGCCTCAGGCAACACCTGTTAAAATGTGAAGCATACCATTCATATACCAGGTAATTAAGGTGCTCTGTCTTTACAAGAGCAGCAGGGCATATTTTATCTAATATTAATTTTAAAAATCCATCTTCACATACACGGTTTCTTAAGGACTTCATCCTAAGACCGTGAAGAGGAACCAGTAGAAAGAAACAAGAACATCAGAATCACCCTCTGAATCAGAATTCAGATCCTAATCACTTAAGGCTCACCTTAGATCCTAAGGCTCTAAAGGGGCCCTGCAAGAAGATATTGCAAAGAAAAGTTCAAAGATCTCTAGGTAAGCAAATTTAAAGTTAATTTGCTGCCACACACATCTTTTTCTGATCAAGAATAATTAAAGGTGGGCTTCAAGTTTCAAGCATTAAAAACACCTGCATAATTTTAGTTAACATTAACAAGGATAATGGGATATTCTTTGTATCGACAAACCTGTCAAACTGTGTTGAAAACCTATTAATTCCTGGCCTCAGTTACTTTCACTGGCCATAACTTACACTGCATAAATACATGATGTGTATGCAAAGGACTGACAGATTTAAAACAACAGAGCCTTCCTTGAATTTTCTCATTTCCAAGATCCAGCAAACACTCTCATCACCTGAATCTGTATTTTCATTCCTTATGAATCCCTCTAACTGCTCCCTTCATCTCCTCCGTTTATTGGATTTGTAATTAATTAAGCAGCAATATTCTATATTCCCCTTCTCATGGAGACATTTCAATGAATTGATAATTTGACATTGCATGGAGATTATTTTTAGCTCTAAACAACTACTTCATAAACTATTTAGAATCTAGTCACCTATTTTGACAGTGCAGAACTAAAAGCTTTTTCTTGTCTCATTTTCTCTCACAGCATAACTGTAACTTTCAAAGGAGGCAAGATATTGGATGCAGTATTCATTATCACCTGATAATTACAGGCTAATTACATTCTTTGGGGTTTGGATTTTTTTTTTAATGACAGATAGGAAAATATTGATTGCAGTTTTCCTCAACATGCAGGGACAACAGTATGAAAAAGTGACGTTTTTCATCACCTAGTCATGGCACACAACAAAACGAAAAGCTCAGTATAGATACCAGTTCTCTATATACATCTGACTAATCTTTTCTAATCCTTTTTCAGTTTAATTTTCTAGCTAAGTGTCTCTGAGATATTAAGCTGGGATATGAGAACTGTAGGAATTTCTCTGAGAAAAAAAAAAAAAAGGCATTTTATGCTGATACTGCATGTTATACAATACCATGAAATCACAAGAAAAAATTATTTCCTCTGAAGAGTAAACATCTGAAAGGCATATGAAACTGTAGTGAGATGTTCAAAGCTGCAGACTCCCAGAGCAATAGCTGTCTTCTGCTTCTTAATAGGGAATGTTGAGGACCAGGGCTCTTTCTTACCACAACTTCCTTTCACATTGACTAACACTGAAATTTTTGTAGCTTTTCCCACTTCAGGGTGCACAGGACATGATGTTTGAAGACCCTTTACCAGGCAGTGCCAATGGACACCCTACCATTATGTAGCCCAAATCCCTTTTTCCCATGAACTCTGAAAGAACTGGGAACATGAAGCTATACTCCTACTTAACGTGTTGATTCCCATTGTGCATACTGTGTGTTACACAGCTGTCTCTAGATGTTCTGCATTAGCATTTTGGTTTGGATCAAGACTGCTCCCTGGAGTGGATCAGTCAGCGCCACTTCCCATCCTTGGGCTTACACCACGGACAGGTGCAGAGCACACAGAATAGACCCCTTTTCACCAAAACTAAGCCAGAAAGATGCTCTTCTGTGGCACATGGAATATACTCAAGCTGCCAATGGGCACTCAGGCCACAGACCTAAAGTTAGCCTGCGGCTAATGATTGAAACCGATTCCATGTGAGTATCAGGTCCTCAGCCAATAACTGTTTTACCATACACATTCTGTAGAAGTGTTTTGCTTTGTCTGCTGATGTAGGTATTCTCTGACCATCTGTTGTGGTTTAGTCCAGCCAGTAACGAAGGACCCAACAGCCGCTCACCCCATGTTCCGCTCCCCCCTCACCTCCTCCCAAGGTGGGATGAGGGAGAGAATCAGGTTGAGATTCAGAAAAGGGAGAGGAAATAATAATAATACTGATAAAGGAACATACAAAAACCAAGTAGTCCACAATGCAACAATTGCTCACACCCTATATGATCAAAAGCCTGTACCTGAGCAGCAATTCCCCCCTGACTAGCTCCGCTCAACTTACATACTGAGCAAGAAACATAGAATCATAGGATGGTTTAATTTGAAAGGGACCTTAAAGACCATCCAACTCCACACCCCCTGCCATAGGCACTCACATTCCACTAGACCAGGTTGCTCAAAGCCTCATCCAGCCTGGCCTTGAATAATTCCAGGGAGGGGGCATCTACAGTTTCTCTGGGCAACCTGTTCCAGTGCCTCACCACCCTGTCTGTGAAGAACTTCTCCCTGATATCCAATCTAAATCTACCCACTTTCCATTTGAACCCATCACCCCTTGTCCTGTCACTATAGGCCCTTGTAAAAAGCCCCCTCAGCTCCCTTGTAGGCCCCTTCAGGTACTGGAAGGTGCTATAAGGTTTCCACAGAGGCTTCTCTTCTCCAGGCTGAACAAGCCAAATTCTCTCAGCCTTTCTTCACAGGAGAGGTGTTCCAGCCCTCTGATCATCTTCATAGCCTCCTGTGGACTTGTTCCAACTGGTTGATATCCTTCTTATTTTGAGGGACCCAGAGCTGGACACAGTACTCCAGGTGGGGTCTCACAAGAGCAGAGTAGAGAGGGAGAATCACCTCCCTTGTCCTGCTGGCCACGTTTCTCCTGATACAGCCCAGGATACGGTTGGCTTTCTGGGATGCCAGTGCACACTGTCGGCTTGGGTCCAGCTTTTCATCCACCATTGCCCCAAATCCTTCTTCCCTGGGCTGCTCAGTCCATACTCCACCCAGCCTGTCCTTGTGCTTGCGATTGCCCCAACCCAGGTGCAGGTCCTTGCACTTGGCCGTGTTGAACTCCATAAGGTTGGCATAGGCCCACCTCTCCAGCCTGTCAAGTTCCCTCTGGATGGCATGTCTTCCCTCCAGCATGTCAACCGCACCACATAACTTGGTGTCATCAGCAAACTTGCTGAGGGTGCACTCAATCCCACCATCCATGTTACTTACAAAGGTGTTAAACAGCTCTGGTCCCAGTATCAACCCCTAGAAATGCCACTCATCACTGGTCTCCACACAGACATTGAGCCCTTGACCACCCCTCTCTGAGTGTGACCATCAAGCCAGTTCCTTATCCACAGAGTGGTCCATCCATCAAAGACATGCCTCTCCAATTTAGAGACAAGGATGTTGTGCAGGGCGGTGTCAAATGATTTTCATAAGTCCAGGTGGATGAGATCAATTGCCCTTCCTTTATCCACCAAGTTTGTGACCCCATTGTAGAAGGCCACTGTATTCATCAGGCCTTATCTGCCCTTAGTGAAGCCTTGTTGGCTGTCACCAATCACCTCCTTGTTTTCCATGTGACTTAACGTTGTTTCCAGGAGGATCTGCTCCATGATCTTGCCAGAAGACACCTTATGACATGGCGCTTTATGACGTGAAATATCCTTTTGGTCAGTTTGGGTTAGCTGTCCTGGTTGTGACTCCTCCTGGCTTCTTGTAGAGATGAAGTTGGGAGAACAGGGGCAGTACAAGAAGCTGAAAAAGCCTTTGGTTTAATGTAAGCATTGTTTGTCAACAACTGAAACATTGTTAGCAACATTCTTCTTAGCACAAATCCAAAACACAGCCCGATACTAGGCAATATGAAGGAAATTAACTCTATCCCAGCCCAAACCAGCACATCACCCCCTTAGACAGCAACACTCTAGCTGTGTAGCTACTATTTAGGGGGGAGGGGAAGAGTTTAATAGAGCTTTTTAGAGTTTTAAGTATTTACTTCTTTAACAACGGACACTGTTGTTGTCCCACTGTTGTAGTCATGCTTCAAACCACAGAGGGTTTGAATGTGGTCTTTTTACGACCCTGTAAGGGTCATTGCAGACCGATTTCTGTAACTTCTTCGATCAAACAAATAGTCTTATAATTAGGAGAAATGGAGGTTTCTAGGCTAAATATCTCAATGATCTCTCCTCCTTTTGCATATGGTGTCTTTGATGTCTGTCAATGCAGAACCTGACCATCTGAGACAGAGAAGGAAAAATAATACATTCAACAGTATCCATAAAGGGGTAAAGAAGGTAACTTTTTCTTCTTTTTTAATTTCCTTTTTATTCTAAACTATCCTCTTGAAATGATTCATTCGTAATATGACAATCCTGACCAGGCTGCTGGTTTAATATAGAGTAGATATAGAGTGGAGTGTTTTCTGACCTTAGCTATAAAATCTATATATTGAACAAGCCATAAGTAAAGATAGAGAGGGTGACTTGGCTCATTAGCTTTTCTTTTTCTTTTCTTTTTGTAACAGAATTAAATTTCAAAATAAAAACTCTGCTTTACTGTTAGCTAATATTTGCTTGTCAGGGGAAATGTCACTTTTTACATTTTATTCCCTGATCTTCACTTGTAATTATCTGGGTTCTAACTCTTATACATCAAATTATGGTAATGAAAATACATTCAACTAGAAAAACCTTAACAAATCATGGACATAGCTAGCATTAGTAGCAACACTGATTAAATGCTACAATCTGTTTCCAAGAATTGATACTTCTACATATCTTGTCATTTGGGCCTGGTATAACTTTGTGTTATTTTCACTGTATTAAAGAAAGGATAAATAAAAACCCTCAAAGGAAAGTGTTAATTGTACATAACTAACTGAAGCAGTGTGGGGACACTTCCTGAAGGTATTTACAGCCCTCTCTAAAGGTATGTATCTATCTCCATTATTCATGCCAAACTATGTCTATTGTATGAATAAACTGAAGGAAATTGCTTCCGGTACTAGCTGCTGCTGTTCATAAATTAATTCCCTAAAAAGTTTTTTGGTTGCCCATACATACAAAATTATTTGAAATGAGGCAAAAAAAAAGCTAATTTAATCGTGAAAAAAAGGATTCAGAAAGTTGTTTTTTTCTAGGCACAGACCTAAAAAGTGATATTCACTGTGCAAAATAAAGTCAAACCAGCTACCCAACAAAGCAGGAGAGGAAGAAAAAAAAAATCAAACATATCCTCACTGACACCCCTTTAGTTCTTCATTGTTTTTTGTCACTGCAGATACAAGTGTGTGGCAATAACAGTCCTGTATTTTCACAAAATATAAAGAACTGTCTGAAATTGAATATCAAAAGAGGAGGTGCTGGAACTAATTGGAAAATTAAATGCTGACTAGTCACTGGGACTGGAAAATCTTAAATTAAGAGTTCTGAAGAAATTTAAGAATGAAACATATGAGCTGCTGGCAAGAATATATAATGTCTCAGAGTCAACTGTTCTATGCAATGTCTGGAATTCAGCAAGTATTTTGCCCAGCTTTAATATAGTTACAACAGTTATGTTTGGCATTTCCTATTCCCATAATCTATCTTCAGTTCCAGAGTGAAAACTGTGTGAAATGACAATAACAGATACACTTAAGAAATGCCTCAAGTGTAAAAATTAAACATACAACTACAGTGGCTTCCATGAGGAAAAAGAAAGGCTTCTATTTCACTGTTATTATAGAATTTGTGAGTGTGACACCAGCTTAGAGGATGAAGGAGAAAAAAATGAATATATTTTACTAGGATGATCTAAAAGCTTTTGAAAAATTTTCACAAAAAATATTATTAAGGAAATCAAGTTGCAAAGTACTGTCAATGGTCAAAACTGGCTAAGAAAAAAAAAAAACATTTACAAACACCTGATGGGTTTTCAAGATGAAAATTCATACTGGTGTGCTTCTGAGACAGCTGAACTGGCTTCCACTTTACTGTAAAATGACTTTATAATAAAACGACTACATTTTCAGGTGTTCTACAATATTTAAATTAGCTTTAAATTGAATTAATATATTTTTCAACTATTACACAGAACTTACTTGAATTAGCAGAATATTTCCTCAACCTCCTTTTCCTCCCTATTTCCACCTTTGACACATCTCCTCACATGCATTAGTCAAAGATGTGAGACCAAAAGCTTGCCATGTACCAATACATTTCCATTATTTCATTTTATTGCTTCATACAATGTAATCTGTCACAAGACTAAACCAAACACAACACCATGCAACAAACTTAAGGCTCAATGCAAGCCTCCTAGAAGACAAAGGAAGAGACAAACTTGCTAAGTTAAAGCCTGTCAGATGACTAGATAAGTGCTCAGATTCTGTAAGAAATCTCATGCATACTATAACTAATTTCTAAAAGTATTGATCCATATTTACATTTATCAGACCTAAAAAATACAACTGCAGTTAGGCCGTATGACTGCATGTTCCCTTCTCTGACACCCTTCTCTTCTTTCTATGCTTACTTGCCAAGCATAGTCTTGATTTAAATTTCATCCTGCAGATCCATCTTCAAGAGGGAACTTCGTTAATCTTCATGCTTGGGCAGAGGTCTAGTGTTAATGATAAAATTTGGCATGTAAGCTCTTTGTAGCACTCTCTCTCTTATCACAGATTTATAAAGTAACAAGATCAGTAGAAGTTGCTGTACTATAAATACAATGTGAATCAAGGAAAATACACACTTCAGTTGTCATCTAAAAAAAATGGTTTCTACCAGTCATTTTCTATATTCTTTCACATTTCAGCATATGTTTTTCCCCCTTCACTATTTTGTTGTGAAGCTGAAAGTACAGTACGTAACACCTTTGGCAAAGTAGCTGAAATTCAAGGGCTAGCACTAGATTTACATTTCTGCCCCTGGAGCTGGATAGTACTGCAACTGTTACACAAAGAATTCATTCTCAAACACTCAGAGCACTGTTGAGAATGCATATGATATGAACAGTTTTACAATGACTGCTATAATACACTTTCCAGACCTAGAATGGAATATGTTTTTCTTCCCAGGTCAGTATTTATCAAAACCCATGTACAATGGAAATAAACTTATGTTTTGGAGTGACTCTGTGAACTATTTGTATTAAGATTTTTGATTCCCTTATGCCAGTACAAATAGCTTTCTGGCATTTTTTCAAAGTAAAGAATTGGGCCAAAGATTTTAACTGTCTTTTGTGATGCACAGTACAACAGTGGATGAAACTTGACTTGTCATGAGAGTATTACTTTGCTTTGCCTCTCATGTTTCCCTCCTTTTATTGTATCTTTTCTTATTTTAACTGCACTTATACTTACATTTCATAAATAAAAGCTGTAAATGCTCATGTTTCTTAACATGTTTAAATTCAGAGTGGTACCTATGGCATAGGTCAAATGTTTTATCCAAACTCTACATTCAAAAAATAGCCTGGGCATCTACTTTCCATGTAGACATCTAATCCCAAATTATAACTTCAGAACTGTTACTTGACTTTTCCATGGCCACACAAAGGTTGTCAGAATGTTGCCTTTTGCACAAAACGTTTACATATTTATTGCAGCAGGATTGCCGACAGAGTGAGTGTTTAGTATCCTGATTGTGATCCTTGGTATCACCACTCACTTACTTTCTCTTTTTAATACCAAAGTAGCTGAATCAAGGAGAAATAGATTCAGCCGCAGTCTGTCCACCTCTCTGAAACACCCTGTAGAGGAATCCTTGGTGTGGTCTCTGGCAAGGTCAGACTTCTGCATTGAAACTCCTACTCAGAACTAGAGTGTAAATCTTCTCCCACTTCTCTTCCTCTAATTCATTGCATTCCTCCTCTGTGTGAGTTTCCTGCCTACTTGCAGTAACTAGTTTGCATTTGTGAATTTCAAGCAAGGCTCTAGGAACTATAAAACTTAAGCCTCCCAGTGTCTCCTCCAACCTCTCAGTACTTATTTCCCAGGTCAACACTTTTGTCACCCTTCGGGTGCCAGTCTGAGCTGGTCAGCTCCTGGTATGTAACAGGAGCGATACAGAGATGCCTGATTCTAGACCAAGGATTCTATTATACCATTCTCATAGGACACAGTGGCATTTTGGTGAGGAGGTTACACAAACTCTGCCAGACTGTACCTGCTATTGCCTTTCCAGCTGGCCAAATCCAGCTGCCTGCTGGACCTCCCAGAGGCTGCTTTCCTTCTTGCCCCAACATGCCTGTAAACAAAAGCACATACTCAAGGCTTACCCCAGGATGCAGTCAGGAGGCAGCTAGGCTGAGGGCTTGGCCCTAGAAATCATGAGATGCTCCAGGGTCCCATAGTACAGACATAGTCTTCAGTGTTAAGCCTCATCACACATATGACTCTTATCACCCTCTTATTTAAGCTTCTCACTTCCGTACTATGGTCTTTTTTTCCCCATGTAACTCTGCAGCAACTTAAAAGATATCCTTTACTTTGCCTGGGTTCTGTTTAACTCTCACTGATAGGAAACTCTAGTAGCTGGACTGTCATGAAATGTAAACCAGCAAAAATACTCTAAAGCCAGGAGGAATCTGTCAGTTTTCAACTGCAGAGAAATTGACTTTTGATCTCTAGTCCCTCTATTACCCATGAGTATACAGAGTAAGGTAATTATGTATTTTGAGCCTAATGGCTCAGTGCTATCTATAACAAGGATTTCCAGGAAGAAGAAGGATCCATCTTTCATAACTCTGGAAAGCTTTGCTCAGTGTTGAACTTCGATAGCCCACTTCATTTTCATTGTCTGCCCTAATTTTATGTATTTTACTAATCCTTCTTAATTTAAATTTACTTCAGGCTAACAAAGGAAATTATATTATTTTGGCTTCATGGTCTTCTGCCTTTCTTTCTTTCTTGTATTTAATTTTTCACAAACTTTAAAGAACAATTCTCTTAAAGGATACTTCAGATGTTAGAATAAATTCACAGGCAAATTCAGGGTGTTGGCTCAAATGTTGGTGACAGAAACCCTTGATCTAGTACAAACGGCAAATTAAATGTCACAAATGCAGCAGGATTTCACTTTACAGACTCTGAACCTGTGGGTGGTAAAGACTATGGACTGCTCTCTGCAGAAGCAGTGGATTAACCCTTTCCTTGGACAGAGAGGGATTTTTGTACAAAGTCCTTAATACATATGAAACCTCTCTTTTAAGTTCTTTTAATGTTACCACACACACCAGGAACAGGTTGAGGACAAATGATAGGGATAACAGTTAAGTAAGATGAAGCTGTGTACTTGTTTATAAAGCAGAGATGAAGGTGTGGATGCCTGAAGCAGTCCATATATCTACCAAAGAGAGTATAGAAATAAAATACAGACAGACAAAAGAAATGGTGCATTGAAAAAAACAAGTGGACCCTGGGTTGGGTGAATGTCCCAATGCTCATATTTTTCTGCCACCTTGTAAATCCTCACTGACGAAATAGATGTAAACAGTTGGTGTTTTCCATTCCCTGACAATGAATTCTTCACCCCCTGCTCCTAAGGGATGGCACCCTACTGGCATAGGAGATGTAATTTTCACCAACAGAGGTAAATTGGTCCCTGAAGCTTGCCCTTTATGTTATATATGATTTATTTACATTTTATTAACTAGAATAACAGTTATTACAGCTTGATAATGTTCACTGCCAAAAACAGAACATCTCACAGCAGTGGAGCTGTTGAAACACAGATCTATAATCATTTCATCTCTTCAGCTTTACTCTAATGTTAATATTTTGATGAGAGAGGCTATATTCTAAAATTTAGGAAAGGATTGATGGACTCAGCAATCTAATTACAATGGTGTGTGAGGCAACAAATATATGTCTTTTCATGTGACTTTTAGGCTGCAGGTGGCATTGTACCTTTCAAAAGACAACTGGGAATTGATATTTTTCACAGAGCTCATTTCTATTCCAATCTGTACCACCCTAACTCCACAGTTTTAATTGGCTTTCCATCTGCAGAATATAGACTTTTCTTTCTACCCTGCCAAGTCTGGACTGTGAGCAACCTCCTTCATTAATGTCAGTTGTCATTCAGGGCTACAGGTGACATTGATTAATTGTCCAATTAGTTTAATTATAAGGAGGAAAAGATGTGGAAAGCAACACATGTATCAGGAATGTTTAATATACAGTAGACCTGTAGCCAAATAAGAATATAAAGAATTCTGTAAATCAGTAAAAGCAAAGGAGGTGTCATTTTTTTCACCATTTTGTTAATCACTCCGAAGGTACAAAAGAAGTTGCCACAGAACTCTGCAGCCACTGTGTAATAGTTTCGGGAAAATGTTTTAAACATTGTTCATTTGTGAAAAATCTCACCACAACAATAAAAAGTGTATAATTTAAAATTATTTTTGAGTTAAAAGCTGTCATGGAGGTGGCTAATTTTGGCGCCTTATCTATTTTTTTCTTTAAATTTTGGTGACCATTATGTTCTTTAAAAGACTGTGATGTTCCTTTAGTAACACTGCAGGAAATAGAGAATCTGTGATTTTCTTTATTTTGTTGATAATTATAAACAGGAGGTAGTCACAGCTCAGAGACTTTTTTGTGTCTTGTGCTAGATTTTTTTAAACTTTGATGGAAAAAGCAAAGCTATTATCCATGGTAAGAAAATGCCACCTAAGACAAATCTAAAATTCTTCCAATTAACTCGAGTAATTAGAAATTGGAAAATCTCCAGTGAACTTCTCATACCCAATCTAAACTGAAAAATAAGCACAGAAGCTAGTGGTGCTCAAAAAGGTGTAAAGAAACAGAACCGACAGTGCCCACTGATGACGAGACCATACAGATGTGCTCCTGGCACTATCTGCTAAGCAAAGAGGAGAGCTCTTTGCATCCCCATATGGCACAGCAGTAACTCCAGTACCATAAGTTTACACTGCTAAACACTCAACACACCATGCTTTTAAAGCAAAACACTGTGCACATCATCAGGGTTCAACCTTCTTTAACATGCAGATCATACTGCTCCGTGGCGAATACAGGATAACTACGTGGGCAGTGCCATGTACAAGAGTTTCTATGGTACATACTTCTGGTATCTTCAGTGAGCACAGATGTGAAAAAAGCGGTGGCGGGACTTAGCCTCACTTCAACTGGGAACCATATGAGCAGGCAGTTTCACAGTGCTTACACCCACACCACAGTAAGTGCAAAAATGCACTGCCACCTGTAATCCAACTGAGGAGTACTGGGGGGCCTGCAGATCTGGTTTACCTCCCAAGTCAAAACCAAATCCCCAGACAAATAACCCATCTCACCCCAGAAGCAGTTTCCACCGTAACAACTTCCCACTGAGCATCCAGCTTGCCCTCCCTTTAGGTCACTCTTCAACGATTCCTTCATCGCCCTGGAGCTGACAGCAGAGCTGAGTCATGGGCTCACTCATTGCCTTCAACTGTACTGGCTCAAAATCTGCGAGTCACATTTCTGCTGTCATGTGGGCTGTGTAGAGCCCAGTCCTATGCAATGCAAAATATCCCTCCCACTCAAACTTCTGGAACACACAATGCTCAGTACTTCTAAGGATCTATTATTTTAAAAGTTATATTGCCCAGCTGCCTAGCTGGTAACTATATATAGATGTATATGAAAAATGAAAGAATCTGTATTTAGAAGCAGTGTAGCCACTGTGACAAATTATTTGACAGGAAGAACCTGAAATTCTTTGACTGTACTAAGTTTGCCTTTGAATCAGTTAACTGGCCAGTGAATTAATCAGAGGGCGAAATGTCTGTCTTTAAAAGGTATTGCCTATTTGTGTCAGAGCTATGAATATCAGAGTAGAATGATTTATCGTGTATAAAGAGATAAAATCTAAAACCAAATCTAGAAATAATGAGAAAATTCACTGAATTTTAAACTACCTTGTGTTGGGTTTATATAGTCTTTGCATTTGCTCATTCAAAAATCAGAAGTTTATTATAACATGTAATTGAATTACTAGTATACTTGTTTATTTGATTTCTATATTGTCACTCAAAATACTTACATGTAAATTTTTAACTGTAAATGTTGTTGAAAACAGCTTCTGATTCTCTTCACAAGCAAAGAGATAATTGTGTTAAGTTTGAATTAACCCTGACATCATAATATTTGATCAAAAATATAACCATTCCCCTTTAAAAAAATTATACCAAGATGACAAATTTGTCTTGCTAAGATCTGTAAGCATTTTATATTAAATTTCCTACAAACTAAATATTTGATAGGAACATTTTTCTTTAAAAAATAAGTGAAATCTTGAATGCAGTCTAAGAATTTACTAAGCATCTAGTTTCTCAATAAAAGATTACGTATCCAAGAATGGGATCCAAGAAATTTCACCCATGTAGTTGGTGATTCGAGACAGTACAAACCTGAGAACACAAAAAATTCTGCCTCTAGACCTATTTATTCTGGACTGAAAGAAAAGCCCTTTTTGTATTCACATGCTTCAATCTTCTTCAGTAAGTAGGCTAATATGCTCTTCCTCCTAATGATCTGGGCAGAGCTTGCTCTTTTCCTTTAAAATGTGAATGCTGGAAGCAGACATACTAGTACCCCTACCCCTCCTATATCCTAATCTGTTTAACACATTATTCTTTCACCTTAGCCAGAAGAGGATGAAGCTCATCTTTCTGAAGGGTATCTGTAGAATACCCTAGAAACTGTAGAACAGATTTAGGGTAGAACTTTTTACCCCTGCACTTGCAGTTGTATCAGCATGTGGCAAGGAACTCAAAACTCTGGGCTGCTGAGAGAAAGGAGGATGAACATGAGTGATGAGGGCTCAAGCTAAGGTGGTGCTTTGATCTTGAAACCTTTGATTTCAGATGCCTTTAACAGGTCATGATCCAGTATCTTGGTTGACAGTGATGTAAAACATAGTAAAGACACACAGACAGGTGACAGATTAATTAGCTGAATTTTAAGTTAAGGCACTCTGCATAAAACAAAAGCGATTGTAAAAAGTTCAAGCCAGACCTTCTTGGACATACAAAGCCTCTCAGGGTCTAGTAATATTAATGACCAGCATGCATTTCATGGTCACCCATGTCAACAAAAAACACTTTAAGAACTAACTATGAAGTCTGAGAAGCCAAGTAGGTTATATTTGTATATTGCATTATATTATTACTATTACAATTAAATATATTATACATATTTACATATGCATAAAAATACATATACACATATAGAAAAGCACACAGATAGACAGACACGTGCACATGTAAAACAATTTATTTTGTAAGGAATAGAAAACTGGTCACACATACTGATAAATGACATATAGATAGTAGTTTTCTGTGGGCAATGCCCATGTTTTAAAGGAAATTTTATTAAGTAAGGTTTTAGGGGAACCTCAGCAGGATTTACGTATTTTAAACAGTACATTTTAGAATTCTGCTCTGCATAGTCAAACAAAATGTGAGAATAACTCACTTGTCAAGTGAAGTGACCTTAAGTACCCTTTCTGAACTTCATATACTGTACTTTGATCCTAAATATAAGGAAAAAGTGCTGAATATAGTGTTCTAGCACCCAAGGGAAACTTTCTAAGTATTGTGGGAAGAACTTAATTTGGCATCTCTACCAAATACACCCTCAAAAAAGAAAGAACATATCATTTAAAGCGGAAACAGTCATCTGCCATGTGTAAATCCTTTCTGCCTATTACCATATGCCCTCCAGAGACCAGGGAGAATTGCCTCAGGGAAGAAAATGCAGCATAAAGTAGCTAGAGCTAATGAGGAAAGAAGTTGACAGAAGCCATAAAGAAAAATGAAATTATTTAAGCATTATATCCAGATCATCTAGTAACTGAGACAATGCCAGCTATTTAAAAACAGTACAAGAATAACATAACTGCAGTTTCAAATTGTCCATCCAGCATGTTCGTGATATGCAGTTTCCCAGAACTGAACAATCGGATCTTCAAATATGCACTAACATCAAATTGATGTTGATTCATCTTTACCCTTCACTGCTGGGGATTAAGATGGAGGCAAAGATCAGGAAGGCAGGAGGTTGTAGATTATACTAACTGTGGAAGAAAACCCAGCAAAAGTCATATTGCCCTTATGTATTTTCTCTTTTTGAAACTCGGCCCATGCAAAAGTTAAAACTTCCCTCTCTCCCAAATTGGGTTTAAGAGGTAAGGACAAAAAATAAACAACCGCCCATATGACATCACACAACTTAAAACTTTATGTCCTCCCTATTTCCTGAAACCTTTCTCTGTGTGGCTCAGTATTTTCACTGGTGATCCACAATCAAATGAACAAACATAGAATCCTCTTACTGAAGTTCCCAAACAGCAAGGCCTGAGGGAATGTATAGTGAATACTGACCAGGCAAAACCACTTTGAGTTAGACTGATTGGAAAGAAGTCCATTTAGCAGCAAGCACCCATGGCTGTGCTGCCATTTAGAGGGGCCTCGATGGACTGGAGAAATGGACAGAGAGGAACCTAATCAAGTTCATCAATGGGAAATGCAAAGCCCTGCACCTGGGAAGGAATAAGCCCAGGCACCAGAACAAGCTGGGGGCTGACCAGCTGGAAATCAGCTTTCTAGAAAAGGATCTGAGCATCCTGGTGGACAAGCTGACCATGAGCCAGCAATGTGCCTTTGTGGCAGAGGCAGTCAACAGTCTCCTGGGCTGCATTGAGAAGGGAGTTCCCAGCAAGTTGGGGGAGGTGACCCTTCTCCTTTATTCAGCACTGGTGAGGTCACACCTGAAGTACTGTGTCCAGTTCTGGGCTCCCCAGTGCAAGAGAGACGTGGACAGAGACAAACAAAGGGGCTGGAGCATCTGTCCTATTAGGAAAGGCTGAGAGATCTGGAACTGTTCAGCCTGAAGAGAAGGCTCAGAGGGATCTTTTTAATGAGCGCAAATACCTGATGGGAGGGGTGTAAACAGGGCAGAGCCAGGCTCTCCTCAGTAGCCAGGAGAAAGAAGCAATAGGCAAAAATTGAAACAGGAAATTGCATTTAAACATAATAAACCACTTCATTTTACTGTAAGGGTTGTCAACACTGGAGTAGGTTGCATAATCTCCATTCTTACAGGTACTCAAGATCCAACTGGACAGGGTTCTGAGCAACCTGCTGTAGGTGACTTTCCTTTGAGCAGGAGGTTTGGACTGGGTGATCTTCACAGGCGCCTTCCTAATTGGTGACTGTGAATCCATGAATTGAATAAAACGCTGATCATTGAGGTCTTTAGGTGAAACAGACAAAGGAATACCAAACTTCCCTGGATGAAAGTTAAATCTAGATGAAGTCAGGCCAAAACTGAAGCACGTTTCTTTGTCAATTGTTATGAGAAGATAATTTGTTATATACGCAGCCAGAGGAATCAAGCACAGTCGTCTTTTCTGGCCACGTCGTTTCTGAAGGGCTTCTACTCAGCATGAGGTGTAAACATAGCACTTCAATCATTAAAAGATAGCCCTCTGCCTCTCCTCCCCCCCCACATCATGAATTCACAGAGGAACTTCACTGAGTATAATTAAAAGATTCAAATTAAAAATAGCATTTATGGGTCATTAAAAATCACTTATGTTAACATCTAAGCCTGAATGTGGCCAAATATCCTCTGACTTCCAAGCTGTTTAAAACACGCATTTGTTCTCAGCTTCCTTATCTGTAATATTTTAATGACATGAGGCAATATTAGAATAATCATGAGCATCAGCTTTCTATTGCTTCACCTCCAAATCTTGGTGGATCTTGCTTATGTGGCAGGAGTCTGAGAGAAAAAATGCTACACCAGTTGTTAGGGTTGTCTGCTCCACACATGCCATACAGCCAAAATATGCCATTTTAATACATTTTTTTCCAGCTAACTCATGTAGCAGCAAGGGTTTTTCTACAGTATACTGCAGCTGTAAGTAACACTGAAACTGTCTCTGGTTTTAGAGTTCTTCAGAGAACTATATGAACTGGAGGTGGTTAGTTACCTTTATACTTGTTGGCTGACATTTTGCTTTTACTTATTGCTTCTGGTAATGTGGCTGATTAAATACAGGGTCAGAACCACAAATGCTATAAATCAGTACTGTTGAAGTGATCTAGCTCAGGATTTCTGGCCAGAGCACCAAGAGTCCTGTAGTCATACTTTTTTTTTTTTTTTTTTTTTTTAACACATTACACCAATGTAGTCACTGAATTCAGTGAAGTTACCTCTTATTTATAGCATTGCAAGAATAGAATTTGCTCTATTATTTATAAAAAAAAGGTTCATAAGGATGAAGCCTGTAAGTGATGAAAAGTTAGTTTTCTTACTGGGGTGAAAAAGAATAAAGAATATTTGTGTATAACACATGCAGCTGGTTGTAATATACTGGCTATTAAAAAGCTTTTCAATTGGTCAGTTCTACTATTGACCAATAAACCACAAAAAATGAGGAAAGGAGTAAAAATACTACAAGCATATATTCTTTACAAATGTAATCTCTATTTTGTAAAAAAGTTGGAATCACATAGTGTTGTCCTTTTCTCCAGTATGTTAATGACCTCGTTGAATTATCACCTGCAGCTTTGCCACCAACCTGTAAGTGCACTGAGTCATTAATGACTTGGAACTACCATGTTAATAGAGTATTCACATGTTTTAAATAAGCCAAACATGCACTAAATAAAAGTAAATGAAATGCTTAAAGGCTGTATTCCTCTAATGAGAAACCAACAAGTAGTTTGAGCTAGGAATTTTGCATTTCTATCTTGGCACTGGTCAAGCTGCAATATAATGATAAGTCAGGAATCATTCCCCATGGACCCCTAGACCCCAGACTATACCAGGCAGTGAGAACCAGAACATCTTGCGCAAGTAAGGGGACAGTGAGACTCAGCCTGGGAGAGGTGCACTGGAGGGGGCTGCAGAAAAGGGCAATACAGCAGACATATACAGAGAGCCTCCCAAGCCAGGCAGCTAAATAAAGATGGACCAAATACCATCATAGTCTTGTAGGTGTGGGTTTAAAATGTTAACCAGAGTTTGGCATACAGCTTCTAGTATGTATCATAGAATCATAGAGTCACAGAATGGTTTGGGTTGGAAGGGACCTTAAAGACCATCTAGTTCCAACCCCCCTGCCATGGGCAGGGACACCCTCCACTAGACCAGGTTGCTCAAAGCCTCATCCAGCCTGGCCTTGAACACTTCCAGGGATGGGACATCCACAGCTTCTCTGGGCAACCTGTTCCAGTGCCTCACCACCCTGTCCATGAAGAATTTTTTTCCTTACATCCAATCTAAATCTACCTGCTGAATATAACTAACATATCCACCTAAGCTAAACGCAGTTTTCTGCGAGAAGCAATCAGTTTGTTTGGAAGGAAAAGGAAAAGGAAAAGGAAAAGGAAAAGGAAAAGGAAAAGGAAAAGGAAAAGGAAAAGGAAAAGGAAAAGGAAAAGGAAAAGGAAAAGGAAAAGGAAAAGGAAAAGGAAAAGGAAAAGGAAAAGGAAAAGGAAAAGTTGGTTAAAATGCTGTGGGGAGGATTTTGAAAGAAACTTCACTGTAAGGGCTGATATCTATTCTGATTTCTCTGAACTTAGTATTGAACTAGGAAATGATAGCCAACTCAGAATCAATATTTCTATGAATCCAGAATTGTGTGACATATTAGTTCTGAGTAAGATAGATTAGATATTTGTTGAGAGATAGCATTTAAAATTAAGGACCAGAAGTGATTATTTTTCTTAATTGAAAAAATGCTATGAAGCTTGTTACAACCAAATGGTACACCAGGAATAACTGATCCAAATAATCAAAAGGTAATGGCATAGAAGATAAGTAGCATATAAAAATATAATTTTAATTGTGGTCTTTTCTCCTTGAATGAGTTGATAATAAATGAAGTTTTGAGACATTCATTTTATGTACAATGTTTCTAATTTTCTCTCACTGGGACATGGTGCCTGATGCCTATTATTTAAATCTTTCATTACTTCCCAAAACATAACTGGTGGACAAAACTTTTAATGTAGTTTAGTCAGAATAGGAAGGTAGTCTTTAAAAATATACATTAAAAAAATATTGAGCATGAGCTGTCATTATCTCCTCTGTACATTTACCTACCTAGCCTCGAATGACAGTTTTTTACATGATCTTTTGGAGTCCTGCACATACACCGGTGTGCTCTAGAAGTCAGACTTCATAATGATACCATCACTTTGGGAGAAGGCAGAACATTGAGGAAGGTGACTCTCCCCTCTACTCACTCTGCTCTCATGAGACCCCACCTGGAGTGTTGTGTCCAGCTCTGCAACCACCAACATAAGAAGGACATGGAGCTGTTAGAGCAGGTCCAGAGGAGGACCACAGAGATGGTCAGAGGGCTGGAGCACCTCTGCTATGTGGACAGGCTGAGAGAGTTGGGCTTGTTCAGCCTGGAGAAGAGAAGGCTCTGTGGAGACCTTACAGCACCTTCCAGTACCTGAAGGGGGCTACAAGGAATCTGGGGGGGGGACTTTGTACAAGGGCACATAATGGTAGTACCATGGGTATTATCTTCAAAAGAGGGTAGATTTGATTGGATATAAGGAAGAAATTCTTCATGGAGAGGGTGGTGAGGCACTGGAACAGGTTGGATGAGGTTTTCAGCGCCTTGTCTCAGGATGTTTTCTTTCAGCTTTCTTCTGACATGTGCTGGCATTGTTCTATCATAAGAGCAGCATGTGCAATGATTAGAACACTGAGGAGGGAACACATCACCTTGCATCATGGGTTACCTTTGTGCTGCTGTGAACTGGGTATGAACTCTGACACTACTTTAAATCTTAACAGTATATTATATATATTAACATACAAATATACACTAAAGTAATAATCAGTTTATTAATATATTTATATATAATAATACATTGTCTTCAAGCTAAAGTCTGTGGTGCTGTAAGTGAGCATTAGCAGACAAGAAAACAAAGATACTGGCCCATGAATTTTGAAAGAGGGGGGAAAAGCAGGAACAAATAACCACTAGAGGGAGAGAAACACCTTAGACACTGTTGAAAGGACTTCTGAGCTGCCAGACTCAAATGACTATTGAAAACAGTCACATAAACATCAAGGAGGCAGAAGATTTTTAGTCCTCCTCAATCAATATCTTGCAATTATGAGGTTTAGTCTAACCAGATAGACTGCCTAAGTGTTTGTTATGATTTATTTTGCTTACATTTAGTTACTTTGATTTTATCTCCATTTTCCATTACATGTGTCAAATAAACTCTGTCATATTTAATCTAATTGTAATTGGTGCCTGTTTAATAAAGAATGGCCATTGGCAGAAGATTCCTGTGCGAGGAGAGGTGCTCCAGGACTGCAGGAGAGGCTGGTTGCAGATAGTGGGCACCAAGGGGAGGCTGCTGTCTTTGCCAACAAGGAACTACCACGGATGGGATCGGAAAAGAAAGGAAAACCCTGGAGATCAGAGAAGAAACCAGACCCACAGATATGAATTTCTTTTTCCATAAAGTGATGGGCTGAAAAAATTTAGACCTCAGATGAGCTCAGTTCTTCATCAGGACTGACTTTGGCCCCAGTTTTAAACAGATGCTGGCACAAAACACAAACAGAAGGAAATGTATATTTGACATCACCTTAAAAAAAAAAAAAAAAAAAAAAAAAAAAGAGGGAAACCAAATTTACTTTTACTTCCTGGCTTTGAGCATTTTATGCCAGTTTAAACACTACAATGATTCACATACTGCTGCTACTTCTTAGAGCAGCTGCAAACTATTACTAAGATAAATCACTGTGGATGTTAGGTGAAAAAGGAAGCATAGACCTTGATTATAAGCTTCAAGTCCTGCACTTTCAGGGAACAAGGGTTTTGCAATTGTTTTGCCTAAACACTGATTCTGCAGCATAATTCTTATTCTCTAATTTTGCTCCTCTGTTCTGGAGCAACTGTTCAATCACCACAATTTTTGCAGTAGAACCTTGCAGAAACAGGAGCTCTTGTTCCAGATTTAGGCTTTGGTGTGCTTCACTGAGTAAATGAGGCCCTGACCATATTAATTACATTCACTGGGAAGCTCAACATGCTACCAATGTCTCTGTAATTATTCAGTATGCTGAGTGTTATCATAGCAGCCATGTGGATCCATTATCATTTTGGTCCCCTAAATGCTGCTGATCTAACCATTAACATAGCTGCAACTCATGCTTCCAAGGAATAAGAGAAATAATAGAGTTTAATTCCTCATTTCTTTTTCAATTTTTCATGTTCCCTATCCATAGGCTGTTTCTCTCACAACCATTTACAAGCTTGTGCATGAATCTCCATGCTGAAGTTAATTTTTATGGTTTATACATGACTTGTGTAAAAAGTCAAAACCCCATATATAAGAAAAAGTCAAATTACCTTCAAATATTATTTGTTTGCAAGAAGATCTCTTCCATTTGGGCATATGTGCAAAGTGATATTAATGTTTTGTCATTTATAAAGATTCTACAGACAGGCAAAACTAAAAAAAGGATTAAAACTGGGAAAACCAGGGTTGGACAGGTATTTAAGCTAAGGATACATAGCTTATCAGTTCTTCATTTTGTTTACTCCTTGCTCACGATGCCTGATTAATCCCTTCCTCATATTATATGGTCTCATTTACTGACAACTGCAATGATTGGCATTTCTCAGCCAGGAGACTAATGAATAGCAAAAAATGAATAATGCTTTGCATGTGTGGTCATCCTTGTTAACATTGCTGGTAGGAGTACCAACAAAAAAGTCAGACAACCCAGAAATATTCATGCAAACACAAAGCCCTACCCATCTAAATGTTCAGAAAAAGTGAATAACAATAGAATGTGAAAATTGAAGTGATTGATGTGCTCACAAGCAGTGCTTTGCAGTATTCAAGCAATTCTATTCAGACCCATTTACTTTAACATCACTGTGTAGCTATATTTTTAATTAAATGGATCTTGAAACTTTTGTGTCAAAAAATGTTTCAATTTATCTTAATAGTTACTTGAAGAACCAGTTTGAAATTATTCTCACCCAGACATACTATTACAGAAACACCAAAGACAGAAATCCAAAAACACTGTCTATGGAGGTTTGCCAGAAATCCGCTTTTGTCACTCACTGTTCAGACACAGCTACGAAAGTAATCAGAACTCAGAATTGCTGAGGGTCAGCCTTTCTACTTGATTAAAGATTTTGCAGTGTGAGGGCCAAAATTTCTGCTCGTGTAAACAGCCATAAATCATTTATTTGACCTTGGTGATCACTGTCAAATTTACTCGAACTCACAGAATTGCAGAATCACTACGGTTGGAAAAGACCTATAAGATCATCTAGTCCAACCATCAACCCAACACTACCATACCCACTAGACCATGTCCTCAAACACCATGTCTACACGTTCCTTGAACACCTCCAGGGGTGGTGACTCCACCACTTCCTTTGGCAGCTTGTTTGGATGCCTGACTGCTCTTTCAGTAAAGAAGTTTTTCCTAATATCTAATCCAAACCTCCCCTGACGCAACATGAGGCCATTTCCTCTTGTCTTATCACTAGTTACCTGGGAGAACAGGCCAGCACCCGCCTCCCTATAACCTCCTTTCAGGGAGCTGTAGAGAGCAATCATGTCTCCCCTCAGCCTCCTCTTCTTTAAGCTAAACAACTCCAGCTCCCGTGGCTGCTCCACATAAGACACGTTCTCCAGCCCCTTCCCCAGCTTTGTCGCCCTTCTCTGGACATGCTTCAGCATCTCTATGTCCTTCTTGTAGTGAGAGGCCCAAAAGTGAACACAGGATTCGAGGTGCAGCCTCACGAGTGCCGAGTACAGAGGCACAATCACTTCCTTACTCCTGCTGACCTGCTGTTCCTGACACGGGCCAGGATGCCATTTGCCTTCTTGGCCACCTGGGCACACTGCTGGCTCATATTCAGCCTGCCGTCCATCTCCAGCAGGTAAAATACAAACATGCACATTTTTTCTTTTTAAAATCACTGCTACGTAAGACTGCAAGTAGAATTGAAATTGAAATTCTAGTTTTGAAGTGGGAGATTCAGTAAGGATATATATATAGTGTATATACATACAGAGAGAGAGTATATATGTACTACAATGCATCTTCTATCTGCACATACATTTATCCTCTTGTTTTGTTGAAATTTTCTTTTTTTTCTCAAGATACTGAGGCAAAAATTCTTCCCCAAAATATCTTTCTTACAAACAGCAGTTATTGTAAAAAGGAAAATTATAGAGAATTAAGATAGCTCATTGCTGGGTTTAAAGGAGTTATTAACAGAAGTAAATTAATGAAAAAAGTACCATTCTCGGCTAAGAACTATTTACTTTTTAACTATTTTTACACTTAAAAGAGGGAGTTGTTCTGGAACTAGCATTCCTTTTAACGCAGCAACACCAACCTGAAATATCCTTGCTTCACAAAGAACTTTTCTTTTGCCTTTTTTTTTTTTTAGAAATGTTGAAAAGGAAACCTCAATAGGACATTCTTTCCTTTCATCGCTTCTAACATTTTATCTTCTGGTCTATCTTATTTTATACATACTTCTTTGATGAACCTCAACTTGGGCAATATACAATGTGGATCTATTTCTGATAGCACTACAAGGACAAAAGTCCCAATTTTAATTAAAGCTCAACCAAGTCTCCTGCCTAGAATACGTGATAGTTAAAACTATTGCTGGTTTTATGTTCTCTTTGGGAAGCATACTGAGTTTTAATGACACTGGTCATTTCATGTTTACCCAGAATCTTCACAGACTGCTATCTCACCAGGAAAATTATGTTTGGTCAAAGTGGAGCTGAAAATTCTGGAATCGAATCTGGCAAGGGACATGAAGGGCTTCTACAGGTCTATCAGCGCTGAAAGGAAGATGAGAGGAAACATGGGCTTGCTGCTAAATGCAGCTGGGTACCTGTGTCAAGGGACACACTCCTCAGGGAGGCAGGGAGTAAAGAAGACAGATATAGGCTCTTTACAGTGTTGCCCAGTGCCAGGACACAGGAAATTTCATTTAACAATTAATAGAATTTTTTTTAATCTGAGGGTGGTTAAACACTCAAACAGGTTTCCCAGGGGCGTTGTGAATTCTCCGTCCTTAGAGATATTCAAACACAGGCTGGAAAAGAGCCCTGAGCAACCTGCTCTAGTTGATCCTGCTTTGAGCAGGGCATCAGACAGGATGACCTCCAGCCTCAGCTGTTGTGTGTTTCTGTGAGGCTGCTGTCCCTCTGCTCAGGCAGCAGGAGAAGTTATTGTAGTGATCCATTATGTAAATCAAGCAAAACTACTTAGGTTCATTAAATTCCACGTTTACCTACTGTCTCTTACCTCGGGCAGAGCTGGGCTCTGGCAGAATGGGTGAAAGCTAAGAGCTACAGGCAGTAACACCAGCCCCACTGACCGGAAAATAAACCATTCCTATATGTTTATATTTCAAAGCAAACAGAACCTAATTGAACAGATGCTGGTTGAAGCTGTTAGCTAGTCAATGGTGTTCCTCTACTGTGAGATACTGCAGAGGACCTGAGAACCTGGCTTTGTGCAACATCTCAAAACCACATTATATTCTATGCTGTAAGAAGAAATCCTACCTTTAGAGAGAGATAAACCAAATGAACAACCGCGAATATTCTATCTCCAGATCTTTGATTCTTGGATAGATAAAGTACTATCTATCTTGGATAGAGAGATAGAGAATAGATGAGGGTATTCAGGAAAAAAAATGTAGAAAACAACGCCTTTTCCTAAATGCTGTCATTAATCTGTATTAAAAGAAAATAAATAAATATCTTAAAATATCTTTCTGAGTGAAACTCATATGACCCTTTTGCCTCAGGCTGTATGTGATAGTGGCTAAATTGTGTTCTTTCTCATTTAAGTGGTACAAAAGTAAAAGCAGGAACAATTATTCAGTAGAAAAGTAGTAGAAGAAGTGATTTTAATATGCTTCAGCACACCTCATGCCCGATTTCTATAGATGTGCAAGTGGTCTTGAACTGATGAGAAAGAACATGACTGCTACATTAATCATTTGGAGACATACACTGATTTATAAATGCTTCTCTCCCCTTCAGCTTTCTGCCGAGTCTGAGTTTTGCAAATAGAATGGAAAGTAGAACTAAGAGTAACAAACTACCGGGAATGTTTTTATTAAATGAATTTTAAAAGAAATATTTCCACACCCAAAACTTTTCTTTTACATTCCCTCTGTCTATTTTTCTTACATTTTTAAAGATGTATTTTAAAAGTTATTTATCATTCTGGTAGCTAAGCTTCTTTCCTTTCAACACCCTCTTGTCTGTCACTGAAATTTACAGTCTTTATGATACTTTCCACATTTGGATTACAGAGATCATTCAGTTTCTTTCTCTTCCAGATGTCAACTCAGAAATGAGGAAATAAGATTAAAGACTGCTTTTACTTTTCACCATTCTATTCTCTTTTACATCCAGGTAAATTTGAAATTAAAAAGCTATCTGTTCATTACATCAATTTTACATGCTGAGACAATGAGGCAGATGCTTTTTGCACACTTTATACATTGTTATTTATGGTATGAATGCAAGAAAAGAGTTAAGGAGTTTTATATCAGAATCATCTAAGTGAATTCTTTGCACACCCAAGATCTGCACCCAAGGTGCTGATCCACCTGGACAGCAGACTTATCTCCCGGCCCGGTTCCCCTCCTGCTGGAAATGAATCCACCTTATGGTATCTTAGCTGTGCCAGATTGACATTCTGCCCATATTGCATTCACACTACAGAGCTTTGCTGCTTCTAAACGAATCTTTTCTGATTCACAAGGATCTCTGTGAGATTATAATTTTAAATTTCATCTTAATCCTAACTAGTAAAAAAGTCTATGTCATTTGTGTGATGAGCTCATACCCCCACTCCTAGAGAAAGACTTGAGGTTTACCTATGACAGTCTTAAAGAATTGAGAAAAAAACTGCATCTCCCCAGGCATTGTCCCAGGACCACTGCAGCAAGGGACAGTCACCTCCTGGCTCTGCCATGGTCCCTTCCGCACCCATGCTGGCTCTTCCCCTCGTCTGTAGCGGCGGCAGCTGAGATGATAGCCTGCCTCCATCTTGGTTTCAGGCTGGCAACACTGCCCAGCAGTGGCCAGCACCTGAAAGCTAAGAACAGCCTGAAAAAAAATATGAGAGGGTGGTTCTTGTACTCCCTTCTGTGGAAAAATGGAGCGATGTGGAAGTAATGACAAGCAAACGTGAAAGAAAACTATGGAAGAGGTAGGAAGAAGGGGAGCCATAGGTTAGGAGAGACTGACATTTGGAAGCTTTGAGGGAGATAGAGATAGGGAGAAAAATTGCTATAGAAAGACGGTTAAGAGAAATTTAAAGCTTTCCATTTTCTTAATCTGAACACAAGCTTTTCTGCTGAAATGTTTCAAACCTTGCTAGGGAAATCCGAAGCTTCACTGAGGATTACAGAGTCACCCAAACATGGGTCAGTTTGATCTCCTGGCATTGTTAACAATCAAGAATGCTCAGCGACAGCCATGGAGTTGGAACTGTGAAAGTAAAAGTCCAGGTAAATATTTGAAGGACTACAGCAGCTTTTAGGGTTAAACTATGTTCTCTGTCCAGAGCCTTGACCCTAAATAAATTCTACTGACCTCAGAAGAATGGGTTTTGGTTTATACTTCTCGTTTTGATATCAATATCTGGAATTAATCTGGAACAGATCTGCAGTCTTTCCCTCCATTTACTAATATTCTTTCAAGGCTGTGATGTTTGCATAAAATCAGAAATACCTTTTTGGGAGGACATCCAAACTCTTCTCTGGAGGTTTTGTGGCAGAGAAAAATCTGCATTCAGTGGTCTTCTTCCAGTTCATGAGTGGTGTTGCTTATATTTTTTTTCTCTGAACTAAAGTATTTGCCAAAATAAAACCCCAAAAGTATTAAATTTTATCCTCCAGCCCACTGTCATGTAATTCTTTTCTAGTGTTTCGTTTTGCTAGTCCCTCCCTCAAAAAAACTTTTGTAATTAAATTTAATTTAATAGTTCCGACTGAACTGAAACCAAAAAAAAAAAAAAAAAAAGGACAGGATTTCTAGTTTACCCCTACAAACAACAAAAAAAACCCCAACCAACCAAAAAGCCATAAGAAAAATCATCATTAACCCAGCTCTACCATTAAGACTCGTCTCAGAAAGGCTACCATGTTGTGTCTTGGCTCTGAACAAAACTATACTGTGCTCTAGTTCTGAAAAGTACCATATGGTTTCAGCAACTGCTTTGGTTCCTAAGCACGATGTACTGCCAATTCCCCACTAGACTAGTGGCATGATTTCCCACCTAGGAATGTCATTCACTGATTTCAAAGCCTTGCTATGTACAATATCATTAACAGGAGAAATGGCATGAATCAACACCATTGCAATGAACCTTGTGAGCTGAGGTCCAGAGGGGCTTGTTTCACAAAAGCTGAATTTCTAGCAAACCACACACTGCATCCCTGGTGTACATCAAGCAATGCAAAGATAAAAATAATAAAGAAATGCTTGGATGTTTTAAGTTTAGTAGAACCACATTAAAAATACATTGAATAGAGCTATTCATTCTAAAATGCCAGTGATAGATGGCATCAGGTTTTCTCATTTCCATTCGTTTTTATGGAAAATGTTAGCAATTTTCCTATTGCATGGTGTTTTCATTATTAAGTCAAAGAGCCATGATTGGCTTATTACTGCAGGAAAATCCAGCATTTGTCTCTGTGATTGCAGTAACACTGAGAGATGTCAAAGATGTATGAATATAATACTACCACTTACTAATGTCCAGCTCAAACATTCATTGTATGACTGTAATTTCTGTCGTCTTGTAGTTCTTGAAATTACAAGTGTGAAAGCCACCAAGTAAATGAAATAAGAAGGAACAATAGCTGTGAAAATCAGTTTGTTGATTTAGCTGTCCTTTTGCTGCAGATATTGTAAATGGAAAAATCCGTCGTGTAGGTGCTGTATGAGTCTCAGCTACAAGAAGAAGAAAATCACCAAAGCCCTTTTTCAGAAAGAGGAAGGCTTTCTTAGGTGATTTTTGTAAGACCTAAGGCCCTGGAAGAGGAGTGTTAGCAATCACTATTTCCAATACTGTTTGTGATATTGGTTATGGAGCACCCTGGCTGTTTGTGCAAACACTTGTGTTTGCAATATTTGGTACAGTTCACTTTAAGGGTTTCACACTTCTTCAATCATTCATGTGAAGAGCATTTACAACATAATGCCTTTGACTCATTTTCTCATTATTTTTTCTTTTATTTAGTGTTTGAGTAGCACCTCAGACACAGCAATGATGGAATCCAGTAATGCCTCCATGTAGAACCATGACACAGTAGGAGAAGTTTTCAGTTAGAAATGGGTACAAATGGTAGCATCCTGAAAGGAAAGGTTGGTTTTATTTTCTCTCCTCTCCTGTAAATCCATGTTGACCTTCATAACAGAAAGAGGAGGTGAGGATTCCCATGACAGTGCTTCACAGCTGATCACAGCAACATATGTCTGACTGCAGTCCCAGGACGAGATGTATGCATGTTTGAAATCACGCACCACAGTCGTAGTTTGTCTAGCCTCTTATCAAGAAATGCTGGCACATTTCTATGATTTGACTCTGTAATTTCTTTTCAAAACACTACCTTCCTGCAGTGCTTGAATTTCCTCTGCAGACAGTCTGATACTTTATACAGCTTGTTTGTTTGTTTTTCACTCTCCTGCCTGTTTTAAAATGGCCCCTGTTAGTTTTGCCTTTGTTGTGAAGTTACGATTCCTTTTTTACTCACTTTATGGTGCTATTATTTTGTGGTTATATTTTCTCCAAATCATGTAGTTGCTTTTTGCTTTGTTTCCTCATACTTAATATTCTATGTGCGGATATTATCAGAGGTGCAATCTGTGCCAGTCAAGCACTACAGTGAGGACATGGATAGATGTCAGTAATTTAAATTGAATATCTATCTATATAAAATGACAAGTGATGAAGAACACAAATGAAGCAGATGATATCCGAAGAAGTGAAGACAAACTTGAGTCAAGACTAGCAGTGTTTTGCAATTATTTCAGTGATGAAATATAAGCTGTGAAATAGGAAAAAAAATAAAAGATGTGCATGTGCATACACATACATACATACATACATACATGTGTGTATATATATATGCTATTTTAAAAGAGGGCAATATTCCTGGATTAAAATTAAATGTTTATATTTTTGCATTAAAAATATAATAAAAATACCACCTAAATCTGGATGGTTTAGACTTTGCTGCTGAAGTGCTGGTAGGCTTAGAAACAGCAATATTAACACAGGTAATGGATTTCATTCTGTGCTCTGGTACATCAGGGAGAGCTACCTATAGCTATTACTGGTTGAAAGGAAGATCAAGATTCCTATTTTCTAAATAGGAATTGTTGCCTTTAGTGAAGTAGGATTCCCAGCTACACATGAAAAGAAAGTGCCAAACTCTGCCAGATATGGGGAGAGGTGATTTCAATGGGAATTGCTCCAATATGAGGGCAGAAGGATTAGAATTTGACCCCATCTTACTTAAAAGATTTTATTTTAAAGTAACAGCTGGAGACAAATTGATAATTCAGCAATTGCTTTATCAACTCCATGTAGCCTGCTTTTAAGCCTATGCTTTCTCCTTTATCAGTCTTGCTCCAAACCTCTGATTTGCCTGACAGTGTCTATCTGTCCTTAAGATTTGGTTCACTTCTTAGGCCAGTGCAATCTGACTTTTCAAATGTCAAAGGTTTAAAACTTCCAAAGATTAATGATAATTTTCTGAATCCCTTTCTAAATATCAAATAATGTTCCTTAAAGTCAGCTGTGCCAAATATTATTCCCTCCTTTTATAGAAGAATCATTTGGAAGGAGGAAAGTTCCTGACAGGAAACTTTTGGAGGAAGCAAAATTTTATCAGAGAACAAGAACAAAGCTGTCAGTGTATGGGGAGATAATTTAATTACACATGTGGTTGCACCATAAGCAAGTAAAGTCCCAAAAGAGGCAGTCAGTACTAGACAAGATTTGGGATGTCTTCTTAACTTTAAATATTTGGATTATATTCAATACAAAGGAAGAACTCCTTCAAGGAGGTGTAAAACTGGTTTTAGGTGGTAAAGACCATAGCAGTAAAATCTAGAATGGAAAAGCCTGCACTGTTTAGTTATTGGCATGTCTTTTGTAGTCAATTCCCAGTCCTTGCAGAAAACTAGTATCTTTGATTATCCAGAGCAAAAGTTTGCCTTAAAAAAATTAGTTACTTCACTATCTACAGGGTGTTTTTGCTTTCTTTGTTTCTTCCCAGACTCCCTTCTCTCTGGTGAAAGCACTATAAGCAGAATTTGAAAGGACACAGGTATTGGGTAGCTCCCAGCACATCTACAAGAAGAGCACTGGGTAGGAATAAAAACAGAGCCACAGGCAGATATGTGGGGAGATCAATCAGGTAAAGGCTTAGGTAAACCACTGCCATGAAATCAATCTTTTGGGGCCTATCACCATTTCATGTTATTTAAAGCAGAGGTCTCTTATCCAAAAGCCTTAATTGTAATGACAAATGAAAATAGCAGCAGATGAATCAATAGAAACCCTACTCTGTATTCCATGCGAAAGTGTCTTTCATTAGTTTGGGGAGTATGGAAGGAAGCAGTTTTCATCCTGTAAGTAATTATTGTGACAGATCATGTTTACTATTTTCATTTCTCAACATTTTATTCAAACCCATTTTATAGCCTTATAAAGTTTGATAAAACTGTATTTGGTGCTTTATCTAAATATTGATCAGTGTGTTTATAGGAAAATTACTGTGCCTTCTGCTTAAACAGTAAGAATAATAAATTAAGCATTAAAAAAAAACCCAACTTTACATGCTGAGTCCCATTTTATTTTGTAATCTATAATCCATTACTTTTCTACAATTAATTTGCCCAAATGTGCCATGTATTTTTATCATTTATCCACAGTTCTACTAGACCCTGATTCAAGTTATATATATTTTTAGTGGATAAGCAAAATAACAGTAGCAATTACTATACATTAGTCTGATTGGAAACAGAGATGAGGAGAGCTCTGCCTCGTTAAGTGAAATTCAAGCCTGACATAACTCAAAGAAAAAGAACTTGACATTTTTAGTCTAGTAACTAATGTCAGGACCAACTTCATTTTTTCACAGTCTCATTCTTGTTAGTCTGCACCTCACAGCTTTGTTCTTAAATTCTTGTTCATGTCTGTGGTTCATTGAGAGAGCATCACTCACCCACAGTAAAAAATTATTTGAGTACTGTTGACCTGAACATGTTTTCTTCTTCCTTTGTAGTAAATGATGAGTCAGAAAAGGTATTCAGAACCACTGAAATACAGTATTACATCAGTCTTCTTCCCTGAACACTTATGGCTTGAATATAGAATTGATGGGTTTTGCTACAATTAGCCTATATCTGAACAAGCTTCTTCCAAGACTGTAAGGGATGTATTTGACTCTTCAATAAAAGCAAATAAATTTCATAAATATTTTCTTCACTTGAAGCCCTGTTTTGCAACCTTGGCTTTATTAGAAACTCCAAAGAAGAAATGTGGGAATTATCCATGTGTAATACCACTGCTGCATGTAGAAGTCCCTGGAGAATTCAGTGTGTAAACTGGAGTAACCATTCTGAACTTACAGTGTAAATGTGTGCCACTGGTAAGGTCACTGCTTTATTAAATAGTTCAGTGATGCGATCTAAGCTTTCGCACAATCCAGGGCTAACTGCGTGAAGAACATGGTAAGATGTCCTCTGCACATAAATTGGGCTTTTAATATATCTGTAGTATTGACTATTTAAAGCAGTAAACTGGCACTCTCTGTAAGCAACACGAGCAATTGACAAAAAAAAAGCCTTCTGAAAGATTTTTACTCCAGGTTTGTTTAAACATAAAGGTAAAAAAATCTGCTTAGGGAGGCTGGTGCATACTATCCTACTAACCTGAGTATAAACTGTTTAAATTTAGAATTTGACTACTCTTCTATGTATTTCCTTTCACATACAAAAATCGTATCAGTTGGCTCATTTGCACTTTACAAAGATTCCTATGCTCTACTAATAGATGCTATAAATAATTTAGGGCAACACTGGGTATATAGGCTTGTTGTGTGTTTTCCCCTTGGAAACTAGCAAGCTATTTTTCTTACCGTACTTTCTTCTCATTGCAGATATGTTGGTTACATTATGCAGCCAATATTTCACCTGAAGTCAGAAAGAAAGCAAACCCAGCAATTTTAAATAGGTAAGCGAAGCTGCAGATAGAAGTAACATATGCCTTTCCGCTCATGGATTGGACAAGTCATTTAAGTGAACCCAGCATCTTTGAAGTCCTCTCAGTGTTGTTACCCACTTTTTGCAGACTCATAAAGCTAGAAGGCACCAGAGAAGACCTTCTGGACTGACCTACATATCATTAGCTGTTGCACTCCAGTGGACTCCAGCAATGCATGACTTGTTCTGGGTAATCCAGACTATTCTGAGCAGCATTCCTCTCCTGATAGCAAAAGACAGCAGCTCTTCATCTCTTCACCACTTTGTTCCACTGGTTAACCACCCTGACTCTTAAAAATTAGTAGCTTATTCCTAATATGGATTTGGTTTTTCACTGCTAGCCATCATTTCTTGTTACTGTCTTTCTCTACTAGCTCAAAGAGCCCTTTGAATATTCTTTCCCTGAAGGGACCTTATTTACACTAGTTATGTTGTGCCTCAGTCATTTTCTTAGTTAACTAAGCAGAGTACATTCTCTAAGGCATCCTCTCTAATTTGTAAACTATTCTTCTGGCACTCTCTTATGTATCTCTACTTTTCAGCAAACTCAGAAAATTATTCTCTTGTGGGGGTTTAATTCAGTCAACCAGTAGACATCAAACCAAAAGGTAGTCCTCAGTCCCACAGACCTTGCGTCCTCACAGAGGACAAGAGAGGGATGCAGAGGCAGAGGAAAAGTCCAAAGAGCCTGTGGGATGCCCGAGCCAGCATGACAAGCAGTTATCTCAGCACACCCAGAGATTAACTGCTGACAAGTTTTTTTGTAGGCATCATGGTAAAGGAGAGATTTAATGAGAGATTTGAAGGAGGATAATGATGTAGCTTTAGAGATGTTTACAGAGAGCTTCACCCAAGCATAAGTAATTAGCACCAATACTACTTACTATCTTCCATGGGCATGAAGACTTTAAAGGGTGTCTCAATGAGCTAGCTTGAGTACTCTAGGCAGCAGACAGATAATAGTGTGACAGTATACTGCTTCAAACATGCCCAGCTTCTCCAGGCAGTTAATTAGCCAACCTGCAGTATCCCATTACACTGTGTCAGTACTTGGCAGTGTTATTCATAGGTAGCAGAGCCATCCCTGCTCAGCAGTACTCTGGTGCTGTGTGGACATTCCCTGAAATGACTGTAGGTTACGGAGAGTGAAATACAGTAGCTTTGTTTTATTTACTTTCCTCTGCATCTGGAAGTTTCTTGATAATACATTGCCTTTTCTGAGTCATATATAAGAATGGGAAATATCATATTGATTTTGTCACGTCAGTGAAGAAATGTGAACCTGTCAATGTCTATGGTCACTCCATCCAGCAAGCTGATCCTTCATCTCTGCGCCAATTCTGATGTGCTGAAAAAATAGTATTATTGGAGGAACAGAAAAAAATTATTTTGGACAATTAATCAACATTCAGCTTGGCTGTAACAGTTCAACAGTATGTAATAAAATTGTTTTTTTCATTTTACACAGAAATGTTTACTTCTAGTCTGAAACTAAACCATTTTGGTAGAAAGCTCTGGGCAGCTACATAGCCACAATCAGTTCAAGCCAATATCAAAATCTTAAGCAAATATGTTTTTAAACTATCTCGCGGGAGTTTCTAATGAAATATTCTGCATTTTGGATTGGTCTGTATCCAGTCTATGTCTTTATCTCCAAATGTCATGACTCACTGCTCTCTCTGATGATTGTGAACTACATACATAAAAATTTAGCCACAAAACAGCCCAGCCATTCCGAAAATTTCACATTAAGGCCTAGGTTCCTTGTTGCAGTTTGGAGCCTTCCCTGATTTCTACATAAAAAATATGAACTTTCAAAACCAACTGTTGTCTTTGCTGTGTCTGAATAGCTTTTTTGAGGTGCTGAGCTATCACTGTAGACAAGAAGAAATCTTAGGTTTTACCTCTAGAGTGTTATGCTTTGTATTCACATTATTTCCAAACCTGAACTCAGAGACTCTTGAGAGCTCCTCAGACTTGTTACTTCAAGGATAAAGGACTGGGCTTGAGCACACAGTAGGAAGAGAAAAGGCAGAGGGAAGACCCCTACAAGGGCTGGCAGACTGCTCTTGTGCCATAGAGTCACAAAGGGAAAAGCAGGAACAAAACATTACTTCTGACATACCCCTCCCTTTCTATGTAGCCACACAGCTATTCCAAACAGCACATACCCTCTTCAAATGGCAGCATCTGCTATAAACATGATTTCCAGAGGTCCCTCAGAAATGGGCAAGCAATGGGCTGTGTCTATACTGCCAGCCCCAGAAGGCTGCCTGCCCTGGGCAGATCCCTGTTTTGCCTACACCTTCAGCTAGCTCTCCCTACATTTGTATGGCATGAAAATGCTATCTTTTTTCTATGCCACTGAAATTTTTATGAGAGCCAAATCTGAATTTTGAGAGATAAGAGGAAATACCATAAGCCCCTAATGTGAAACACTCACTTTAAAGCCTTAGAGTTCTGATTTACTGGAAGCTGAGGACTGAACTGTCAGTAGCGATTTTTTCGAAGTAACAGTGCCAGTCTTCCTTCCAGATACAGTAGAATTTCTCTCTAGCTTGAAATCCAATATCTTCTTGCTCAGAGAGAGCACCTTTACATTTTGGTCTGGTACTGAATATTTTTGGCTCCTGGACCTCACCAGCCTACGCATCATTGGTGGATCAGAACCAACAGAGGCAGAAAAAGGCAGCCACATTCAGCTTTTTGAGGACAAGACAGTGACACAGGCTAGTGAATTATTTCAGTCTTAATACAAACAATTTTTAAACCAGACTGAGCCTTTGAGCATGGGAAAAATATCAAGACAAGTGATTTTACCTGTCTTAACTTTTCTAGCTATGAAGATTAGATGCTTACTTTTTGACTCAGAAATAACCACTGTAACCACATAATTCTGTCCTTATCTTCTGAGATGCAGAGACTGATGAGAGATAAGGTGAGTAATCTGACTGGCTAATCCATAGTCTTAATTTTCTTTAAATAGTGAGTACAACATATTAAAATATAAAGAATGTTGCTCATTAATAAGAATGATAGAATAATAGTCTGTCTCTCTGCATGACTGTGGCACTAATCCAATCATAGATTGATTTCTAGGAGAAAATAAACAGCTATCTCTTTACAGTATCTTAGGTCATCAGCTGCTTCTAACTTACATTTTGTCCCTGGGGAGAATTTTCTTGGCTGGTATTGCCTAATTATACTTCAAAATTTTTCCTTTCAGCAGATTGTCATCTCTTTAAATCACAATCTACTCTCTATTTAAATAAAGGGTCATTGTCCCATATTTGCTGATAGAAGGAAACAGTAGAGAAAAAGCTCTGAACTTCCTCCAGCTAATGAAGAGGCTTAAAGGATGTGCATAGGATAGCTTTGGCCAGACCATCTAACTTCAGACCCACTGTCACAAAACTCCCTTTGTTTTCAGTGTAAATACTGCTGATTAAGAAGAGAAGAACCTGTCTACTGATCCATTTAATATCTTCCAGATTCCCACCCTCTGTCCCTTAATCCATCATTTTTTAAAGTGACAACATTTTTCACCGTCTCATCCATTACACACAGTACCTACCGATGGAAATTTCCCACAAATCAGATTGAGCTTGAAGAACATGGGCATTAGTGAAAAGAAAATATATAGAAAAGTCTGAAATGGAGAGCTGAGCTAGAGAATTGTAGCTCCCTAGTTTTAAACAGCTCAGAAGTCTGTTTTCTTTCACTTACTTCTTGAAAACATTTTACATTGGCTGTACTTTGTTTCCCAGCTGTCAGAAAGAAATCTAGTTTCTTGCTGGTGTTTTTGTACTTTTATTTGAAACTACTCCATATTAGACATTTTTAAGTCTAGAACACATGTTATTTTTTTAACATTCAAGTTGAATTTAGAAAGCTGAAGGAAAACACTGCAATGCATTATGTCCATGCAAAGTTAACTGACTGCAAACACATAAGCGGTAATAAGCTTAAAAAAAAACTTTTTTCTAAATCAAATTCACTTTCCACAAAAGTGTATTTAAAAATGAAAGCAAAAAGTCTTTATGTTGGCATTTTAAATTGTGCTGTTGTTTTCAATCAACTGTGACTTTCCTTGAAGGAGAAGTCCTAGTTTACATTGCACGTAATACTTCTAGCTGCAGAACCTCTGATACTAACAAGAGTCAAATGGGTAGGAATTGTTTCCTTTTTGGAGATAAACTTGCAAGAATTTTGTCTCTTTTTACCATGTTGAGAAGAGGGAGTCTTTTTTCTCTCTACTTTCCTCAAGAAAAAAAAAGATCTTTTAAAACCCCAACATGGATGATTCCAGCAGGAAGAGGGGAGAATGCAGAACAGAATGTGAAAACTCTGTACAAAAGCCAAAAACAGCAGTGAATCCTTATTCTTTACTATCCTTAGCAGGAAATTATGTCTAGTCAGTAAGACTGCTTTTCCTACAGTCAGTGCCCTAGGTTTCAACAGACAGCTTGTCTAGTGTGCAAACTAGGGAAGACAAAGGAAATGCAAGCAACCACAGAGAAAATACAACAGTAGAGAGCCTCCACTACCCTGTAGAGAATAACTAGTTAAGCTGATGATGATAGGACTGCAGTTTGTGTACTGACCCCCTCACATTTCTTCTCAGAAAAAAGGAAAGAACTACTGATATTGCTATTACTGCCTCTCCTAATTAAGCATGTGACACTGAATAACTATTTCTTGGGTGGATCTTTTTTTTTTTTTTTCCCCAGGAGTTTATCATTTTACCAAACATAATCAAGAATTCAAACTTCACAGACTGATGTTCACAAAACCACAGTCCTAATGTACTCTCTGATACAGGGCTGTATGAGGGACAAAATTGTTCTACTTAATTTGAAGATGGAAAAAAATCTGTTCATTTGTTTGGTTCTTCCATGTAACACTTAAGTGTTGCCTACAGAAAGGTTTCTACTTCCTCAGATAAATTTAATTTTAAATGCACTACGTGCTCACTGGGGAAAAATCACATTGCCTAATAGAGCTCACTGTTCAGTTATCATATTCTCTCTTCTGTATTGCTAAGTCAATATGTGTATATTTTGGTGTTCTTTTATATGGACTCCCTTGTTACTTTAGTGTTCTTTCCACTTATATTTCAACAGTTTCAGAAAACAAATTCTTGAACAAGAACAGTTTGCCAAGGTACAGGAAAAGTTCAACTTCAGTTTTCAAAGACCTTTTTTACCCTTCTTGACTGTTACATAATTTTCTAGAGCTTTTTTAAAACTTCCATATTATTTGGTAATTTCTACACTGGCACTTCATTGGCTATATAAATCTATGAGCTATTTGTAGAATAAATTATCTAATTGCATATAATATCACACTAGATTCTGTATAGGCATCTGTAGCTAAAAATTACAATATAATTACATACACATAAATGTTTAGTTATCTAGCAATTATAGCATAATTGTTACACTGTTTCTTGCAAAACTGATGTATGGGAAAACGTTTTGGTACTTCCAGCACCCCGGATCTGTCTATATGTGAATTATCTTTGGAAATTTTAAATTCAAATAGATGGTAACTATTTTAACCCCCAGTGGTCTTCTCTAAATTGAGAATGTAAATTAGCCTAGTATATAGTTAAGAAATATCCTACCTCCAAAACAGGTAGGACAAAGGTGCTCATTTAGAGTTACTTTCTTCAAACTAAATGCATTACAGTGAATGGCAAATATTTGTGTAACCATTCCAACAGAAAACATAGTGCCTGATCACTTTAAGCAACAGCTTCTTACCATAAGAGGCTGCAAAAATACACTTCGTACTTTTTCCTTTACACTCATACCATTATCTTCTAATACTAATATATATATGAAGTATGTCTTACCTCATAAGCATACTAGCCAGTAAAATGTGCAACTGTAGAGAAAGGTGAATATGATTTTGCAGTGTTCATAAATAAACGCTCTTATCATGATGCTGAGGCCAAGATAGTGGGGCTGAACTTGTCAGCATTCTCCTCAGCATCAGAAGACAAAAGTTTTAAAATCCTCAGACAAGAAGGGGATTGAAACAAAGTCTCTCTGGAGCTGGGTGGCTTTTCCCAGTAGTCTTAACAGAGTAGGATTAAGGAAGGCAGCTGTACCACTGCCTGCAGATATGACATTAAAAGAAAACAGGGAGTCCGTGTTATCAGCTCCTAACAATTAACTGTAACTGCATTAGACATTTATTAGATTTGTTTAGTAAACAGTATAGATAATTTTTAAAGGTTGTGAGAAAACTGTAAAAATTAACCCAAGTTATTAAATCAGATCCGGATGCTGGGGAAATCTTTGGCACTTTTGGGACACTTGATATTTGACCGAGATCCATTAAGTAGAATTATTACATTAGAAACTCATCAGAGTATAATCTCTGAGACAGAGTTCTCTCCAGTCACTGCCTATAATTACAGCATGGTGTCAGGAGTGAAGGTTGAAAAAGAAGAGTGACTTGAGAAACAGTGGAACAGAAGAGGAATAATTTGACAATGATGTGGAGCATGGATTTAAAAATCTGAAGAGGCTGAAACTCTCCAGAACTACAGCAGATGACTGAAAAGGTTCAAGCAAGATAATTTTATCTTTGTGAAGCCAAGGGGAAACCCTGAAAGCAAAAATGGAATAAGGCAGGTTTTCTCATTTTAATATTGCAGAATATGAGATTAAGAATTAACAGTCAAATGAGAAAGAGTGAACTAGTTAACACATTATGTTACTGAAATTTAACAAGCATTGGAATCCAAGAAGTGGATTCTTGCAAATATGTGTCAAACCATAGAAATGACCAGAAAAAATCAGAAAACTGAAAAGATTACAATACAAAACCTAATCAGAATAAAAGAGCAAGAAGCACACTGAAAGAAACTACCGACTTCAGTGGTGCTCAGCCTTTCAGCAGAACCACTATATTCAAGGGAAGCTAAAACTTGATATAAAAGGACTGAAAATACCTAAGAAAAAAAGAGATTTAAAAATAAGAAGAAGAATTTGAGATAATAGTAGACGTTTAAACAACAACCGTTGGTTATTTTGAAAATTGAGAAGTCCTCATTCCATATACACCCATTGTTTTTAGATAAGTTACTGTGATATCTAAAAATTAAAGAAAATATTTTAAAGTTAAAGCATAGTCTTATTTACAAGTGTGGAGATGTTCAGAAAAGTCACTAGAGGAATTCTTTCTATTGAGGGAAAATAAAGGCGAAGCAAAATCTTGAAAAGACAGTTTGAATTGTTGCAGGAGATGAAGCACATAATTGCAGGGCTGAAAGTGTATCAGACCCTAAATCTCACCAAGAGAGGTTATAGTGCAGAGGCAGAAGGCTGAGAAGATTGAAAATAAAAATGACAAAGAAAAAGTAGGACTAAGTGAAACTACAGAACAGCAAAGGTGTCACAGCAGAATTTAGCGGGGGGGTGTAGCCACAAGGACAAAGCCACAGCACTCCATCCCATAAAACTTAAAATTTATTTACTAACCAGGATGAGTATAGAAGGTGGGTAGCAATTTCTGTTCTACAACACACACACTCAAGCACATGCCATACAGACACACACCTCCCAGCCACAGCCTTGGGTCCAGCTGGAATGTCATGGCAGACTCAGACAGCAGGACTCCTCACAGCTGGATGGACTGCCTAAGCCCTGGATGGTGTCCTGGCTTTCACACAGTGCTTCTGCCTTGAGCTCAGCCTTCTATGATGTGCTGGACTCCTGGGAACGACTTCCTATCAAGGAGCTTTACCTCTATATTGCTTTCTCACTCAGGTGGTCAGACTAACTTTCCAAAGTCCTTGCTGGTCTGTCAGCCCAGGACAAATACCTTTGACTTTCTCCATATTTAAAGCCAGATAACTGTTTCTACATGGGTTTCTCTCACTTTTTGATATCCCATCCTAAACATGTTACAGGGATATAGCATTCTTAAGAATGCCTTTGTGTTTCCTGGTTTCTTCCTCATGTACACCTAAACCATTAAAAGTGGGCAGATGTAGTTCAGTGGTTCTGGGTAATGCTCCCCCCAGACAATTATTTGTGTTTGGTTTATTCTCCCAGCACATACCATAATCATCTAATTATGAGTAAGCTGCACAGATGTAGTCAAGGTCTCACTTAAGTGATTTGTGTTTTCAGATAGGCTTCAATACATCACACAAAGGAAAAACAATATTCTTAGCAAGTCGAGAATTTATAAATGAAATGCTAACATTTTACTACTGACACTTTTAAAATATGGCATTCACATCAGAGTGAGACTCAAAAATGTTATACATATTGCATATAAGAACAAGGAAACTGTAAATGGTCCACAGTTCACAGAGACGTTTTTCTATGTGCTGGAAAATACATATTGATTTTGGATTATGATTCCCACTTAGCAGAAGGATAAAGAATAAAAAACACAAGCATTACAAATTTGATTTCATGTACAAATCGATATTTGCAAGATACGACACATGAGCCACAGCAATGATATATAAGAAATAATTTTTAACACCTTGAAAAGATTTATTATTTTAGGTATATTTTTTCAGGTCCAAGACAGACACAACCACATGGAAAAAACCGATCAAAATTATTTGAAGGATTCTTAAAACCTGCTCTCCTAGTTCAGATCTTCACTTAGTCCTGGTAAGTTATAGGTCAGTATCTCTTGAATCTAAATTCTCAGTGGCCTGATGTTATTTAGAAAAGGAAAGGAAAAATGTAGCTCAATGCTATTAAAAGTAGGAGTATTGTGAATTCCTTCAAAGCATAATGAAAACAACAAACAGAAAAGTCCAATAGGATAAATGTGTCATGACACAGCCATCTGACAAAGTGCATTCATACACCTAAAAGGTGGGCTTTGATTCCCTAGAAGCCATACCTTTTTGTCAAAGTGGTTAGACACCAGTGCTTGAGGTAAGAGCAAACCAAGAAGAGCAGAGCCAAGGTGAAGAAATTCAGGCAGAGGAGTGGCATGTGGATTAGATGTTATCATCAAGGGAAAGGTCTAAACAGAGCAATGCAGGGACTGAGCACAGCTCTGGACAGACTTAAATACATGCAGCACCTCAGAGATCTCAGAGTTGTAAGGTATCAACTCAAAGTCTGCCTGAAAATACAGGTACATATTGCATTATATATTAAGTATACATTGTATTCATACTATATGTGTTCATTTGTTTCCTCCAGAAGGGGAATTTGTGAGAGTATGTGCCCCTTAAAGAGCTCCAAGCATTTGGATTTGAAGAAGCCCTGCAGACTGAAAGGCTGGAACACCACGATTTCTCCCTGCCTCACAAGGGCCACTCATTTTCATGTAAGTTTATCCATCAAAACATGTAAGTTTATTCATCAGAACAAGTTTAGTCTCACAGACCTCAGTTATAACTCCCTGAGAACCTTTTTCTGACTGCATCATCCTCGTGTGTGATGGTGGTTATACTGATGTGTAGCCTGATGGGTGACCTGGCCTTGTGCAGAACTTCTGGTCTGTGCCTTCTTTGTTCACCAGACCAGAATTAGGATATCAGATTAATATTTCTGAAAAAGACAGCAGAATTGCTTTTAATTTTCAACTTAAATTCCTGTCTCTTATTAAGTTTTACATGGAAATTATGTTTTTAATATTAAAACTTCATAAACATATAATAAGTGGGGTACTTCCAATTGTCTGCAACAGTCGTTTTTTAACAATGAATATAAAATCAAAGACATTAAAAATGAACCATAATTATTTTATTGTAACTGCAATAAAAGAATTCAAGATACTCAAAATACATGCAAACAACACATGGAGCAAAAATGCAGATCCATCAAAAGGAAACAGGAGGGATGCACCACGAGTATAAAATCCTGCCAGCACCCAAGTTGAGCAACCACCATCCCTAGGAACTTTGTCTTCATAGCATACCATCTCCTGCAGATGAGGGTAGGCAGAGAAAAGGTGACATGAATGGACACAACGGAGAGAAAGGCTGCTGTAAGAGCAAATGTGAAAGTCTAATTTTCTCCCTCAGATATTGTGGACCTTCAAGTACCTTTCTGTACTTGCTGAGGGACTTAAGCTCACACCAGAGAATCCCTCCTTTCCCAATGTATATAGAGGGTGCTGAAAAGACTGATGTTTCTAAAGATGAAAGCTAAGCTCAGAGTAAGCTGTGCATCATGTCCTTAGATACTAAATTATTTCTGAGTAGTACTGAACTCAGTTGAAGAGGTCAAGGTTTGGGAAACTCCAAATAGCTTAAATTGTCTGCTGACCAGTTCAGTTTTACTTAAAGTGCAAGCAAGGGTACTATATAACACAGGAGCTATACAGGACCTTCAGCTTTTACACACTACAATTTCCTGAAAGTAAGGACCATTCAAATATCCATACACAAAGTGTGTTTTTTAAATATTTTAAAAACTTCCGTTGTTAGGGCTAAAATTGTTCAGAAATGTTTTTCCTTTAAGCATTTTCTAATGGCTGTCACTATGATTTAAAGTCTTCTACAGAATCTCTCACACAAGGTATGGCTGCCTAAATTACTTTGGACCTAATTTTAGATAAACTGCTATAGCAAGTGTTGAATAAATGCATGAGTAAGCAAAGAAAAGCAAAACAGATATTTAACATTTGTGACTGGTGTTATCTTTCCAGAGTATTTGAATAGAAGTAGTTTAAGTTTGTTAATTAGGTTCCACAAAAAATTCATGTTCAAAGACATTACATTGCATTCATCATCTCTCTAAAAGGCTTGTCATTGCATTACCACTGGCTAAAAAACCAACCTAACAAAGATCAATGCCAGATGCATTTCTCTCTAAGACACTTTCTTATCCATTGGCACAATAATGGCAAGTATGAGGAGAACTCTGAGCACAAACATACATTTAAGCCAAGATTGTTTTGCTGTGGGGAAAAAAAAACTCACTCAAATTAAAAAAAGGTACCGTGTTAGAAAAATTTAATTACTCCACAATGATATGTACTTAAATTGTACCTGCTAGGTATTCTGCGCTGGTGTTTTTGTTAATAAAACTTTGAGGAGATTCTTGCATGACAACTGTGGTTTTCAGTCTGTTCTGTTAACTTAAAAAAAAAAAAAAAAGCTGCAATAATAAAATGTTCTGGTATTAAATATTTTAATTAGAGGAATGAGCGGAAAAACAAAGCAAGTGCATAGACACATTGAACTCTGAGGTCTTTGCACACTCATAGGTTCCCTGAACTGTAACTCAGAGTTAGGGAATCAAGTATTCAGCCTAAGGCTCCCGTGGCATAAAAAGTATGTTCCTGGACCAAGTACATATACCATACCAACTGACTACAAAGGACCCTTTGCTTTAGTTACAGGGTTACAGATAGATATTATTCCCCTTATTTTCATTGGCAGTTTAATTTCACATTTTACTTTATCCAGTCAGAACCATAAGGATCACATCATTTGTACTGGAAATCACACAACATCCAACTTTATCTAACTTTCTCTAACCACTGAAAAATGGGGTTTAGAGCTATCATTCTGCTTGGCCAAATTGCTCTGAAATCAATGGGATTTTCAAAGCAGAATGACTGACAGATGGGGTCCTTAATCAATAAGGAGGGCAAATTTTGAATACAGATTAAAGGTACAAACATCATAGATTACAAGATAAACAGTATTAAATACATCAGACATTCTTTCATGTATCAAATGTACCTTAAAAAATGATTAGAAGAAAAAAACTTGTCTTCTATAAATAAGCAACAGCTGCATTTACTATATAAGCCACATCTCGTTTGGCTGAACCGAACTGCAGTTCAGTTCACACTGTGCAAGCACAGATGGGTCACGAGAGTGACAGAAACCTCACCTTACAACTCCTTGTCATGAGCTGTTTTCTGACTGTTATTAATTTAAGCCTCCGGAAAGCTGCTGTGATGCTGGTTGCTAGTGTCAGGACAGCTTCAAACGGCAGCTCAGGATCAGCAAGGCTGGGGGAAGAGGCTTCTGTGGCCTTTTCAGCCTGACTTGAGATGAGAGCAGTGGATAAGGAGGGAAATGGCTCAGCAGGGAAGTAAGCTCTACACTGAGAGAAGCCTGGTTTCATCCACACCTCATTTTCACAGTGCTTCTGCGAGTACCCTTAATTCCAAATGATGACCCAGCAACACTGTCCCTCCTTTAGAGTGTCCTCATGGGTGTCCTAAGTGCAGTCCAGTGGGAATGCAACAGAAATACTCTTCCTGGCAGTTTGTGTCCAGTAATATGTATGGACCAGCATTAACAGCAACCCTCCTTGGGGCAGCCAAGCTCAGGTTTTTTAGGTTGAAAAACACCTTTAAAATCATCACTTCCAACCTTTAACCTAACACTGCCAAGTCCACTACTAAATCATGTCCTTAAGCACCACATATATACATCTTTTTAATACCCCCAGAGATAGTGACTCAACCACCTCTCTGGGCAGTCTGTTCCAATGCCTGACAACCCTTTCAGTGAAGAAACTTTTTCTAATATCCAATCTAAACTTCCCCTGGTGCAGCGAGGTCATTTCACACCACTGGGTGATGTGTGGTGTCCAACTTGGTTTTTACAAGTAGGAAGATACCAATTTTGCAAACAGTAGTCTATGTATTTTGGTTTTTTGTTGATAAAACACTGAGATTAATGAGGAATATTACCTTTCACAGTTATCATGGGTGTTTATAGCAGACAAGAAAGCATGCCTCCTGGGTACATTACATCTCTACAGTATTTCACAAGGATATATCAAGTTTTACAAATGTTGTTGAGTTGCAAAAAAGTTAGAGTTACAGCAACCATTGACTTGTGGGTTCCAGTCTGCTGTGCCATGATCTGTAGTAACCATTTTTTCCAAAGTCCAGAGAGACAGCACTACCAACCTCTGGATCAAGGTGAAGTCTCCCTGCCAGGCTGATAGAAGCTCCTGATGGATTAAAGCAGCCTTTTGCTTCTTGCAAATAGTTGCTGTGTGAGTTGGAATAACCTCAGGACCCCACGAGGGAAGCACATAGTGCACATCCATAACATTGTAGCCTTCAGAGTTGTGGATGTAGGCCCAGTGCCTCTGGCCATACAGCCAAACCTTGGGAATTTCAGTGAACATCTCATCCCAGACTGTGGCTGGTGGGGAGCAGAGCCAGCTGGGGCTTTCACCTTGACTAAGCTTTGGAGTAAATTATAAAGGCAACAGAGACAGCTGACATATGCTTTTTATGGAGTTGTATGGTATGTATCCATAAGGATTGCACATGGAACAGACAAGGCAGATGGAGAAGTGCTATGGCAAAGCTTGTAGATAAGAGGCATCCTTCAGAGCACTCATGGAAGTAAGCATGGCTTAAGTTTTCTATGAGCATGCTGGCAGCCTGCAGTGCAGGCTGGGGATTCTCACAACTAGTGCTCTCAGAGGGGATGCTGCAGGGAAAGCCATAGGACAGCATGGTACCCGTGGCCAATCCCACCTGCATAAGTGCCATGCTCAGACAGATCAAAGCACTTCATGATCAGAGCTTGCTGGTGTCACAGAATATTTCACTCCCAGCATAGCCATAGGGAGCATATCGTAATGAGCACTTATATAAGGAAAGACTCTCTGACAAGCTGATCAGATCTCTCTCAGGTGGTTGGGTTCTGATTCAACGCTCTCTGGTGGTTGGGTTCTGATTCAATGCTCTCTGCTGCTCTACCTTTATAACAGGGCAGTTTTGATTAAAAAAAAAAAAATAAACCCACATGAAAAACCAGTGCAATACAGAAATAAATCTAGTGCGCTGTATTTACATAAAGACCAATATCCTGAGTCAACGAAACCTGCAGTGGTTCTGCTGAAGTCAATGGAGTTGTACCGATTTACACTAGCTCAAGCTCTGCTTAAATATTTTAGAAATAGTGGTCTAAAGCCTCAGATAATGTATGTCAGAATAATTTCACCAAATTCCTACATGGACTGAGGATCTGACTGTTTATTGAAATAAGTATGCTAGAATTCCCCTTTGGTTTATTTAAAATATTGAAAAGCAATAACCAGGTTGTTGATTGGTATGCTACTAACTCAGAGGCACAGAAGTTCAGATACTGCATGCTATGTGGCTACAGTTTGTATGTGTTTGTACCCAGCAACACAACAAAAGTATTCCGGAGCAGTGACAAAAGTAAAGGAAGTAAAGTAAAGGAAGTAAACCTGCCCTATGGCAATCCCTCATCATGCATCTCTCACTTTGCCAAATTTCAGAGTGAATTCTGCATATGGATTTTGCCCTCTGGAGACTGAGGTCCTGTTTTTCTTGTATTTGTTTCTGGGGGGAATTTTTTAGCTTCAATAAGTATTTCTTATGGCTCAGGTGCTTAACAAAGGATAAGGAGAAAAAAAGTGCAAATATGAAATTGAAGGTTCAGTGAAATTAATAAGCTTTTGACCTTTTTTGAGGTATCTTGGTTTAGCTTTGTTTCTGAGCAGAAGATACTTTACGTCATAGACAGATATACACATACGCTTTTTCATACTCTGTAGGTGAGCTGCATTTGCACAGAGATAGGAAAACTTAAGTATCAGCTATCCAGCCCATTTTTTCCACTCTGTACTCCTTAAAGCTCTATGTGTTATGATAACTGTTATTACTGAATTAGTGCACAGTCTCTAACAATGCATTAGACACTTTACAGAAATTCTAGTCATGTTCAGAAAAAGCATACAATCTCAGGCATACTACCTGCAAATGCTCCTGCATGGGGATAAATTCAGGTGACTAAATTCAGTTCTTTTAAATTCAATGGCACTACTTACGTGAGCAAATTAATGTAGAAATTAAAGGCCTTTGCAATGTTAAAATTTGAATTTAAACTAAAAAATGAAATGTTGACCCCTCAAAGTCATATAACAGATTGGGAACATTGATTTTGGTGGTAACTTTACCCCAATCCAACAGTTAGGAAGATTCAGGTGATGGAAATACTAAATAAAATAAATTAAGAAGACAATAAGGTAAATTCTGTTTTCATCTGAGGCGCATGATTGTTGTGATGATCCAGTTCAATCGAGTTAAATATTCCATTGTTTTCTACTTCTTAAGGAACTTTACATTGCAGCAAAATAATAGAAGATAAAGAAGTCAGAAGAGTCCATAGTAAGGGCTCCTCTGTGTTCACCATATAATACAAGGATTTCTAAGAAGACCTGCAATCTGTGAGATGTTGTGCTGGGTTCAGTCAGGAAAGGGCTAACTCCCTTTACTCTGGTTGCCAGGGAACTCTGTAGCTGGACAGTAAGTGAAAACATTGATAAGGCCTCAGCTAGTGCTGGGGATGGCTTGTACTGAACTCAAGGTCTTTTGTCCACTTCGGATTCTGTAGCTGACCCAGACTAACCAAGGAAGTATTTCATCCCATAGTACGTCATGTTCCGGTCTCTTTGGGTGGGGAAGAGGGTCCGATAGCCATTACTCTGCCCTTCTCTCTCTCTCCCTTACTCCCTTGCTCGTCTCTCTGGGCACTTGCTCACCCTCCTGCGTTAGCTGCTTTGCCAACTCCTGTGCTGGCTCCTTCGTGTGGGAGCTGGTGGATTGTTTTGAGTTTTCTGGCCGTGTTATCAGTGATAAGGTTTGCTCGGAATCTGCTGCGTAGGCTCCCGGGCTCCGGCCTTCAGGCCGCGGCTCTCGGGCTGCGATCGCTCTCGGGCTGTGGTTCTCGGGCTCTCGGGGTCTGATTTTCATCCCTCAACATCTGGGTGTGCATTGATCAGTGGATGGTGGGAAAATGTATCATATTGTATCATGTTGTATATATTGTACTCTATGTTTCATTTTCTACTATTTTAAGTATTTATTAGTAGTAGTACCTGTATGTATTGATTTAGATTTAATTAGTAAATAGTTCTTATCTCAATTTTACGAGCTTCCTTCTTTCTTTTTCCTCCGATTCTTCCCCTCCACTGGAGGAGGGGAGGGGGATTTGTGAGAGCGGCTTCGTGGTATTTTGCTAGCCGGAGTTAAACCACGACAGTTGTCAATGCCAATCAAACCACGAAGCAATTGCAGGGAAGCAATTGTAAGCATAGGAGGTATCACTAAAATTACTTAATCATGAGTAATTACAGAAAGCACCATGATTATGCATGTCAGGGAAATATGAATCATTCTACCAGCTTCAGCCAAGCTGTACTGATTAAGAACAAAGAAGCAACCTACTGGATCAGAACAATTTAATTTTTTCGTAATTTTCATAGAATCATACAATCATAGAATGGTTTGGTTTGGAAGGGACCTTAAAGATCATCTAATTCCAACCCCCCTGCCATGGGCAGAGACACCCTCCACTAGACCAGGTTGCTCAAAGCCTCATCCAGCCTGGCCTTGAACAATTCCATGGAAGAAGCATCCACAGCTTCCTTAGGCAACCTGTTCCAGTGCCTCACCACTCTGTCCATGAAGAATTTCTTCCTGATATCCAATCTAAATCTACCCACTTTCAGTTTAAAACCATTACTCCTTCTCCTGTCACTACAGGCCCTTGTAAAAAGTCCCCCTTCAGCTTCCCTGTAGGCCCCCTTCAAGTATTGGAAAGCTGCTATATGGGGTACATATGAATTATTGTTTTCATACTTAAAATCTTAAATGTATTTAAAAGCAATGTTGAGTGAACAGAGCTGGAAGATGGTTTTGGAAGAATTAGTATCACAGAGCATATTTTGAGACCATAAAACCTGAGGTTAGAAATCTGCTCTAGCAGCTTTTTTATGTTCTCAGCAGAAGAAATAGTCAAGGCATTAACATCTCTGAAACTGGTGAATGCCTGTCTTGTCTCTCACAGTTAGACTCAATTTGGCATACCTACACTTCATACCTGAGTGTGAGAAGGTAGTAATTTTATCTATATTGTACCTGTATATGCAAAATTCTGATTGCTGCTTGTTGTATTCCAATTTACCTTGATTCAGTAAGACACAACATATGGCCGTATTATGCATTAACTGTTGTAAAGTGATACTGCTGGGAAAGTACATTGCATGGAAAATGTTTGTCTCCTATTACAGAGATCCAGTCCACCACAAGCAATATCAAATACCTTACACCTGATGCTTTGACATATGGACGGATTTTGGTACCAACTTGGAATCCATCTACTAATCAAGCCCTATTAGCAATGAGATGTGCCTTTAGTAGGTTCTGCTATACACTACAGTGGCTTGCTGTGGAGGGAAAAATGTTAAAGGAGAGCCAGGAACAACAAAGTTGCTGTGATATGCACATTTTTTAAGTAAGTACTCTGTTCTCTGCCTTTTTTTGTCCTTTAATAATGCTTGTGCCTATATTTTTCTTTCTTTTCTCTCTAGTTGGTGTTACCTAAGTTTAATTTCATTGTTTTGTCTCTGGTCTTTGCAGCTTCCCCAAGTACATTGTAAATAAAAAGAAGGCCATGTTGAACTCTTACATTCTTTAAACCCACAGAACACTAAGTGCACTTTTTCAACTACAAATACTTAGGAATTGGCTCAAGTCTTGTATCCAGTCCCATTCCAACTACATTTGCCAAGAGAACTTTGTTGTTAAGAACAGGAATATGCTCCTAATGACTTTCTGGAAACATCTTGTTGACACTGATAAGTTCTCAGTGTAGAAACTTTAAATTTTCCAAACATCAACAGAAGTCTTGAGCCTGAAAGAACATGTTTTTCCTGGTTAAACTGTTAAGAGAGGCAGTCCTGCAAGTCAGTCCTTAGCATGACTGTACTGCACTGTCTGACTTGATGCTGTGGACAGGTTATTGGTGGCGAAAAAATGGTCTTCTCTCCTCCCTTCCCACCCTTTCCAAAAAAAACCCTAACTGTGTATAAGATAATCCTCCAAAAGCCTACAGTTCTGATGAAGTGTGGAAGAAAAATAGAAAGAAAAAAAATCAATCAATATACCAAAATATAAAAGTAAACCAATCCGTTTGTTCACAGTTCATGGGTGCAGTCATATTTATGTGCTGGCTTTGGATTGCACAGTGTTAATTTTCTTCATAGTAGCAAGTGTGAGGCTATGTTTTGGATTTGTGCTGAGAAGAACTGCTGATAAAAATGATATTTTAGTTGTTGCCAAGTAATGTTTACATTAAGCCAACAACTTTTTCAGCTTCTCATACTGTGCCTGTGTTCTTCTCTACAATCAGCTGGGAGGAGACACAGCAAAGCCAGTGACACAAACTGTCTAAGGGAATAATTCATGCCATAAGACATCATGCCTAGTATATATACTGGGGGAGTTGGCTGCTCAGGGACTGACTGTCAGTCATCAGATTGTGAGTGGTGGTTGTTGTTGTTTTCCTTTTATTATATATTATTACCAGTAGTAGTAGTAGTAATAGTATCCTTATTTCAATTATTAAACTGTTCTTTACTCAACCCACAAGGTTTCTTGCCTTTTTTTCTAATTCTGTTCCCCTTCTCAGTGTAGGAGGGAGGAGGTGAGCAAGGGGCTGTGTGATGCTTAGTTACTGACTGGGGTTAAACCACGAAAACCTATTAGGAGATAATCCCCCATTATTCTCTCCTTTGACAAGCTGATATGTGTGAGGATTTAGACTGTAGAGAATGAAAATGTCACACATACCTTTAGGCTTTTCCTGTATAGCTGAGTTTGATGTGACTTGATGGCTCACAGGGCTGGTTTAGAATTATCATAGTCTAGTTCAATACCTGACCTCCCAAGGACTTGCTGGTGCCCAAAAGCACAAAGTATTCTGCATACTCTCTCTTTTACTGCTGCCTGTCACTGTGGAACTAGTAGAAAAAAAGTATGCTTAAAGAAATTTAAGAAAAAGTCTATCATCTGTTTATGATTTTGATAGGATCTTTATTAAATATAGAAAAGCAATAAACCCAAAAGAATTATGAAATTATTTTGTAAGAAAAAAAAGGAAATTTCTTATTGATGCTCAGATGGCTGGTTTATGCTGACATGCACAGACAGGTCATTTTTTGTTCTTAATGGGCATGACCTAGAGTTTACTTCAAGTTAGAAAAGTATTCCTCCTTAGACAAAAAAGGAATGGTCATTGCTTTTCCAAGTTCTAGTTTACTACATTTAAGATATGTCTCGCATACACGACAAGTAGAAAAAACATCCTTTACCCTAATAAGCCCTGTCTTTGTGTATAATTATAACTGTCCAGATTTTGAATCTTATTCATATCATGCCTCTAGCACAAACCAAAGCTCCAGTCCTACAAACATATGCCCATGCCCCACTTTACATAACCTCACATATGCCTAAATTTGCACAGCTGATCTGCGCCACCCAGCACAACTCTTTTTGGTTTTTGGTTTTTTTTTTCTACGAAAAATTAGATTTATTCATCAGTATTTTGGGGACAAGGGATTCGTAAGAATTAGTCCAAGAACATATTCAACAGTGAATGTCAGATATCTAAAAAGTAGAACAGCATTTTCTGAAGAGCATGCCTGAGCTATTGTGCAAAAGGCAGGCTCACAGAATCTTATCTCACAAAGCATTGCTGACAAAGATCATCCAACAACATTAGGTGTAGGAGTCTGCAGGGATGAAGTGCTGTGATTACAAAAAGAAGGAGAGGGGAAAAAGAAAAAGATGGGACAAATCAAATGTGTTATGTTTGGCAAATTGTTTGGAAGCAAGCCATCTTTTTCTTACTGTCACTGCTGGAATAAATGCAAGATGCTTTCATCTGTAACAGTATTTTCAAGTCTGCAAAAAAAACATTTCCCCACACAGTTGCCAAAATTATTACTTAGGAAGGAAATTGAGGAAACAGCAATAGCACAATTATAAGTGTTCACTCTGTACTGACAAATAAAAACCATCTAATTGCCATCACTGAGTTTGAACAGAGTGGAGGGTTTTCAAGCAAAGAGGGCCAGCTTCATCACCACTGAATGCTGGCCTTGCAAACCTAGTTGCCATTCTTGATTCCTCTCCCTTGAGCTATAGTCATATGATTCATTTATGCGCAGCTTGTTTGCACAACTGGAGGTGCTGAGCTGTGAAAAATTACAGATAAACATTTGAGGGTTTAAATTATGGACATCTCCTCTAAGACATAGAGGAGACGTCCTCCTTAGACATAGTTAACTTTGTGTGAGCTGATTTTCAAAGCTACAGAGTTTCTGCTGAGTGTCTTGGGTAGTCATGTGTTTTCATCATATTTCTGCCTTCAAATTTGTGTGTGTGTGTGTTTGGGACAACAAATTATCTTCTGCCAAGAAATTGGAGTGTCACATCCTTTCTCAAGTTTATTACCTCCCTTTAGGTAAGCAGAAGCCAAAAGCTGTTAGCTTTAGCCATCTGAGGACTAGTATGAAACAAATCTGTATGTCTGAGCCAAACCTTGAAAGACAGCTATCCACATAATAAAAGTCATTGTTCCTGAACATTCTTCAGGAACTAATTAATACATTGTCTTTTTTTTTATTATTTATTTTTTATCTGGCTTTTTCAGCAGTAGTATTATTGTGGACATTGCTTTCAGGAACCACCTGCTCCACAAAATAGGAGACAAAGAAATGTGCTTGTCATTAAAACCAGTAAATCAATTTTGTGGACAAGTTCACATTGAACTGTTTCCAGGTAATACAGGTTTTAGACCCTGCTCATTCATCCCTGCTTCCTCTTGTGACCAGCAGATCGAGTGAGGTGATTCTGCCCCTCTACTCCGCTCTGGTGAGACTCCACCTGGAACACTGCATCCAGTCATAAAAGGCAGTCATTGTCGTAAGTCATGAGGGCTTATAAGAAAGAAGGGGACAAACTTTTTAGCAGGGCCTGTTGCCATAGGACAAGGAGTAATGGTTTTAAACTAAAAGATGATGGATTTAGACTAGATAAAAGAAAGAACATTTTACTATGTGGGTGGTGAGGCATGGGAACAGGTTGCTCAATGAGATTTCAGATGTGCCATCCCTAGAAATATTCAGTGTCAGATTGGTTGGGGCTCTGAGCAACCTGATCTAATTGAAGATGTCCCTGCTCGTTGGAGGGGGCCTGGAATAGATGACTTTTAGAAGTCCCTTCTCTTCCATGCAATGTGAGCAGTGATATCAAGAAGTTTTAAAAAAATTGTTAAAAAAATGCTTGTAATTTCCTTAAAAAAAACAAGTCCATAGTGTGCATGGAGTGACTTTGATTCAGGTGGAGGCATTTGTCTTTAAAATCTTGGATGCCATTCATTTTGACATTACTCACTTTCCTGTCCACATTCTCTTAGACCATGTGATGTTTCACACTTAACAATGAAAAATTTGCTGCACAGCACATTAAGTTGCTTATTTTCTAGTAGGTGGTATTGCTTCTCTTTCAGTTGTGAAATGTTATACTCTATTTCCTCACATGGATGGAATAGATGCCACCAGCAGGAAAATAATGACTCTTATCTCTGCAAATATGTTTCAAAATATTGTCCCTTTAACAAACATACAGCTGAACTAAATTAATATTTCTGATTTCTATAAATTCAGTGCTGCAAATGTTTACTAAAATAAGAAGTTTTATTCTTACACTTGTGCATAACATGCACTACAAAATGGTTGCAAAACCAGGCCTGAACCTTATGCATATGGAAAGATTGCACTGTTCTACCAACAAGGTGCATAAGGGTCAGACCAAACAAACCTATAGGTTGTTTGCTAAACCCCTGAGAAGGTCTACTGACAATGCCATGAGACAGAAATTAATATCAGATGTATTGTGACTGTTGCATGGTTAAGCAAAAAAAGCCCATAGCCAACAGTTCAAACATATTTCCTAAAAATTACATGTGATGGTACTAAATTGATTCAGTCAAAAGTAGACCCAAGGTGAAAACATATTTTGGCTACATTTTCCTAACTTACTCTGTAATACCACATTGGATATAGCAATATCAAAATTTGGTCTTGCCAGATATCTGATGTGTACTTGGCATATCCAAAATATCTATAGATATCTACATGGCTTAGAGACAACAATCCTCATCAATCATGAGTTTTAAAATAATGTCACATTAATCACCCCCCTGATTCTGACAATTTCTTTTAATCTACTGATTTATGTTAAAATATTACCTGTGGAAACTGCTGCGCATTAGCTTCTACAAGTTATTTCGAGTATCTTGTGAAGATTGGTACTAAATATAAAAGATGATTACACAAATTCTGACTTAATGATAACCTGTCTTCAGAGTAGAAACAAAAGAGCTTTTGTATGGGTGGATCTATCTTACAATTGTTTATACTGGCATTTTTCTAATATATTTACATGGAACAGTAAAAATGAAACTTGACTTGCTGCAGTGTTCAATTTTGATTAAAGAGATAGTGATTGTCATGAAATAGGAGTAACCTGAAATTGAAATGACCCTTTCAATAAACTGTGACTCTTCGGATAAAGACAGTTTTGTTTGCATCACTACTTTCTCTCCAAATCTCGATACTTTATTGCTAGCCTACATAAAGAGACCTCTTTTGAGTGGAGCAATGCCCACAATTACTTACAGGTGATTTGCAATCCAGAAGGTTTTCACGATTTCTTTTCTCAGTATAGAACTGACCAGAGAATGAAAATTCCATTTCACAATAAGTTTTGAGTGTTTTAACATCTGTTTTCCTTCCTGATTCTAATAAAAACAAATTCTGCAAACATTTTCAGAAAAAAAATGGAGTTATTCAGACTGTCACCTTGACTCAGTGCTTAAAAGCTCTTTGTTTCTTTATCTGTAGCTCTTTACTTTGAACTGACACACAAATTTCACAATATCTTCAGATTAAATACCATTTAAAATAACTGTGTGGCTGTAAAACCTTATATTGCTTTTCTTTCCCCATGCTGCTTTTCCTCCGCCCTGTCCCCAAGAAAAAGTTAAAACAGAATTTTTGGATGAAGTGTTTCATTCCAGTGAAAGGCTGAGTATTGAAATTTTGATATTGAACAGGACACTAATTATATTGTATGATCTTATAGCATGTTATGAGACAAATTTCTATGTATAAATCAGCTTAACTGAAGATTCTACAGCTTTTAAGTTGATTTCTTTTACACAGAATGTACCCCAGGATTCAATACTGGGCCAATTCTTTTCAGCATTTTCATTAATGACCCAGATGACTGGACAGAGTATATACCCTCAACAAGTTTGCAGGTAATACAGGTCTGGAAGGAGTGGCTGATATAACAGAGGGTTGTGCTGCCATCCAGAGGGACCTCAACAGGCTGGAGAAATGGACTAACAGGAACCTCATGATGTTCATTAAGAAGTGCAAAGTCCTGCACCTGGGGTGGAATAAGCCCAGGTACCATAACAGGCTTGGGGCAAGAAGGCTTGAAAGCAACTTTGAAAGAAACTCCTGGGACTCCTGTTGGACACCAAATTGACCATGAGCCAGCAACATGTCCTAGTATCAAAGAAGGCAAACTGCCTCCTGGACTCCGTTAGGAGGAACACTGCCAGCAGGTTGAGGGAGGTGATCCTTCCCCTGTACTCAGCCTTGGTGAGATGCATCTAGAGTGCTGAGTCCAGTCCTGGGCTCCAGAGTACAAGAGAGTTACTAGAAAGAGTATAATGAAGGACCCCTAAGGTGATTAAGGGGCTGAAGCATCTCTCTTATGAGAAAAGGCTGGGAGAGCTGTGACTGTTCAGCCTGGAGAAAACGAGGCTCAGGAGGATGATGTTCAGGTATATACATTCCTGATGAAGGGGTGTAAACAGGGCAGAGTCAAACTCTTTACAGTGGTGCCCAGTGACAAAACAAGAGGCAATGGGCACAAACTGAGATACAGGAAATTCCTTTTAAACATCAGAAGAAACTCTTCATAGATATGGTGGCTGAACACTGGTACACGTTGCCCAGGGAGGTTGTGGACTCTCCATCCTTGCAGTAATTCAAACACTGACCAGACACAGTCCTGAGCAGCCTGCTAGACAATCTCCAGAGCTCCCATCCAGCCTCATCCATTGTGTTATTCCATGAAAATGAACCAGATTGGGTGTCAAATGCAAAGACAAGTGCATTACTGTGTGAATGTCTCCTAACAAAAGTAAAGCCTGCAAAAACAGGCCCTCTTTTTTTCTAATATGTGACTTTCTTCTCTTTTCCCTGCTGATCTTCAGAATTGTACTCTTTGTTGGTGATTCAGTTTATGAGTGGTATCCCCTGTGAAACAAGAGCATGTGCTTTCCTCTAGTGACAGGCTGTTACTTAGATTTTCTCAATTAGCTGACCTGTTGCTTCTAACTTAACAATATCAGCAAACAGAGAAATATTTAGAAAACAGCCAAGGGGCAGGGAGCTAGACCCTTTTTCTCATCTCTCTTGCAGGCAATCAGTTCACCCAGGAGCTGTCATCTGAAGTCAATCCACTGGCTTTACAAAGTGCATGCAATCTCAGAATTGTTTCCTCAGAGGATGCTGCATCTAGCAAACAAATTGGAATGAAGCTTATTCACCTGTGGGCCATTATAACAACAGTGGCAGCATGGTAGGGCGAGAAACATGCAGCCAATTTAATCTGCAACAAACAGGCTAAATCTATTTGGCATGGGAGAGAAAGCGAGGGGAACAAATATCTAAACCACAACCCAAGAGCTAAGGATTAAAGACAGAAGCATCTCATAGGAAAAGCTTATCTTTGTCTGTCTCTGAGAAAAGGACACATTTTTATTTCTGGTGGGTTTCCCACCCCCCTCCCCAAGTGCTCTTGTTTCTTTGCCCCACTGTGCTCACTAAATTGATTTCAGCAATGGCTGAAGAGCATAAAAACTCCTTCTTTATTTGCAGGATGTCAAGGTGCATGCAGGTTGCCTCTAGGCTACCTGGAGGGAAAAAGCAGTGGCCTGTGCAACATGTAGACATCTACAGAAATACTTTAGGGCTTCACAATCCTCTTGGGGAGAAGAAAAGCTTCAGGCTTCCTCAGCTTAGAAAAAAAAAGCAGAGAGGTAGATAGCTTCAAGCCTCAGTAGCGCTGTGCTAAATACCACATAGAAAGGAGATGCTCAGAGAAATGCCAAGGGAAAAATAAGGGGAAGGATGAATATCATTGGGAGAATTTATTTTAATTTATATTTGTCCTGGGTTACAATCATACGGCTAGTGATGATGACATATTGCTATTTTCTACAGTCTGTTGCAGAAATCTTGACTAGTATCTAGCAGTTCTGTGACCAGCATAACTCTACAGGTATGCTTCCAGATCTTCCTCTTCAGATGTTAACCAGTTTCATTTCTCTGGTGGAGTCTTTAAGCACTGTTATGCAGCTATTTCTGCGTAACTTGATTTATTTATAATGCAACACAGGCCGTGTTTCTTCAGGGGTGAACCAAATAAATATATTCTATCTCACATTAAATGGGAGAAGAGGAACATCACCTATGGCACATGATCTGCTTTGATACATTGCTTTGGCACCTTGTTGCAAAGGAAGTACCCATGTCACCCATCCAATGGAGCAATTTTCAATTTAATTTCCCTTACCCTGGCTGTCCTTAGACACATCTTACTAAAATATAAGGCGTATTATTGCCTTTTCTTAGTTTTACTGACATTTCTTTTCTCATAGTGACATCAAAGGCTGAACATAGCTAAAGTAGGAGAGCCACTGAGAGCTTGATACTGAGCAAACCGGTCCCAGTGTGAAAGGAATCATGGAAAGCACACTTTGGAGTTAAATTTCTCCCTCACAGACTGATGCATAGGAACCTATAATGAGAAGAGGAAGGTTACAGGTAACATTTCTGTTTAAGAGGCTCCTAATTGTTTCCATGCAACCTGGACATTGCCTTTCAAAATATTTTATTTTCTCTATTTCTCTTTTCACAGCAGGGACCTGAATGAAATGCCCTATGATCTCAGTACTACTTCCATAAAAAGGGATAACTCTGGAGTGATAGAAGACTTTCTCATTTCCATTCCCTCTCTCTATCTGCTTTCTAAGGAGCTAAATATTCTTCCTCTGAGACTCTGTAGCTTGTTTTAGGATACAAACTTCCAGGCTTCTGAAATGCATAACATCCCAACTGCTTTGGCCTGGGCTATCCCATGATCCCACCTGCACCATTAGCTACTTCTGCCATCTCTCTGCGACTTTGCTTTATTCTTCTCTGTCTTTGTCTGATATCTTGGATTGTTTCCAAAACCCTTCCAGTATTTGCCATGCTGAATAACAGCTCTCTTTAATATAGTCATTGCACGTGTCCCTTTTTTAGTCTTTTATACTACATTTGTTACAATTTAGGATCCAGACTGTTTAGGGAATGTTATGGGAAACATTTAATTTCCCTTTTTTTAAGTTCAGTTCTGTGTTTTGCAGATGATATCCCTGAGATCTCACTGGATATGTTACTGATACATTCCTCTGGCAACCTATTTCTATTATGCCTCTTTGTGCTTCTGGAGCCTTGTATGGAAATGCTAATATCTGGTTGAAACCTTTAAGTTTTAACAGTGTAGGAGCCTCCTATAAATCAAACTAAATATCTCAAAACTAACATAACTCAATTATGTTACTCAAAAACTATCTACAGTTTTAAATCAAACAATGTAGTTTAGAAGTAAAGTTGTGCCTGATAATATTAATTTAGAAAATACACAGCTTCTTTTTGACTAATAGATACAAATTACCCATCATTCTAAACCTGATATTAATTCTGATATTGGTATCACACCACTGAGGTGAACTCTCTGCTCATGAAGTGTTATCACTGCAGACATCTGGCAAATTGGTTGTTAACTTCTAACACAATTCATATACCTTTTATTATTACAATATTCTATTTCAACAAAAGAGTGCCCGTTTCTCAGTGATGAACCATTTTAATGATTTTATGTAGAAATACAGCTAATGAAAAATAATGACAATGGACTTTGGAATTCAGGTTTTTTTATTCTCCATGCCAGCAATACTCATTACAATATCACAAAATTATATCTTATGAAGATGACACACAGGTACACTTCAGTCTCTCTTTCAGGCTGCATACAGTAAATAGGGAAAATTGCACTAGTATCAGAAGATTGTCCTACAATACTTGGGTTGTGCAGCAAATAGAAGCATTAGAATAATTTATTCTTTCTATTACATTTGGCATATGCATTACCTGAAGCATTCATTTTTCCCTGTTACTGCTCTCTCTTGATAGGAGCATCCAAATGAGGAAATGAGAGCCCTAACTTAGCTTAAATTTTAAAATCAGACCAATATTACTTCTAGGCTTAAGAATACGCATAAAATAACAGAAGTAGAAGTGAAACCTCTTATTATCATTGTCACTCTATTATATTTCTTTCTCGAGCACCAGCATGTGGCAATTATAAAAAAATACAGTGAAATATAGTAATACAGAAATGTTCAGGCTTGCTCAGTGGTCTATTCAGCTCAGTATCCTGTCTTTAGTAGCAATTAATGACAGATGTTTTCAAAGAAAGTCTGAGGACTCCCTCATACTGTAAGCTGTTTACCAGACAATTTTTTACCCATAAATTCTTTCATTTAAAGTGTTCAAGTATATACTGAAATGTGAATGCTTATGTCTCTTTTCTACCCTACCATGTCTGCCGTAACATCCCTGGAAGTGTTCAAGGCCAGGCTGGATGAGGCTTTGAGCAACCTGGTCTAGTGGAGGGTGTCCCTGCCCATGGCAGGGGGTTGGAACTAGATGATCTTTAAGGTCCCTTCCAACCCAAATCGTTCTATGATTCTATGAACATTGAAAATTATTTGACATTAATAGAGAATAGAGATGTTAACTTCACTGCTTTTCAGGCCTGGGTAAGAGCCAGGTTTTGATCCCTGTTCCCAAGCCACCTCATCTTTTGTGCCACAATTTTTTTATTAGTATTATTTTGTGTGTGTGTAAAACGTCTGGTGGGAAGGCATAAGATGCTGGAACAGCTTTATGGCAGAGTACATCTGTCTGACACTTTCCAGTTGCAGGTTAGAATACCTAAACTTTTCTTAATACACTTAATGTGTACTTTTCCTAATATACTTTATGTGTTGATAGATTTAAAATGCACAGATAATTTCTAATAACTATATTGACAATCTCAAAGAAAGAGATCCTCACATGAATCAGTTTCTGTATGGAAATGCTCTGATGCTGGTATGCAGGGAAAAGCATCAGCTGCTATTTGCTCCACCTGTACCACGTTTTCTTTCCAGCAGGTGGGTGATAATTAACCTTTTTATTTCTTTCAGCCAATTTAACTGATTCCAAAGTATGGTTCAGTGATCTGCTGTGTCTTGGATGGCATCCACATGGTTTCAAGATAGAGACACATTCACCACTTTCCAGTCCCACAGGATGGTAGCTGATTTTAATGAGGTTTTTAAACATTTTTCTTTATTAGGTTAGTATTTAGTCTGTATTTTTTTCCAAAACCTGCAAAGCATCCAGGCTTAGAAGCTTACAGCTTAATTTATCAATTTGTTCCAGCATGTCTCCTAGAGAGCTTGAGGGACTCTAAACAAAAAGAGGAGGAAAAAACAGCCCTGCATGATGATAAAAAGTCCAGCACTTTGCTGAATGGACTTGTAAATGCAATAAAACCTGTAACAAAGTACTTCTGGAAAGTATGCAATTTGTCTGTGCTCTAGGAGGCACGCAATACAGTCCAAGAGCACTGTAAGTGGCACACTGTTCTGCACTGAAATAATGTAAGAATCTCACAGCAGTCTGATGGGGGTCCTGGAAAAATGTGGTGGGAGAGTTGTGAAATGAAAAGACGAAAAATTGAGTGGAGAATAGAGAGAAGGCACAGTGAAATCTCTCTTGCAACACACTGTAGATGGAATCCCAATTTGTGGGTGCTTGGAAGGGATTAGATTTTGGGTGGCACCTTTCAGATTGTGAACGTAATTTCATAGCTCATACAGTTTAACTGTTTATGCAATTTCATTCAATACATGGCCTTTAAGCAAATCTGTTTCTTTGTGGAAAGATAATTATAGGTTGTTTATTATTATGCTTGTATTGCACAAATTACGAGCTATGTTAAACTCGGTTTTAATAGTAACTTAAGTGTTATCTTACTGTATCTTCAGCAACAAGAATCTGTAGTGAAAAACATTAATAAGCCAATTATTTTTCTTTACTTTGTCGAATTAATTGAGAGAGTTCTATTTTGAATAACGCAGCAGTTAAAATTTAGTTGATACAGGGCAACATTAGCATAGAGGCAGTTTTCTGTGCTTGCAGTGACAGGATACAGGACTAACAAAATTAAAATGTGTACTAAATGTCATCCATTATTGTTTTAATATCACTACGCTATCCTGCCAACTTGCAAGTCCACTAACACTAAATCTTAAATCACACATAAGCTGAAGCAAATACCCTGAAGTCTAACCCATAACAGTTATATGCAATAAATTCTATTAACCTATATCATGTTTCTCTGAGGATAAATATCACCACACCATGAATCTTTTACTAAATAGACATTTCAAAATTGTCAAAAGGAGTCAACATTCTGAATCAGCCAGGACCACATTAGGAATGGTGATACAGTTCATTACTTGTGAGATGTTACACAGCATTAGAGACTTCCATAAGCTTAATTTGACATGAAGCCATCAAACTGTGTAAAATAAATTATAAGAAAACAAACTTTGAATACGTTTACCTTCCAAGCAGATCTGAATTTTGCACACGTGTTTTCTTCCTGAGCCTGCAAAGGTGGAATATGATGACAGATGGATCTTCTAATGTAACAAAAATAAATATCAACATTAACATCTATCTTTTCTTAGTCATTTAGCTCACAATTAAATATGAGGAAAAGAAACACTAAAACATTTTAGGATAGCAGTTATGGCTACTGAATAATGCCAGTATTCTTAAACACTTTTTCTATGCCAAGCTTGCACTAAAACAGCACAAATTGTGTGCTACTATTTATTTGAAGAAGTTTGTCTTTTCTGTTCTCCACAGATTACCAGTAAGAATTCACAATATTTCAGTCTTTATATAAATGTATTTTAGCCTTTGAATTACTTTCAAGCTGTATTTGTGTTTGAAGGATTTTGTTCACTGAAGCTTACATTCAAGGTTTATTTTCTATAAACTTTTAAACTATTAACTATCCTTTGAGTATATTCAAAACCACATTAGAGTATGTTTTTCAACTCAAAATGTCTCACTATTTTTTCCTCAGTTTCAAAAGATGACCATCATGGGTGTCATCGTCAGTACTCTCGGAAAGACCAAAAGACACACATAGGAGATATAGACATAGTAATGGCAAATACACACTGTGAGACAGCTCTTTGTAGTCTGTGAAGAGAAGTACAAAGGACAACAAATGGAGCCAGAGCCTTCTCTAACTCCTCTGGTTGGACACATTTATCACCTCTGCGTATTCAGCTGACTAAACGGTACTGCTGATCTACAGAGGAAGGGACACAAAGATGAAAAGCAACCTGCTGTTCTTAAGAGCAGAAAACAGATCATTGTAGTTTAGGGCATGTACATAACTTTTTCACTATAAAATCTTATAAATTCTTTAATCATCCAGTCTTTATTCTTGTCCATTGTGCTCCTTCCTTTCTGTTTCTGTTCATGCCCTAGTTCTGCAAAAACTTACAAAACTGTGTTGAATGTTATAAACCTTGACAGTCACCTCAGTAGCTCTCTGCTCTGGGAAGTGAAATACAGTTCTGATCTTCACAAGCCTGAGACTATAAACTTACACAGTCTGAGGCAGGAGCTTCATTTATGCTTCAGTCTGAGCATTGCTGTAACTGACCAAAATAAGTAACACATAGTAGTGTATGATATCTAATCAGATCAAGACGTCTACTTGAGGTGCTGATGATTAAAAATCCCCAAAACAGTCTTTCCTTTTGAGTTTTTGCTATAGGACTGATTGTGGATTTTGTCTGTAATGTATAAAAGGAGCAGAAAAGGGGCAATATGGGGGGCCCGCAGGGCACAGGGCTGCCTGCAAAGGAGCTCAGGCTATTTGGTTCTGTTGAAATCTATTGCAAATCTCCCTTGCTTCCAGCAGGCTGGGATTTCACCTCCTGAGTTAATGGGAACAGAATGAAAACAAAGTGCCCTGCCAGAATCACCACACTCCTATCTGCACATCTGACTTGCTGTAGTCCGGAAATGAATTAAAGGAGAAATCCTTTTTTCAGGTAGAGACTCTGAGAGCTACACATCATTCTGAGGTGGAATTGCTTCCACATGATTTCTAACTTCTCTGTTTGGTAGTGTTTGAAGGATAACAGACTCCTGAGTCTTCTATATTTATTAATTTCTCCTTTTTCTCCTCTACAACAGAATGCTCTCTTGGAACAAAGAGGATCTGCTTAGAAAAGATAATTTTTGTTCCTATTTCTGATTTATTATTTCAATGGATATAGAGTCTTGAATGAAAAAGAAGCTTTCCCCCTCTTCACCTTCTACCAGCATTAGTCTTGATTAGTCTTCTCTGTGTGTACATGCCTGACTTTTGGAAGAGGAATGTACCGTTTACTGAAGGAATGAGGGGATCTGCTTTCTGTGCAATAACTTTCTAACTTACCATACACTTTCTAATAACTCCTCAGAGAGCTGATGGACAGAAGGATTAGCTGTGTAAGTAAGTGATCTGAAAAAAAAGGGTATGGAAGACAAGTGTAAGGACAGGTACCAAGTTCCAAGCCTGGAAGAAACAATCAAACCCATGAATGTGACACTTTGTAAAATAAATGAAAACTAAGGGGTAGTCTGCTCTCCATATTTGTGAGAAAAGGGCAAGAAGTAATTGGTGACAAGAGAAATTTAGGTTAGTTTTTTTGAAAGATTTTCTACTCAGAAGATTGATTCACTAAGGAATCAATCCTGTGAACTTTCCATTCCTGAAAGTTTTTGAGTACTCATATTAGGTAAGCATCTGTCCAGCATGACAAAACAAGTACAGGTAACTTGGAAACACCTTTCATGTTACATTCCATATTTATTTTATAAAAATATTTATTTTGTTTGTTTCACTTTTTGCATTACATTTTACTACAGTTCTGTAACCTTTGAATTAACAATATTAGTGAAAAAGACATAGGCTGAAGCCATAGTGCAGCAAAACAGATTCAAGAAAACATTTCTATTTCATGAAGTAAAATTGTCAAGTACTAACCAGACCTAAGCTGGACAAAAGTAGGGTAAAATCAAAATCAAGCAGTGATGATAGTGCAGCTGACGGATTGGAAAACAAACATGAAGAGCAGTTTTGTTTATGTCGGATGAGCAATGACTCAATTATGTCCCTATTACTATCCTTGAAAAAATTATTAGTGAAGAATACAGCCAGAGGCAATAATAGGGATGAGCATGGGGAGGTGCAGTGCAATAGTAATAAGGATTCTATGTTTACTATTTTCTGTTGTGTGTACATCTACAGTATGAGATCTAAAATACAGTCATTTAGAAAGTATTTCATTCTACCCCACATGTACAGTATCATTCTCCCCACAAACAAAAGGTTTTGAAACAAGAAATAGGGAGACAATTTCATCTTCACTTTGCATTGCAAAAAATATATGTATAAGGCCTATTCACTTACCTGCTTTATAAACAGAACCTTGAAAGGGATGTCCATTCATTTTTAAAGCCTGTTTTTGTAAACGAACTAAAACTGTCTAAATGTAGTAATAAAGATCAGTACTGACTAATGATTATGATGGTTTCCAAGTTGGGAGATATTTTGCATTCTTAGTTGTGACACAAACACTTTATTGCAGAATCCCAGATATTTTATATAGCTCTTGTAAATATGTCTATCACAAATGTAAAATCTCACAGGCACTTAACATGTTTAATTTTAGCTTGAAAAGTGGAGTTTGAAACACCAGATTTGAAGGCTTTGAGCATTAAGGGAAAGAACAGCCCCTCAGTTTGAAACACCATTGTCAGTTCCCTCACCAAAAACATGAATTTAAAGTTTGAAAAAGTTTGGAAGCAGCTGAAGATTTGAACTTCACAGCTGAGCCCCATCAAATATTGACATCCACTGCATAAAAGATAAAGATTATTCTGTAGTAGATAGTACATATTCCTTTAGACCATGTGCTGTGGAATTAATTTGAAAGCAAATCACATAGGCAAAAATAATAAAAACAAATAAAATATTAATTCAGATATTTTTCTAAATATTCTAGCTTGGAATTCTTTCTTTATACATTTTAATTCAAACAATTCCACAGTTCTCAGAATTAACACACATTATCATCTAACTTATTGCTAATAGGATGCTAATGTGCTCTTACCTTTCATTTTCATAGCAATCACAGCATATTTTATGTAATTTACATAATAATTGGTATAATAATTCACATTAGAATAATTGATGTTAAAAAGCATAAATACATGTATTTTTTGGTTTAGTAATTATAGGTACCTTGAAGCTAAAGGCATTGATATGTATACCTTTTTTCTTAATGCTTGATTGGATATATGAAGGTATGAGATCTAAAAGGAAAGGAGAGTTGTAGAGATGTACAAATGTAGCCAGTGTTAACTTTGGGACTGCTTCTGAGTTTTGTATTCAAAATATTCATATCATGAAGAGAACATTAATTCAGGTGACGTTTTAACTTCTTATCATGGGAAAAAAAAATCTCAACTGTGCCTATTTCTTCCATGTATCGTATGATATATTTAAGTTATTGATGGACTGCAGTGCAAGAAAAATACTATTAAAGAGGGTATGACCAACAAGCTGGGAAATTGGACTATTGTTTACACTGTAATGTCTGTGCAAAGGCTCCTGGACAGCAGCAAGGAGCCTGAGTGTAGAGAAGCTGCCCCACCAAGTGTGGGAGATGCCTGGAGAGCCTTCTGGCACTGGCAGCAAACACCAACCAAGGCAAAGGAAAGAAGACTTTTCTGGAGCCTGGAAAGAACAATGAAGATTTATTTCAGTTATTGGAAGCTTTCTGATAGGAAAGAATGAGAAGACGACCAGCACACAGAGAACATCAAGCATCTGTGAGAGGTGTTTAGGTTTTTAAGTGTTTTGTTTAATGTGTCACCTAACATCTGAATTTTATGTGTTCATAGCATTACATTTTCTGGGTTATTAACTGTACTTTAGCAAAATAGAGTGGGATTTTTGGTGTCTCATGGCTACTCACATCAACACATGGGTCCAGCTCAGGGCTCTGTGGCAACCGCTGTTTCGGCCACAGCTTGGCTTTTCTGGGGATCTTCATTGTCTCAGCAAAACCTGCCCACCTCTCCTGTGCTCAGGAAGAATAGTGTCAGTCCTAAACATTAAAAGTCATGATTCAGGTCCGCAAATTAACAGAATACTTCAGGAATCATGCAGTTTAAAAGGAAAAATATGTCTCATTTTCTGCCTCCAGCCTGTAGTCACCATGGGGTGCACTTGTGCTACATCTTTAGGCTTTTTTGTGTTAGTTGGTGATCTTCACAGTCTTTTTTTTTTTTTTAAGACAGTCATCGCTATCTTCCCTTTTTTGTTGTTTGTTTGTTGGTCTTGGCAGCTAGATCTCTAAGAAACTTCAACATAAAATTGAATTTCAAACATTATCAACCCTGACTAATTCTGATTCCAACTGCTCAGGACTCAAAACTCCCTTTAAAGAAATACTATTCCATGTGCAAAATAACCACAGGACTTCTCAAAAGCTGGTTTTGCCCAGCGTGTATTTTAAGGAGCAGTTCTATTCAAACCAGTAAAAAACAACATGTCTTCTCCCCTTGTGCATACAATGTCACTTCTGCTCCCTTCAGTGAAGAAAATAAGTGTCCGACACCTTTTATTCCTACTGGCCCTAAAAAACTATCATCTCCTCTGAAACAGCTGACCTGACTTTTATTACCTGGACAATCACAAATTATTTGCCCAGTTTTCACTGAGTCACCCAGTGGTCATGCAAATACAACTTTATGAAGATAAATGAATGGTTGGAACAAAAGATATTATCTTTTTTTTGTGTGGTTTTTAATGGGAAAAACAGTAAAGTTATCTGACTTGAGTTTTGAGATCAGATTGAGTTTGCAGGATTCAAAGCTGAAAAAACATCTTGTTTGTCTCCCAGTTAAAATGAGTACTTTCAATTTAGAACCAATTCAAAGACAATAAATGCAGAACATTAGGATGCTTTTTCAACAAAACCACTTTTCCAGACTGGAACTACACTTTGAAGTCAAATTTGTCAAAACATGTCAAGAAAGTGATGAAGTACCAATGAAGTCTGTATGGCAGAAACTGAGTCGAGCCATATCCTTCCATTAAGCCACCTTCACAGTCTCAATCTCTTCCCTGCTCAGAATGTGACAGAAGATTACTGACATGCAACATCAGCAGCCCTCCCTACCTAGGGCAGCTCCTGGGCTCAGTTTATCTTGGCTGGCTGCTCAGGAATACAAACAGCAAAGGGACAAAAACCATTTCATGCATGATGTTCTTCTGACTATGGTAACACTGAAGGAAATAACTCTATTTATTGTCTCATATAGTTGATATTATTAAGTTTACAAGATAGCCTTTCATTGTATACTTGTTTCTCTTGTTGCCTTGCTGTTTCCCAACAAGCTCTGGATATCTCTTATAAGCAAGTTCTGTTCTGATTGAAATAGTGAGCTGAAGTGAAGGGGGAAAAAAATAAAGAAAAAACAATGTGGTTATGACTGAATAACACATTTCCCATTGTGAGAGAAAAAAAAAACAAATTATATATTGAGTTAGATGCAGGTTAAGCCAATAAGGTTATGATCAACAACTACTTCAACAGCTAAAAGTAGTTTTAAATCTTGAAATATATAAATACCCATGTAAGAGGTATCCAGTAAGGGTTAGAAATGATAATTTTTCATTTGAATATGAATAAGACTTGTAATGTGATTTTTGATTTACTAAAATCCAGAGGTGTTTTGGTTGGGTTTTATGAGAACATAACTGAAGTCACTCAAATAGTGTAGTGCAAGTCTGCTCACTTGAGAACAATCAAAGTTAAAAATAAGTGTTCTTTATACTTCAGCGTTCCTACTTCTGGAAGAACTGGGAAGAAAAAAAGAAAAAGATAAAAACACTCCTTAATATTAGGATAAAAATGACTTCTGGACAGAAGCACATAACAGACCTGTGTGACCAGTCTTCACAGAGAAATACGCAAGAAAAGCTTTCTTATTTAAGGCAGATTTCATCAGCATATGCTGTACTTCATTGTATGAGTTGACTTCTTTTGTTTAAAATATATGATCTGCAATACAAGAAATAATAATTGCTATAACTTGTAATAAAAAATATTGCTAGTTACAGACCACTTCTTTTTTACCTTTTGTGTAAGGAGAAATGTAGCAGTTTAAAGAGGAGAAAGCATCCCAAATCTTTTAATTAAAAGACAGTTCTGTTACTCTTCATAATCTCTTGAGAAAAGACAGAAATGAAGAACAGACCACAAAAAGGATGAATCCTGCTTATGGATTTCAGGTTAAGGCAGAGATGGAGAGGCCTTTTCTTGGAAGCCCACAGCTTGAGTGGAAGCAAGAGAAGTCCACCCTCATGCTCCACCTATGAGGAACCACGGAGCTGAGACCACAACCTGAAGGTCCCTGGGCTGCCGACCAGCTTCAAGAGGCATCCAGACCTGCCCGCAGTATGCCCTTGAGGATTTTTATTCGCTCCTGCTGATGGAGAAGAGGGAATACAGTGTACAGTGGGAGGAAGAAAAACTTCTTTCACACAACCTCGGGTTAAAAATTCAGTCCTGGGACTCTACTTGCTCTGTTTATACAGCAGCTGTAAGCAGGGCACGTGCTACGGTTCATTCCCCTTCTGTCACGATGACTGCCTCCTGGACAGCCTCAAGCACACTGCTGACATGAGTGCCCTCATCCACCACAGTGCCCTGGGCCTGCAAGACCCTGCACAAGGGGTGTTCTGGCAGTGCCTGTCACCAAATTCAGAAGTCTGGAAAACAGAAGGGTCAGCAGTCTTGTCTGAAGGGTCATCATCAGACCACTCCTTTAGAGACATTCTAGAGGTAATCACTTATTCTTGAATCCTTCCTCATCACTTTCTTTCCCATCTTGCCTTCCCCCAAAGGACCTAGAGTTGTATAAATTTGCATTTATAGACAAATCCAAACTTTGGATGGTTGCTACAAGTTCCTCTAGTAATATTTACATACACTCAACGCTGAACAAGAAAAAAAAGGTGTAAAAGGCATCCCAGTGCTGGTTGCAGGAGCAGATTTCTGTAGGCAAATGTTCATGGCTGCTGTTTGGGTTTCCTGCACCATAGATTGAAGTCAGATGAATAAGTGAAAAGTTCTTATTGAATATTCTCACAGCTCTGTGGAAAATTGAATGACAATACTATTTACTTTGCATATATTTTTTAAATGATCACCCTAGCTGATATTTAATTTTTTTACCTATTGCAACCTTGGTGGTTTCATGCATTTCAATTAGGGCACAGAAGGGTTAGAAAAAGTAAAAGTATATGAATGTCCTATAAATTCTAGCAAGAAGATGAAAGCACTGGCATTTTTAGTTTTAAGAAAGTTTCTTGTCTGCTTGAACCAAATTATTCTTGTGGCCCACAGTATTTAGCATGTGGGCTATATTACATGTTTCAAAAAATATTCCCAGCTTACTATACTCTACTTTGGACCTCTGTTCTTGCAAAACAATATACAAATTTGAATATCGTCTCACCTCATTCCACACTTGTCTTTGAAATTATACACTGTGAAACTCATACAATTAGCTGCAAGATACTTTACAAATACTGAAATTTAAATACAGGGCACATTTTGCATTGCAGAGTTCCTAGTTTGAAGAGAAGTTGGAAAGCAAAAGAAAAAATGTGAACTCTCAGATATTAACTGAATCTGAATATAAAAATGTGACACCTCTCTAATATAGTGTGTCATTGTATAGCAAGATGTCATATCAGTACCTTTCTGTTGTCTGTGATAATAGAAATCGTTGCACCTCATATTATTTAAGACTATAACAGCTGGGAAAATGCAGTGGGAAGGAAATTGCCTGCATATGTTGATAACGCATGGGTCTGGTGTATTTGTCATATTTTAACTCTTTTACAAAAGAATTCAATCATGTATCCAAAATAAACTAATGGTCGGTATAACAGTACGGATTTTAAATTCAGCCCAGAACTGTAACAGACACACAATAAAGTGTCTGAGATAAATAGAACAGTGAACTATAGAACTACATGAATAAATGGACCCAAATGAAAATATGGTATTTTGGGGTTTTGAATGAATGTTAAAGATAAAATAGATGATAATAAAGACAGCAAAAACATGACTGGTTACCCCATCTTTGTTGTATTTACCAATGCACAAACCGAAAGCTGTGTTTTAAAACATAATTTCATGTATGCAGCCACTGCTGTCTGCATCATTCTGGCTGCACTTGCACAGTAAATCAAGCTATGATCCTGCTGAAACTGGGCAAGTAATGCCAAGTACTTCAGCAGAGTTGTAATTTGTTGATCTTTAGAATGGACCAAATGGGTTGCTTTAAGCAAGTCTGCTACACTTGCATTTCAAACAGGTATTTCTCGTGAAGGGGAGATGGAAGGCAGCAAAGGTTCTGGACTTTGCTCTCAGGACTTCTTATCCAACAGAAAATTCATGTAAGGGATATATCATTGCAGGGACTTGGATATGAAAGCTCAATGATTCTTCTTCCTAGTGACATGCTAAAACCATAAGGTGAGAGTTAAACCTGGGAGGCAGGCAGGTTCTCTTGCTGCTTTCTCTGGTTGTGAATGACCCCTTGCATGCAGGCTGCTTGAAGAGGGACAGCTCATCAAGCCCCTGGCAAATCTGGGGCTGTGACAACTGCATGCCTCAACTGCCTTTGGTGCAATCAAGCCGTAAGTCTATTTTTTTTCTAGAGGAATACCCCACCTATCCAACCATTACACATAGGTAGGTAGCACCAGCAAAAATCATGCTCTTTGTAAATGCTTGGAGGCTGCACTAACCCAACACAACCTGCCTCAGAGCTGGGCTTTACTGGGGGACGAGGTCATTCTCCTGAACAGGCACTTCAGAAATGGTTGCCTAATATTAGCAGCAAGGAAATATTTGAAGAGGGAAGTGAAAAATCTATTGAATACAGGCATTACGGTGCTAAGCATTTTTTGATACAGAATCTGTCTAAGACATGGGGGGATTTTAAGCAGACAGGTTCCCAATATCTGTTAACTTACACTTTGAAATAATGGTACTCTAAAAATAAAGTACCAGATATCCTAACAGATATTATAGATTCATAACATACATTTTATAATCTGCATTTCTTATCTCCTTCAAGCTTTTTATAGTATATACTACATGCATTTTTTTAAGACACAAAATCATAGTATCTCCTCCATTTGTGCATTGCAATGAAAGACTCAAGTTACCGCTGTGATACAGACAGCCAGGTATCAACAACAGCTTTCCAGAGATGGGCTCAAACCTACTGGACACTGGTAAATTCTGTGATACTTCCTTTTTCCCTCCAGCCTCATCCCCTGTGTTTCCATACACATAAAGTTCAGAAGCCTGGGTAAGTTACAGCAGCAGGAAGGTGAGTGTACACTGACACCACTTCTCAGGCACATCACTGCCAGATTAGCTATTCCCATAAACTGTTTCCCATTTTTCACAATCAAGCCTGTTAAGATTATTTAAGTAATGTTCATGTGTGTTAGGCTCAGTTGCTGGAGATGGATTTTTCTTAAGGGTAAGAAAAAAAATTAAAGATACTGCACATGAAATAAGAATGACATTTTAAGTAAGGGTGTTTATCTCCAAGAAAACCCTACCCATCCGCTTAGTTTTTCTATACTGTCTTCACATATAGTAGTTTCTTCCAAACCATTACACAGGCTTTGATGTTGATGAAAAAGCAGTTGATGTTTACATTTTCTTCTCATTCACATAACATTCATAAATCAAAATAAACTTTACATTCTAAAGGGAGAGATCTGTGGATACTAATAATCAATAAGAAATTTACCCTAGTGTTCCCATAGTTGCTTGAAACTTGTCTCTGTACAAAGACAAAACTCCTTAAAAAAATTGCAAAGTTTCATTAAAAAGCTTCACAAGATACAGTAAAAACTGTTGGTTAGATTGTATACTTGCTCATATATATGTAATTTCACTAAAAGCAAAGAACTGAATGCACTGCTTCCATGAGATAAAACCATGAAGGATTTGCCATGTATCTTTCTTTTCCTCTACTAAGTTCTGGGGCATGGGGGGAGAAGAAAATCACCCGAGAAGTGTGAAAAGCAAAAAGCACTTGATAAAAACAAGCAGTTCCATAAGCATTATGTCAGCCTGGGGCTATTGTTGGCATCTACTAATTCAACTAGCTCACACCAAAGCCTTTTACTCAGAGAGGTCACTGATGTGAGCCTCACTCCTCCCTCTTCAGATACTTATTTTCAGAAATTTCTTGGAAATTACTTTGTAATTCACTATCAGATGTGTTTGGAATCAGTCAAGAAACTGAAATATAATATGGGCAGGAATTTGCCATAAAAGCACAGAGCACACTCACAAATGTTTTATGTCCTTTAGAAACCAGGCAAAAAAAATCAGAGGTGATCCATTGTGCAAACTTGTGGTTTTCTCAGCTGACTATATTAAATCTTATTTTTTGATCAATTTAATAATTTTTATAGCACTCTACCTTCAAAGTTCTTTCTGTAGAAAAGGGCAGCAGAAAATTTATGGAAAATAAAGATATGCTGAGTTCAATTTTCTTATATAGCAGAGGAATTATTAGTCTTCTGTAATATAAATTACAACCAGACTGAGTGTTTAATTAAAAAAAAAAATTGCAAATGGAAAAGCACTCATATTGCTGTACTCCTGAGATGTTTTGATATAGAGTTTAAACGAAAAAAAATTCAATAAAGATCATAATCTTTGACCTGGTTTCACCAAAGGTTTCTTTTTTATTAGAGCTTTGTTTGAGTTTGTTTGGCTTTAGCAGCAACACACAGAACACACATTAACCACATGGAAACTTTCATCTTTTTGATGAACTAAACATATTCTCATTGTTTTTCTTTCTCGCGTCATTGACAACAGCCTTTTGTGTCCAACTGTGATAATGTCCTGTGTTCAGAACATGCACGGCTCTGCATGAATCTAACAACAGGCAATTGACATCTTGATGGTTTTCTTGTCCTCCATAAGGGGATAAACAAACACATGCATATGCAGCTCGTGCTGAAATGGAGAGAAAAACTTATTCTGACTAGCAGGGCTTTCGTACACCTGTTACATTTAATACATATGTCAGGCACCATCTGTTAAAAAGATTCTTTTTTCCCTCCTTGTGCTTTAAACAAGACACGCAAATAAAGTGCTGGGAAGCTCAGCCATTGCAGAGGAAAAGAAACGCATATTAATGGCTATCCATCAAGGCCTGGGGTTTCAGCAGAAAAACATCATCAGAGCAGAATGAGATCTAAATCAATGGATTGCTTGGTTTCCTGGCTGCTCCCATTATTCACACAATACGGCAATGAGTTCACATTACTTTATTTGTGGTGACCTGACAGTACTGTGACAAAGTATTAATTGCTTTAAAATGCTGTGATTAAATATTCAGTTGGGAATTGCTGTTGAAATTAACATTTGTTTTAAAGAAGACTTTGTCCTCATATCTTTTTGATCTCTTGATTGATATGCAGTCATCCCTTAATTGTGGGTAATTTTTTGAGCTATTGCCTGTATTTAAAATACTCCTTTTATATTTGTCCAACTACCTTGATGATTAGATAACAAAAAAAAAAAAAAAATTTAATTCTTTTGGCATTTCTTTACTGAGTGTAACTTGTGTCTCCTAACGAGCCATTATATGCAAGGCCTTTTTAAGCTACTTTATTTCGTAGTTTGAATAAATCTAAATTAATTAAACCTTCTTGGCCTTTTTCTGAAAAGCACTGTATTCTGTCTAGGGAATATTTTGAGAGGTTTTCCTTCACTGCCAGCTGATCAGTGGATGCAGCCATAGGATTTTACTCTGCTTTACTTGACTGTGTAGCATTTCCTTTGAATCAGGCTTAGAACCTGGAAATGTTTTGAGTGACAAATCAGGACAGACTTTTTTTGTGTGACACGGAGATTTACGGTTTCCTTCCAATGCAAGTGAAACAGCTCTGGTGACATCCTTATTCTTCCCAAAGACTCAGTTCATTGTTCATTTTGTTTTATGTTATAGTCTGGAGATTGCTTGAAGGAAGCCTAAACGGAAGAAATAAGAAAGCTGGTTTAAATCCACATTTGTCTATATAGGTATCAAGGTACACCAGAATTATGATGATTTCTGACCCTGAATATTGTTATCAAATGAGGTTTTGACTTACTTTGTTAATGTATGAAGTTATGAAATATTATGTGAGACCTAACTGATTCAGTAAAGTATGGGAAGAATGGTTTTGGTCTAAAATATAATGTTTCCTGCACTTAAACCTAGATCAAAATGGAGAAATTATTCTGCTTAATTTGTTTCCTCTTCATCTCTGATGTGCTGAGTTGTATGACTGTACTACCTGATACACAGAACAGTAGGAAGACACTCAGCACTCTGACCTTGGAGAGTGAAATTCTTGCTGATTGCTGGCATTACAGTAATAACAGCAAACTGAAACCTACCAGGAGTATTCCCATTCCAACTAACTACAGAATAATACTTAAACTATACAAAATTTTTGTATATGCTTGAGTAAAGCTACCTTGCTTTGTGGAAGCAGCCCGTATCAGGTAAAGAATTGATTCAAATACCATGTTTGGGGCTTAACTGCTCTAACAGTTGGAGGCAGATAAAAACATTTTAAAAATTAGGACTTTCCGATTTGACACCTAGGTCTCCATACGTGGAGATCCATCTTGACTCCCAACACAGATCATCTTCTTACTTCCAGCTTCCATGATGATTTTTCTGTGCCACTCTGCATGGTTAGAAATATCTGCTCTGGGTTATTATCCTGATTTAGAGGTCTCTTGTCATTTTATTGTAGGTGGACAACTACCAAGGCTCTGCATGAGTCCTGAGAGCTACCAAAGGCCCTGAGCATAACCAATGTCAGTAGTGGTGGAGGTTGTTTCTCTCATGATATACTTGTAATCAGGGAACATCTAAAGGAAGTGGTTTACCTGTATTCTGGGCATAGCCATCATAGGTATGTTTCAAGCCAAATTGCTGGCTCAAAGCCCTTCATCACAGTAATTCAGAATGAGAATATTTGACATTTTCTGCTAACATAGAGCTACTCTGCTGCCAAGAAAGTAAAGTTCATGGGACTAAACAGAGCTAACAATAAACAACTTAACTCCTGTATAATGAATTAATGTCCTACTCTTCTGGGCTCTGCTCCCAGGACTTTCTGTAACCTCTTTTCTTCCAAAAAATTTCAGTGTTGTGCTCATACTGTATGAAAATTATCACTCAAGACACAGAGTTAGAGAACCTTCTGCTCAGTCCTGGGTGACTAGTCACACTACAAGGTCAGTTTGAAAGGATAAAAGTAAGGTGCTCCCACAAGGTTTGAGGCTTTGTCTGTTTTTTGCTTAAGATCAAAATCATAGTCCCTAGAAGTCAGACAAGTGTGAGGCCTGAAAAGGACGCTGAAGAGAAGTAAGTGTCTAGCATTTTCCTTCACAGGTAAGAGAGAGAGCTAACCTTCTGTTTTGGATGTAATATTTGACTTCTGGAAGTCTTCTCTTGCACCTTTCCAATGGCATTAATTTTAGGATACTCAAAGCTAGATATTCGTGTGTCTGAATTAGGCCCATGAAAACTAACCCAGAAACACTTGCACATTTATTTGGGGGAGGATTTGCAGATTAACTAAAACAAGAAGCAGGTCTGTTTTACAAGGTCTATTAGATACTAGCATTATGTGAATTTGCTTTTTTATGTAAGTAAACTTTGAGTGATAGATTCTATTTCTCTAAGTTGTGAATAGAGTTGTGAGTGGCACAGAATTTTGTTTCCCTTTTATTCTTTGTCAAACTGAGAATTCTAATATTTTGTGGCAAGTTCTGCATTTATAACCACTTTAGAAACACAACTGTTTTCTTGGGACCATGTCTCCTGCTTTTCTTCAGTTAATGGAAGAGAGGAGTAGCACTCACCTCTCTGTTACCCCTACCAAACTCTAAAACTCCCAACCTGTACAAATTCTTTAAACTAATAACAGTTTAAAAGCATGAGACACAAGCATATGCATATTGACTACTACCTTGACTTTTAGGATAGAAAGTGGCTGTGTGCACAAAGAACAAATTCATTCAAGCAATGCCAACAGTCGGCAAAAAAAAATAAGCCAGTGTGATGCCAAATAACAAAGCTCAGCTCTAACATTCATTAGTAGCTTCCAGAAGTTAATGTTTAACTATTTGTATGTTGTTATTTGCTTGATACAAAATATTTTTCAAAGAAGCAATTGAATAATGTTTATAGTTAATTGTGTTATTTTCAAATAGTATTTAGTCAGGTGAAATTCAACTGACTTTTTTCCTATTATCACAAGGGTCAAATTCTAGGGATAATGAAAGTGAGCTTGTATCAAAATGAGAATCATTTTTAGTAGAAAAAAGAAGTATTTATTTAAAACTCCTTTCTTTGTTTGCAAATGCAACACTCCAACTTTGCAAAGTCTCTCAAAGTTCTGACACTCATGCCTTCTTTCTTCCTGACTTCTTTCTTACCAAGTATTTGTGATTTGGGAAAACCTTTTAATTTCAAGAATCCTGGAAGACAAAATACATTCAGAACCTAGATAAATCCTTTTGTAAATTTTTCTAGACACTGACTGTTTCCTTGTGGAAATCTTAAATGTAGTCCGTACCTTATAGTAGTTGAAAAAACCAAGGTATGTTCAAAATAGTGAAATTGTGTTCTGAAGTTATTACATCATCTTAAGTATATGCAAATCAGTTTTAAAAGGTGACAATTACTTGATATTCAGGTTTGCAAAGTAAGTAAAGATAGCAGTATTTAATTTTAGACTGGTTCCTGTCTACACATTCACTCTTACTTGAACACAGACACACTTAACATCTGTGACAAGCTAAATACAGCTTTAGATAAGGTAAAGCCTAAACACGTCAGGAATCTCAGAATAGGAAACATTACTCTGAGCCATGCAGTGGCAGGGAGTGTCTCCACCAATCTCCCGTGTTCTTCTGCACTTCAAATGGCCCTTTTATGCTGGTTCATAATTCATATACCATATTGCTTAAGGATTACCTCTGGATAATAATCTTTTGACCTAGTTATTTTTGAACAAAAGAAGAGAGTCCATACATGAATGGACATTCAAGCAATTTTAGGTTGGAACAGGAGACACTTGAACACAAGGCTCAGCGGAAGAATGACAGGGTCAGAGATGCAGCAGAGGAATAGTGTCATTCATTACACATTAATTACAGAACAAATGTGTTTGTTTATAATTAATCCTGTTTCTATAAAAGGGACGGTTCTGTGCCAGCTTTTCATTCAGTGTATTTTTTCTGCTATTCCTTTCTACTTCTTCTGGACCACATGCAGACCAAACTTGATTTAAACAAAAGTGGAAACCCATCTTCCCCAATAAATATGAAGAATTCATTATATCACCCACTGCTATGTGTACACAATTACAAATTATTTATTTCAGATATATATGTTCAGTCTTAAGGACTTGTGTTGCACAAGCATGTTTAACATTGGTGTCATCACTGAGCATTTCAGAGGCATCCTATTTATTAGAATTACTAGAACATTTTGCAAAGTCTGTCTAGGCAATCAGTTTGGTAGGCAGTGTCTCTCCATGGCTAACATTATAAAAGTATGCATATGATCTGTCTATATGTTGCAAGCTTCTACTCTATCAAATGTATTAAACAAGACAGAAGCTTGAGCTGCCCTCAATAAAGATGCAGAACCTTTCATTCAGGTGGGAGTCCTACTCCTCAGTCAGCCTTTTGCAGGATAAACATATTTGTCCCTCTTTGAGCTCACTGTTTTACTTCAGATATTCATTTGCTCCCAGTTACCAGACAGTGAATAACAGACAATGGTACCAGGATACTAAAAAAACATGGAACAAGCATGACTTTTTCTGGAAGAGATCTCCAGGGAGATAACATTTTCTGGTGGCACTATAGCCTGGAATAAACCAATAGTCTTTGCTAACTATCATTCTCTAATTTTTTCCTCTATCCTCCCATCTACAAACACGTACAAGATACTAACAGTATAAATTAAGAAGGCAGTCTAGGTTTTCAGTAGCAAATAATGTATTTATACTACTAAATGGCTAAATGTGTGTGTGTGTGTGTGTGTGTGGATAAAAAGCTAACTGTAAATCACAGAACATGAATAAAGGGAGATGTTCTCGTTAACATGTGGCACAATAGCTGGTAGTCAGGAAAAAAAAAAAGCACAGAGAAAGTAGGTCTACTTCTCTCAGTAGATCACTGTATGCAGCCTCTCCTTCAAAGCACTACCTTTTACAGCTACCACACAGTTTTGGGTAGATGACGATGCACGTCCATAAGGATGTGCCAATGGACAGTTCATGTATACCTTCCTTGTAAATCCTGACGTTTCATTGCAGTTCCCGTGGAGCTATGCATTGTGGGCTAGCTTTTTATTTTCTTTGTGTTTTATTTTCTTTGCATTTGTTGCTGATTTTGTTTGCTGCCTGCTTTGGGATTTATTTGCATTTTCTTAATATTGTGCCTAGATATCCTGCATTGTTGATTTCTCATAAATAATTTTTCAGCTAAATTCCCTGGTGTATGAATACTTGGGCAATAAATAGAGATAGCAACTTCAAAGCAGAGATTTTAATTGTAAATGAATACATAAAATTGATTATCTCAAGGGGTTAGTGATACAGTACTTTTTAATGTTTTGCTCCCTTATCTCACCACCTAAGATCTGTATCACTCCTTGGAAGTGCCTATCTCCATTGTAAATAAAGTTTGCCTAGGGCATGTAGCCTATGAATGTAAGCATTTCAGTTGCATGCTGTGTTGGTTTTCTGTGGTGGTGGGTTTTGGTAGTGGGGAAGTGCCACAGGGATGAGTCCTGTGAGAAGCTGCTAGAAGCTTCCCTGGCTCCAAGTAAGACCTGCCACTGGCCAAGGCTGAGCCAGTCAGAGCCTCTGTGACTGACACTTTTAAGAGGGGAAACAAAGAGATGTGGGGGAGGAGAGAGGATTGGGATGTGAGACAGACAACCAGGCAGACATCCAGGTCAGTGCAGAAAGGAGAGGAGGAAGTGGCCAGAGCAGAGGTTCCCTGGCAGCCCGTGGTGAGATGGCAGGTTGTGCTCTGCAGCCATGGATGGTCATGAGGCAGCAGAGACCCACCTGCAGCCAGGGGAGGACCCTACACCAGAGCAGGCAGCTGTGCTGAAGAAGCCCATGACTCCATGGAAAGCCCAGGCTGAAGCAAGCTGCTCCTGAAGGACTGCACCCTGCGGAAGGGACCCACGCTGGAGCAGTTTGTGAAGAAAACTGCAGCCCATGGGAAGGACTCATGTTGGAGAAGTTGGTGGAGGACTGTCTCCCATGGGAGGGACCCCAAGCTGGAGCAGGGGCAGAGTGTGAGGAGTCCTACCCTGAGGAGGAAGGAGCAGCAAAGACAACGTGTGATGGACTGACTGCAACCCCCATTCCCCATCCCCCTGCACTACTGGCAGGGAGGTAGAAAAATCAGGAGCAAAGCTGAGCCCAGGAAGAAGGGAGGGGTGGCGGTAAGGTTTTAAGGCCCGGGTTTCTGTCTCATTGTCCTACTCTGATTTGATTGGCAAATAATTAAATTGATTTTTTTCCCCAAGTTGAGTCTGTTTTGCAGACTAACTGGTGAGACCTCCCTGTCCTTGTCTTGATCCGTGAGCCTTTCCTTATATCTTCTCCTCCCCACCTCACTGCAGGGATGAGCGAACAAGCAATCAGTTGGTGCCTAGTTGCTGTCTGGGCCTAAACCGCGACACATGCCTAACTTAAAATGGACTGAATCCAGGATACAGGCCTCGGAGTTTTTCTCATAGATGAGAATAACATATCATCTTCAGAAGAGAGTTAGTTTGTCTTCACATAATCTTTTACCTCTTACCTGTGTAAACCATGGATCAGCTACTATGGGGCTAATATGTCAGTTCATAAAGTTATGATGGATCTATCTTGGCTCTTGTCCTCATTTGAGGTGCATGAAATTCATCGTATGAGTTTTGAATGATTATCAGGATTCACTGGCAGGAGTAACTTTGAAAATTGGTTAATTCTTTTCACGGTTTCTGACTGAGGTTGATTGATAGAATTAATATAAACACATCCTGTTAACTCTGTAAATAGATATGAGAGTAGACATAATGTTATCTGGTTCAACAGAAAAGATTTCATCTTAGTGTCCTTTATAATTTTATACATTCAAATTAGCTGAACTAGCAGCTCTGATTTTCCAGAAAAAATGTAAAATAACAAGGTAGAAAATTCTACAATGGGTTTACTAAGCATTCATTCCAATGTATAGTCCTGATTCTTAGCCTTAATGCAAGAAATAGATGACAGTCCTGGTCATCCAGGAGATTTATCTCTTGAAGTCTGATGAAATGAATTAAATATAAGGTATGCTGGGAAATTAACTCACTATATAAATGCTTCTGCAGCTCTTACTAATGCAAAACAATGTTATCTAATCATGTTTCTATCTGAAAAAAAAATCAACAAATCAAATTACGAAAATATTTATTAGAATAATACCAATATTATAGTGTAATGAATGAAATCTGTATCACATGTACGTAGGGAAGTGTATGACAAAGAAAGAAGTAGTCCCTCCAGATAAAAATGAAAAAAATCAACCTTAGCAAATAGAAAAGTATGGTTAAACCTGACAGTATTTGAAGAAGTCCTTGGTTAGTCTTTAGATTTAAGTTCTAAGGCAGCCTGTAGAATATGTATCATCTAACTTACTACAACAAGCATTGCTATTGTCTTTTGTGAATATGTCACTAAAAGTCTACAAAGAAATCTTGGAGGATTTTACTGAATGAAATCATGGAGGATCCTAAATAACAATGGCACAGATTTGCCCATATTAAACATCGTGTTGATAATTCTGCAGATTTATAAAAATACATACCTCATTGTACAGTAACTTTGAGGTTGGCAAGTATGAGGACATATTCACACTTTGGAAGTTCTGAATTTGCCATTAATAAAGAGCAACTAGTCATCCTCTGATGAAAGCAACACCAAATTCAAATGCGTAAAGTTTTCCTGAGGAGTCGCACACACCACAGCTGCTGTCACAAACAGATGAGGCTTATCATGCTATAATCATAAAGCTTACAAAAACTTTAAAAGGTTCACATCAAAATCTGAAATGTCTTCATCATCATAATCCTTAAGAAGTATTAGATTATTGTGGAAAAGAATCTTCAAGACTGTTTGCAGAGCCTTAATTGTGGATACCTATTTTTAATAAAACATTTTGCTGTTGTGTTTTTTCATTAACAAATCTGTTTTCTGATGCCTTCGACACACAGTTTAAGTAGCTCATATTTTTTTATTTCTAAAATTAGGATAGAAATATTTAATTGCTTTCCTTAGTGGGGAAAGTATAAGGTTTCGATAGTTAATATTTATACAGTACTTTGATTATGTAGAATTCTATGTATGTGTTAAGTAGTATTAATATTTTTTTAAAATAGCAAGAAGTTTATATTTATGTATTGTCTTCCACTTCTTCAAATAAGCAGAAAAGCATTATGTATGGGAAATGTCTACAACATAATTTCTCAACCAAAGAGAAAGCCAACAAGAAAACAAGAGCCATAAATTACAAGAAGTACATGAGTATGCTAAATGGAATATAATTAGCTTTGACTTATTTTATCCATAAATATTATCCTTGACAAGACAGGCTGATTTTACAAGCCCACTTGAGTCTGTGGTTTGAGAAATATTTTCTAGTTCAGGAAGATGTGTTTCATTTTGTACAAATCAGCTGAAACTGATTTCATCATTAAGCTAAGATCTCTGTATTGAAATAGATTTTTTTCTGGAGTGGGTTTGTCAAACCATGCAGCAGTGTCAAAACTCTTCCAATTTCATCTGTTGCAAGACTCCCAATAACTTCAACAGAGGCAAAATTATTGAATAACATGAAGCATACTTGAAAAATTTGCTTACTCATATTGCTGCATGCTAAGTTTCTTTTTATATATTTTATGCTCTAACATCTCCAAAATCAATATAATTAGTTTCTCATAGGTCTCTGTGTTAATAATCGCCTTTAACATGCTCTCTAATGCTGAAGACAAAGAGAATATACTCTGTGAGTAGTGTACACTTCTAAGGAGGCTAGTGCCAGCCTACTTAGGCTTTTGCAGAAAGTCATCTCTACGCTGAAAGTCTCTAAAGGAAACTGTTAAAGAAATTGAAGTACAAGGGTCATCCGCTTGTATCAGTTGAACAAGCAGAATGCTGTGTTGTACATCATCAAAAGGCTATGCAGAAAAGACCAGTACAAGACATGTTACAGCAGATTAACCTGAAGTTAGCAATGGTGTGGGTAACTGTAACAGCATGCTTCAGAAAAGAAAAAGTCACCCTGCAAATCAACTTACCACAGCCACCTGAAGATCAGAGCTGAAGGATCCAGCAAAACTCTGAGCTGTGAAGACACCCAAAGCTACTACATCTCTGAAAATTTCCCTACAAAAATCATAATATCAATCACAGCCCCCATCCATCCCTCTCTTACAATCAAGTATCCTTACAATTTGGAAATAAATAAATAAATATCTACATGTTTACAGGGAAGCAAAGACAGATAGCTGACATTCAACACTCAGCTGAGGAAGAAAGGGTTCCTGTTTCTGCTTCAGAGGAATACACAAAACTGTGCATTATAATGATGTAGGTGATATCACAACCACAGAAAAGTCTTGGGCTTTCTTCCTAGTGTATTTTTCACTTATACATTGACACACAGACACACACACTCACAGAAGTATTTGGCAGCTGTTTTAAACAGATGGAGTCCTATACATCTCCAGGGAAAGAGCCTGTGGAAACATAGACAAAATACATATTACCATCCTTAAAATATTCTATGATGAAAGAAATAAACTACTGAAGAGAACTCTTACCCACATGTCCAAACTGAATCATAGCTCCCAAAAAAGCCACCAGTACCTTGGTGTCAGATAAAGAACAGCGTGATCATTTAACATGTGGTCAGCTACATAATCAAAAACGTTATTGCAGATTCTGGGCAACAACCACATGATAAAACTGATATTTTGGAAATATCAGATAAGCATCAAGATTATTTTTGAAAATTATTTTTGCAAAAAGAATTCTTAAAACTTTCCATGACAGAAGAGATTTTTATATAGAATGGGAAGCAAAGTTCACATACGCTCATTTTTTGACTCATCCAGGAGAAAAATATAACCCAGTACCTTTGAGAAGAATTGATCTTCAGACAAAACAAAATCATACTAAGAAACATTGACATTGTTGACTTTTACTATCCACTTAATTCTCTCTATTCAGTTTCAAAAATTCTATCTCAGAGATTATTTTGTTTTGCAACTCTATCTCTGTGAATCCAAAGTAAAGTGGCTTTAGAGTTCAAGGAAACCTCCAACATGGATTATAATGTCTGCATAGAAATACACATTTACATAACAAAGTATCTATCTTGCTATAATCCTAGTTAAGAAGGAATTCTTTTCTTGGAAGATGGTTCAGAAAGTTACACTGACAAAATGTAATCAGAATTGGATTTTTTTGTCAAGTTTAGTAACTGCATGCAAACAGATTTCAGAGGAATTTCCTGAGAAAAGACAGCAGAATCATGGAAAGACAATCCATATTAGAGATGCAGATCATAACTTCTAGAAAAGTGACTAATGGTAAATGTCTTTAAGCTGTCAGTAAATGTACCTTAGAGGATTCCAAAGAAATCTAAAAGATTACTTTTAATTCTAAAGATTAAGTATCATAAGTTAGGTATCATAATTTGTCCCCTATGTCAATTCAAAAGCTCTATTTACTCAAGCCTATTTGTCTATTTTATATGAACCCCTCTTACAGAATTCTCTGAATAGTAACTGCATTAGGTACCTATACTGGGAACAATTCTGTTTTGCTGTGTTTTGCTCAGCTTAGTCTACTCTTCGAATTTGTTTCAAGTAATCCAATTAAATATTTAATTCTATGGCTCATTTCCAACAGTTAATTGTTTAATGATCAGTATTTAAACATTTAGAATTTGATTCAGTTGCTTGACCAGAAATCTATAGTACAACCTAAGGCACCTGAAGATATCCAGAGTCTCCATATAGAAATGGCAAATATAACACAGGGCTCAGAGGAGGAGGTCAATTCCCTCTTGAGCCCCAGGGGAGGCTTGAGCAAGGTACTACTATACCTTATACAGTACTACACATATACATGTGGGCAACAGATTCAAGCACAGAGGGTATATCACATGTGCCCACATCCTTTCACACTCTTTGTTCTGGGCCCTGGGTCAGAGATACTGTGGTAATTTTTCTGTCTGAATACAAAATGTTCACTAAGTTTGTAAACAACACCAAGTTGGGCAGGAGTGTTGACCTACCTGAGAGCCAAAATGCTTTGCAGAGGGATCTGGACAGGCTGGATTGATGGGCTGAGGACAACTGCATGAGGTTCAACAGGGCCAAGTGCCGGGTCCTGCACCTGAGCCACAACAACCCCCTGCAACACTACAGGCTTGGGGGCCAGTGGCTGGAAAGCTGCCAAGTGGAAAAGGACCTGGGGGTGTTGGTCTACAGCCAGATGAATGTGAGTCAGCAGTGTGTCCAGGTGGTCAAGAAGGCCAATGGCATCCTGGCCTGCATCAGGAACAGTGTGCCCAGCAGGACCAGGGCAGTGAATGCCCCCTTGTACTTGGCACTGGTGAGGCCACACCACAAATCCTGTGTTCAGTTTTGGTCCCCTCACTACAAGAAAGACACTGAGGTGCTGGAACGTGTCCAGAGAAGGGCAATGGAGCTGGGGAAGGGTCTGGACCACAAGTCCTGTGAGGAGCGGCTGAGGGAACTGGGGTTGTCAACCATTGGAACAGGCTGCCCAAGGAAGTGATTGAGTCACCATCTCTGGAGGCATTTAAGAGACGTGGATGAGGTGCTGAAGGACCTGGTTTAGTGGTGGTATTAGAAGTGTTAGGTTATCAGTTAGACTTGATGATCTTAAAGTTCTCTTCCAACGGAAAAGATTCTATGATATGTTTTGTATAAGGTCATGCATGACCTTGAAAGAAGTCCCTTCCTCCCACTCTTCCTTAATTCTTCATGGATTCAGGAAAGGTAAACAGTATTTTTTCATCTGTCTTGTATGGCCACATCCCCAAAAGCACTTAGGCGTGAACTCTCCCTCTATATTTCAGTGGAAAGTTAAGTGCCCTATGAGGAACTCAGCACCCTAAGTCAGTACTTGGTGCAGCTCTGATGTTAATGCAGAGAGCTGCATGTAAGCACCAAACATCCTGTCAACTTACCCTGCACATGAGTCATATGGCACAATGGTCATGAAAGTGAAAAGATCTTCTTAGCTCAGTTTTCTACTCTTTCCTCTCCCAGAAATCCATCTCGTTGGATCCAGGCCAGCGTCTTTATGCAGTGCTTGTGATCTTGACCGGGGACAGTACACACAAAGAAAATATAAATTACACTAAAAAGGCTAATTTCTAACAATAATTTCATAGGTTTATGAAATGAAGACACAAGAATGAGCTTAGCAGAAAGCAAAATGAATGAGGATTTACTCTCAAAAGAGCCCTTTTACCTTATTGACAGAGAGCGACACACTTTCTATATACAGGGTGCAGTCACCTAAGTGGCTGTATGGAACATTGCTTGTCCATGTAAGGGGCAGCAAATATCTACGCTTCAGCCCAGCTGGCCCTTACTCTACTCCAAACTAACTGCCTAGCTTGTTGTCTGAGCTAAGTAGGATGCATCACTCGCTGGAGTGCCAAGTCTGCTTTACAGTTCTAACAAAGTGAGCCCACATGACTGATATAGTCTATACACTTCAAGTCTCTACGGAAAAGTTCCATGGGGTTTTTATCCCCACATGATCTCCTTCAAGCCTGTGGCTTTCTGTCCGTGTTTGCATTGTGCAGTTGCTGTGCCTCAGACAACAATCTAGACAGCACTTTTATTTTCCCAGCCTTCCAGTGTCGAGTGGGGATGTATTGAAGAATGCATTTGCAATATATTTAAAACCCGATTTCAAAACCCAATTTAGTTAGCTATCTCTCTACTAACAAAGCACAAACACTTAAAAGCAAAGAAATTAATAGATGCCATCACAATCTGTCCACTGCTACCTCAGAAATTAATGCATATATCTCATCAAGTGTAATGAAATGCATATTTCATTACAATACAGTGACCTTACCACTGACCCACAGAAAAGTTGGTATTATTAGAGAGGGGTTTTTGTTATCTTGATATCAGTAGCAGAATATTTTCTTTAAAGAAAAGCTGTTACATGGACAACACTAACAGCTAATTATCTATTGACAGTAAAATGCCATGGTAAGATGCTTGTGGTACATTAAGAAACTGTGTATATACTCAAGCAAGGGCAGAAGAATGGTTCCATTTCACCCAAGATTTATGAATGGATTCTCCCTACTGGCTTTAATTGTCTAACATAGATGCTGCAATCAATACTTGAAATGCCCTTGCGTGGTCCTAGCAAGATGACTCCGATTACCTCAATTACCTGCCTATTGTGCCTACACTCAAAATATAGTCTACAGAAATAAATTAGAAGAGTAGGAAGCCCTGCAGAGTGAATCAGAGTGGGATCATCTATTTTGCCTTGCAATCAAACTCTTGCTAGCCAAGCCTTTTGTGCCGGTACCTCAGCAGGTCTGCCAAAGGGATGAGCCCTCACTGACCTTGATAGCTCTCAGTGCACGCAAGGACTTCTGGCCACAGGCAGGTCACCAAACCCCTCCTTCCATAGGGCACCTGGGTGGTTCACTGCAAGCTCTCTCCTCTTCCACCTTCGGGAGAAAAGTTGGAACCAGTTTCATTAACTTTAAAATGCTACCACTTGTGCAAGTGATATTTGGAGCACTGCGAGGTCTAGCTCAGTACATTTACGTAAGACCTGAAAGACATCTCTGAAAATCCTGGGCACCTCCGCAGGGTAAGCAATGTCAGGATTGGTAAGAACTCAGGTGCTTGCAGGACTCAAACATGCATTTTGACAAACAGTCTGTGTAATTACATTTTGTGTTCATTTTTTATAAGGGTTATGCTGTATTTACTGCACAGTTGCTGGTAAACATACAGTATTTTACATATGTATTTCACTTTGGTTTACAATTGAAGTGTTGGTTTGCAATAAACTGTCCCACTCTTGGTAAGACTAATACAGGAGCACTGAAGCCAGTAGAAATACCTGTACCTTTACAAAATTTGAGAACATTGTGTCTGGTTAAGTGCACAGAAAACCAGGTCATACTTGTGTGTTTATTCTTTAGGCAGCATAAATTTTAGATTATTCCTAACTATTCTTTTATTTGCTCTTAATTCTTGCATTTCAAAATGTATGACAGCTGCTGGCCTCACTGCTTTGCCTAGTAACAATGAGGAGACTTTAAATATTGTGTTTATTTATGTATCTGTCATTTTAGAAGGTAGGAATTTTCCTCTTATTTATTATTTTATTTAGATGAACAAAATAAAACTTGACATATATCTTTGCTTCTTTTCTTTAGTCTTTTATTTAGACAGATAAAATAAAACTTGACATAGTTTTTGTTTATCGACATTATAAATATTAGCCATGTTGTGGCAGCACTTGAAGTCACCATAATGATATGAAAGCCCTCCAGCCCTAGCTGCTATATAAACATGCTAAAATACACTCCCTATTGCCAAAGAAACCCTACGGCCTGCAGAGAGAAGGTGTTTAAGGAAAGTTTAGGCAGCGATGTTTCATGTTGGTCAGATAGTGTTGCCTCATTTCAACAGAGTGCTCCCTATTTATGTAGGACAGAGTATAGTTGAAATGTCTTGCACTCCTGTTTGCCTCCTAGTTTTCATTTTCATGTGACGTTATCTATAGCAGAATGTGGTAGGAGGGGTGGAAAAATGCGGGTGTGAGCTATTAATACACTTGCATGCATGCAAGTAGGACAGTACAAGGAGAATGAGTGAGGAAAGAGGAAGGAAGAGACAGAGAGGGAGTGTGAGGAGCCTGAGAAGAAAAAGGGGGGCACTTGGCTGAAGTTTGGCAAAAAAAACTGCACACAATTTCATGGTAGCATTAAAACATAAGACACACATCTCCTTGGAGGCACCAAAACTGCTGTTGTCAATGGGGTTGACAACTGCAGTGTGTCAACCCCATTGTCTACCACCAGCTAATAATTTCCTCCCTTTAGTGTTGGTGAGACTCATTTTGTACCTCTTATCTGACTCCTTCCCAGACTTCAGTTTTAGCCAACTTTGTGTCTGGACTGGTTGCAATATGTTCATTTTTAATTCTTCTTTGTATTAGAAGTTTCTTCTTCCACAGTTTCTGTCCTCTTTTTTCCCATCATTTCAACCCCATTTCTTCACAATTCTCATGCAATTTGTAACAGTGTTTGCTTTTGTTGCTTCTTCATTTCTAAACTTTAATAACTAAACCCTGATTCTGATCTCATGTCCACATGTACAAACCCAGACTAGGTAGGCTGTGGTAAATCTGGTTTTTATCTTCCTACTAATATAACTGTTACCTCTGACAAAAAATTTGGATTTTTTTCCCATAAATTCAAAAGAATATGACAGAATCTCTGTGCGTAAATCAAATGACAGTTCTCTCTCTTTGATCCTGGTTCAGCAAAGTCCTTGCACCATGTCTAACATTTAGCCCGAGCATAAATCTCATTAAAATCAAGCACGTGCTTAAGGCCCTAGAATAGGTTCTCCTGGCGACAGACATCTGTAACTAGTTAGAAACATTTAACCATCCATAACTATCTTTCTGCACTGTGCTCCTACTTCTATTGCTGCATTATCAATCTTCATTCCTGTCTCTTTGTGCCTGGACAGAAATTGCTTTGGTTCTTGAAAACCTAACTCACTCAAATTTATTCCTATCCCCTTTCCTTCCTCCTTGCTGTGCATGTAGAAATCTTTCTTTTCTATCAGCAAGCCTCACTGAAAGGCAAACCAAACACACAAACACACATCCTGTGTCTGTCACTGTGACTTTGAGTCCCCTTTCCTCTGTCTTCTGTAACATTTTACCCTAGAAATTCTGCATGCCTCCTGTGGGAAATGTGGATAGTGCATGATTTTCACCTTTTCAGATTCAGGTTATTCAGCAGGATAATCTGTGGATCCCATTAATGGCTTCAACCCCCAAAGTGCAAGCTTTCAAACCATGACAAGCTTTTGAAAATATCTGTTTGCAGTAATTTGTTAACCTCTTTTTTTCCCCTGGATTGCTTCCTATTGTAATCAGCAATCTTCTCAGACCATTAAATCCTCTCCAGTAATATTTTCATCAGATTTTTTTATAAAGCTTCAAGCTCTGATTTGTTTCTGACTCTTATTTTCTTTCTTCTTGTTATATTTTGAGTTTATAGATACATATATATCTTTCAATGAACTGTATTCCATACTTAGTATCTCATGTCTGTCTCCAAAGGGGATTACTGACAACAGTAACATAGGTTTGCTTTAATCTGTATGAACTCTCTAAAATCTGTTTACATTAAAGCTACAGATGAAGTTATAACTATCATCTCTTCTATTTGAATGTTTCCTTCCTCTTCTATCACTATCCACAACCAAACTTAGGTTAATGGCACATTTGAATTTCAGGGCAGATGATAAACAGGGAATGCATTTTGCTGAGTTTTACAAGGCAACTGACGCATTGGATTTCATGAAGAACAGGATCAGGGTGCAGGAGGTGGAGACAGTGTTTGGATCTGAAGCCAGAAATTCAGCCCCATTGCTTTGGCTTCAAGCCAGTGGAAAGTTTTCCTTCTTGGACTTCTAGGAGGTTTCACCTTGACCTTTAATGCACAGCTGGTGAGAGGGCACAATGGAAGGGTTAGATGTTTGTGTTAATGTAGGTGTAATAAGACTATTCACTCACATGTTTAAGAAAGGAAGCATGAAGTCCTAACACAGGACTTTGTTTAGTAATTTTTTGAAAATCACTTAGGCTCAGATCCTTGAAAGTATTTAGCATCCTAATTTTCAATTGAAATTAGCTAAATCAGTCCACGAAATGAATGGATGTTACACACGTAAATACCATTTAATTCTGGACCTTTCATCTTTTAGATTTTTTTTTTTTACTGGCCTCCAGAGAGGTCAGTGAAACTAATGAAAAAATTAACATCAGTCATTTTGAGTGAGGGCTGAAACAGGGAACCTCAGATTTCCTGGTTGCATGGTATTAGTACGAAGTGAATCCCTTTCATCTAAATATAGCTCTCCCTCCACTATCTTCATATGTAAAATTCAGAAGCTTAACTCCACCACTGGTATCAGTGAGATGCTTTTCCCAAGCCATCAGAAATTGTTGCTAAATGTCATTTTCAGTATCAGCATTGCAGCTTCTGTCCACTGCAGATTAAAAGTCTCTTTCAAGCACCACTTTGAATTAAGTAAATCACAGTAGCACTCCAGCTACCCTATAATCTCTACTGGAACACTTTCCTGGCATATTTAGACTACAAACGTATTTCTATCGGCACCATGGAAGTCAGGAGACTGTGAAACTTCTTTGCTAGAACAAGGGTCCAGAAGAGAATGAAAGCTTTTAATTTTTAGCAATCCCTTTATGGAGTACAGTATTACTGTGGCAGTGATATTTTTCCTTTTTGGGAACAAATCCAAGTTGGTAATAAAACAAACTTTCATTCTTTGTATATGTTCAATATTACTCAGTTTTACTTAAAATTCTCCCCTGTGGAATATGTTGGTCAAAATTCCTGAAGTAATAATTATTACAATTAATATCATTATGGTATTTCAGTTTATAAATTAATGAAGGGAAAATTAGTGATAATTAGCTATATGTATTAAATATTAGAAACCAGGAAGCATTTAAGCTGACTTTAGCACATTTCATTGGTTAATATCTATCAGGTTTTTTTTCCTTTACGGCTGTGTAAAACAATATATATTGCCTCCTTAGTACCTTTATTGCACAGAGTTTGGTGATGCAAATGCTCTATTTAAAGTACAAAGCAGGCACTGCTGTGAGGACTTGCACGTGAACACAAAAGATCAAGTGTTATAGCCAGGATTCATGCCCCCAGCTTCAGGCAGTCCCTGTTACCTTTCTAGATCGTAAATGTAGAGAAGCAACTCATGAAAGATTCATACCTTTAGCAGCCTAAGTCACCCTTTGCAGGTGACTAACTTGCACCATGGGGCAGTTTTATACAGATATTTAATCATTCAAGCCCATAACCTAACAGGCATTTAAGCCCCTATCTTTCGCTGCAATGAATTTAACAAGGGCACCTTGGTCCGTCTCCCAGTGTCTAGCGAGACTTTCAAAAGCAACTGGGAAGCATGGGTAGGATTGAACCTATCTAACTTCAGGTGTCTCCCATGTATCTACCACTGAGCTGGGCATACAGGTTCTGAGTACAGCAAATGGATACAAGTAATCAACAAACTCAGTGAAGATTACAGTGTGATTCCTACATCGGATGTAGATGTTTGCTCTAAAGTGAGATGCAAGCACCTACAGCAGTGACACTGAAAGTCAGCAGAGCTGAACCCATACCTTTGATTTGAATCCACGTTCACATAGAATTATCCTTCCACTTAGACAATACTCTTCTAGGCACCTGATTACCATCAAGGAATTGGTCCCACAGCCTAGTTATATTCCCAGTGGAAAACCTCCATGGCTTCCACGGATATTGGGTCAGACTCTGACAGTAGTCCACACTAAGTAATTATAAATATCAATCACTTTTTATGGTTATGGCCTAAAGTAAGCCTGTCATACAAACATGCAAAGAGGCAATGTCTGAGGCAAAATTAAGTTGCATTTACTTCTCAGTCTTCTCAAACGTGGGACTTAGTAAAGTCTGATTTGGCCTTACTCCTCCTTCTAGACAGGAGTGACTTTATGGCTACCTAGCAGCATTCTCATTAATGCAGGGCAGAGTTTCTATGTATTACTTGTCTTCTGCATCAATTTTTCATTTGCAGTTTATTCACAGAACTCTTTACCTGTGCCCTTGAAGAGTCATCTTCTTAAATGACTGAACTGATTGCATTACAGAAAGTACACCAGTAAAATATTTTTAGGAAGTGAAAACCATTTTACTCTTTTCAAAATAATCCTGATATTCATAATGCAAGCTCCATCACTGGGTAAGAGTGTAGCATGCTAGTAGTGTGATTACGGCACGGGGTATCCCTTTGAAAAATTCTACATTGTGAAATATTATGAGACTGGCTAGTTGTGGACAAAATCAGGCTAGAAATAAAGTGCACATTTTTTACTTGAATTAATTAATGCCTGTATTGGACACAGTACACGTTCTCTATCATTCAAATTCTTTATAATAAAATTGGCTTTCTTTTAAATGTACAATGCCTTGATCAGAAGTTGCAGTCTTGATGTATCTATTACTTGGTGAAATTATGTCTTGCATTACAAAAAGTCAGGATGCCTGACCGTTATGGTCCTTTCTAGCCTTAATATCTGAAGCTTTTTCTCATTTTGACTTTGAACCAAAGCCCAGTGAATTTAGTGAGAAACTTTCATTTGGTTTCAAAGGACACCTCCCTGCGAACTGGCTATAATGTGCAAACTCACTTTTTAGGACTCCTGATGACTAGGACAGGAAAATAGGATTCCTTTTACCCTTGGAAATGGATTTGTTTAGTGGAACAGAGGCCTTCTATATGCAGAGGCATGAATTTTGCACAGCCAGCTTTCAGGACTGCTGCCTGTTACACTGAGTATACAGCACTGTGTATGTTGTTCAGTAGAAAATGTGCAAAATGCTTAAATTAACATCACAGAAGGAAAATTAATTTCTGCATATTATCTTACTGTTATACCCTTAAGTTAAATAAGTAGGGGTGTATTATATATAATCATGTACGGGGACCAATTTCCTGTCATCCTGAGCCCAGAAATCGTGTTACTGAAGATATGAAGACTGGCTTAAAAAAGCAAGGAGGATTTGGCCTTTAAATTTCTTTGTGATTATTATCTTGGGGATCAAATGGAGAATGTAGTTAATTATGATTGTTTCTCTTTATGTTACTCATTAATAAATAACTCTTTCATATGCTTAGATGCCCACCTTGCTGAGAAAGGTATGTATTCTATTTACATCTAAATTATGGTGTTGAATCATTACAGTCGGCTGTGTATGGCATTCCTCAAACTTTAGTTACCACCTGACCTCCCTAGGGTTCTCAGGTTAGTACATTTAAGATTAATGAGACACTGGCTCTCTATTACGAAGCTATTTAAGAATATGCATTTAATTATTGTGAATTATTACGAGAATTAATATAATCTGATATTTTCATCAATACAAGTTAACTCAACGGTGTCTGGTTTACCCCAGCATAAGGTCCCTAAACAGGAGATTTTTATGGGTATTGTTCTGCTAATGACAGCAAGTCAAACCACACACAGAAAGGGCCAAAATTTCAAACAACGGTCCTCTGTTTCAGAGGGTACCATCTACACACACATTTGTGCATTTGGACCTGACTTAAGACTAGTAGACAACAGACACAAGTACACAGGCTTATGTTATTATTCATTTTGTAGGCCTTATCACTCTTTGTCTCAGTGAAAGCCAGATCTGGCCTCATCTCTGAGAGGATTCCAAAGTACATATAGAATACAAAAATATGCTGATAAAAGTAAAACATTAATTTACTGTGAGTGGGGTTTTTAATTGACATCTGATGAAACTTTATTTCCAAAGATTAAACGGCTTTGCTGTTGTCCACGGGGAATATCTTGAAACTACACATCAAAGATACTGTAATTTCTCTGTTCTACTAACATTCTTTAACTGCTAATGTCTAAAGCACAAGTACCTGACTAGAATGGGGCTGATCCCATAAAGTTCTCTATGACATCACACTTTAGATGATAGTCAATGGCTACCTGATCACAGGGACTGCTTGGACAATTCTAATAATAGACCAAGATTTGATCTGCAGCCAAAAAAACACCAATAGATAAGTCTTATACATGATTTTTGCAGCCATCTTTCAGGCTGAGGAGTTCTGCAAATTGTGCCCCTAAAGGTAGGCAGGGAGCCAATAGTACTGTAATCAAGAAACCTGAATGGATAGACAAATCTAAATAAACACACATTAGATGATGCCTAAGCAGCTACATTTCACTTCCTTAAATATTTGATATACTGCTGGTCCCATATCTACTGTCTAACTATCACATGGCTTTTCTTCTTGGGTATCTCTTCCCTATCTGCATGGAACATCCTCACCTTCCATGCACTTAACTCCCAGATTTACTTCTTCTGTACTGAATTCAAACCAGCTCTACTTCTGTTCTCCAAGTAATAGTGTCACAGCATAAGCAAAATGAATGCAGCCAAGATACAAGCATGTCTCTCATATCACCCATAAGCATATCTTACATGCAACAGTACAATTCAGATTTGTCACTCCATGCCACTCTGCTCAGAACACAACCATAGCACTGGTTAAACAACTCCAGAAGTGACAACAACCTGGAAGTATGAGGGTCCTTTTCCACAAACCACTGAGGAATTATGGTAATATTATCATGAACAGATAATAGGGAATTCAGTTGCAGTGAATTATAAAGGGCTTAAATAATTTGGTTTTTTAACAGTCCTCTTACCTCTGACTTTTTGACTGCATTCAAACCCGCCAATACATTGCCTTGGCAGAGAGACGTACCAAGAATTACAATAATCCAATCTGAGGAGGTCATGAGAACATGAATCTAATGAATCTAGGCTAATAATTACAGCTCATTTAATTACCTCTGAGATAAAGCAGGAGCTGTAATTTTTTTTTAAAATTGATGTTGCTGACATCTTTGTACCTTTTAAGTGTATTAGTTGTAAAATCTACCATGTTAATGTTGAAGTTGATAAAAATGTCACAAAGTAAAGCGAAGATAATGGAACAGGAGAGTCTCTAAACGTCAAATAAGTAGAAAGGTATTGATAGATAGATACTTTAGTGTCTTTATGCTGCACATGAGCTCTGCAATAAATGTACAACATGTGTGAGGAAGTGAATCAGGAGCTTCTGGCTGAAATACTGTCAAGATTTTGTTTGGTCAGATTTTCTCAATGTAATTCTAATTTTTTATACTTGCTTTAGGCCATTATCATGAAAGTAGATGCATTAAACTAGACACTTGATGGAGGAATTCACGTTATTATACAGACATCCACGCTGAAATATTGGATAGCTTCAGGTCCCAAACCTGGTAAACTTGTAATTACATGGCAACTATATTCCGGTAAATTGCCTTATTGAAGTTCTGTATCTGCCACACCGGGAATTTGGAAAATAGTCTCTTTAACAATTAAAAAAAAAAAAAAATCTGGCTCAATAATGTTCTTTTTTCATACAGAGCATTGATTATTCTTTCTCATGGACTGATCCTGCACCTCTGCAACCAATGAGAGTTTTACAATCAATGTGAGTTTAACTTCATCAGGAATAGGAGCAGGTCCTCTGTGCCTAATGGACCTTGAAATTAACACAACTTCTTTATATTTTTGCTTTTACTCCAGCAATCTCAGTGCCAGTGCAGATTTCAAAGAGGTGTTTCCAGCCAGCTCACTCTCCCCTTGCTGGACCTTGAACAGCAGAGGACAAGCGGAGCTAAGGTTGGTCCCACGCGAACAGAAGAGTTTGTTATGCATGGTTGGTTTTTGAAAGTCATGTTTGCCTTTGTCAATAATTTAGTATCCCTTCCTTCCTCACATCTTAAGCAATATCTTGGTAGTAAGGTATATGGCCTCTGAGTCCAAAGGACCCTATGGGATAGCCTTGCAGAACTCAGCTCTCCGTGATGTGAGACCTCTGACAGTGAGCTGAGCAGTCAGATGTATTTTTCTCCCAGCCTGTGGCATTGAGATTACCAAGAAGAAACATGGCAGAGAGCACCAGCTCTCTTCCTACACCATGTCCCAGGTCTTTGCCACATAACAGGGCTGTCCAGACACAAGGGAAGAAGGGAAGGTTTGTGAGAGAGACATAAGACCCAGGTCTAATGCAGATACCCTGCTGAAGCTGTATAGGTCTATTCATCTGCAGAATGAGGGCAATAATGAGCACTTTTTCTGCCTTTAGGTTAAAAATTCTTTGAAATTATCTCTGCCTGCATTAATTTACCACTTAATGCTACCACATTTCTTGATGCCTATTCTAACTGTATCAGTCTTGACCTGCTATAAAAACAACAAATTATGAATATCTATTATTTGTAGCATCATTTGACAGATAATGGCTGAAGAGAATCATCCTGCTGCCCTTGTAAACAAAACACAAAAGTATACATACACACAACATTGCTGGATATTAAAATACCCACTCAAAACCAGACCTGACCATATTTTTCATTCGTGGAACATAAGAAATAACTTTGTTCTTTGTGGAACCATTTTAAAACCACAGCAACTCTTTATAATTTTGACTTCATCATTGTAGTTTATAATTTTCCTGACATCTTTTTGAATTCTAATCATTGTACAAATTTAATTCTTTTATGCATACATAAAAGAAAAGACAAAGTTTGTCTCTGCGGTCCAACACACATCTAATAGTTATTCAGGCTTTTGTTATTTCACACAAGGTTTAGATGAAAAATTCCCTTTATCTCAACAAAAGAGCAACATTGACTCAGAAATGTGATGTAAAAACTGGGCAAACAGGGCTCTAGTGTCATCTACAAAACAAAACAAAACAAAACAAAACAAAACAAAAAACACAAACACAAAAGCCTTTTGGAAAACAGCAGTTCTAGAGGGAAGAAGTAATAAATTGTTTTCCTTCTGCTTCTTTGATCTTGGATTATACCAGTGACAACAACCGGTCTTCAAAAAAGAAAAGCAAGGTCATCCCTATGGGACACAGCACAAAAAGTGAGAGGATGATGCACCCTCACCCCTCTTAGCAGACTGTTGTGACACAGCAGTTTAAAAAACTCTATGATAATAATAATAGAAAGAAACTATACAGACTGCTCAGTCCTTTAATATTCTCATATAATTGAACTAAGAAGTGACACTTAAAGTGTTACTTAGATATTGCCAGTTAGCTGGATGCAATCTAACACTTCAACGTATTATTTTTTATTTTAGTGTACTGATGAACTAGAGTTGCTGTATATTCAGTTACAGTGACATGATTTTGAAAAAGCAGGGGACTCATAGATCCCATAAGACCTAGAACCAAAGCAGCAATAAAGTTGGCAGCTCCTACATGACATGATTACATTTGGTTTTCTTTTTTAGAGCTTGACACGTATCAGTTGTCTTTAAAGTCCTATGAACAGATCTTCCATTTACTACTAATTTAAGACCTTATTAAGCAGAAGAAACAGGCCTATGAAACATACAGAAGGAAATCTTCTCTGTGTGGGTCTCTCCACATATGATTGAACACTCCAGCACATTCAGATATCTTAGCCACCTCAAAGTGCACTGTTAGCCAGACAAATATAAAACTTACGTGCAAAATGGCATGTTGTTTACTACTCTTGTGAGTATAAGTAGAATGGTTGTGTCATGCTTAGCAACTGTGCTATTAAAGTGGGGAGAGGAAACAAGCAAGGAGGTCAGGAATAGATAAAGATATGGAGACAGACACCAAATATGGAGAAATGCATCCAAATTGTGCCAGATGCCACAATGCAGAAGGAGCTGGTACCAAACTGTTGCTCTGTATTACAAGCATTTGACCCATCCTGCACTTCACCAGCATTGGGAAGTGTGAAGGAAACTCAAAACACATTTGTCAAAAAGCTTTTCTATTTGTAATTTCCGCAGTTATCTTGATTTCATATGCCAAGACAGGAGTTGTATTTTTTATCTTACTCATCGTTTTGAACACATATCACACCTGTTCTTTGCTTTTAGCCTAGCAAGACTCATCCTGAGCTAGATATCTAAATCAGACAGATAACCTCAGTCCATTTTCCTTCAGTTAGTATAAAGAGAGACAAGATTGTACCTCAGATTTTAGGGTCTGCTTTGTAGACATATAAAAAAGAGGAAGATGAAGACCAATGAATTTGAATACTGATTTTTTTCAGTACTAAAATAAGACCTTTCCTATCTTAGCTTCAACAATTCTAAATAGTTAACTTTGTTCAAAAGGAAAATTGTTGCAAGAAGTGATACATAACCATTCTATCTTTACTCCTTTATCTTGCTGTCTACATATGCTTGGAGGTAAGTATGTGCATATTTTCCTGGAGAGGAATGCTTTCCTGAATCATAGCCATAACGAGTACATAGTAAAGAGACCTGACTATGAAGAGCATTTTGCATTTCATTGAAAATAAGCCACCACTGGCATGGAAGAGACAGTTATCCAGCCATATACAGCACCATTATCCCATAGTTCATGGTTGAAGGTGCATAACTTCTTACTCAGATGAAATTCTCAGAGGCAATCTGAGGTAAATAAAATATAGTTTTCTGAAACAGAATTTAACAGCTGTCTTTGCTTAGCTTTTTGATTTGCTTTCTTTCTCTCCTACACTGAACAGAATGTGTTGAAAAACTACATATTAGTGGCACAGAAATGTATTTTTCTTGGCATCCTATATCCTGTTTCCTTATTTCCCAAGTTTGCTGTTCTCAGCTTCCCAAGTACACCAATTCCCCAGCTGCATCTGATAATTCTCAACACCAACAAAAAAGAAAAAAGAAAATCCCTCTGCAGAAATAATATACTCATTTTCATGCCGTATTTAAAAGAAAAAATAAAATAAATGAACAGCTGGACTACAGTAAATTATTTTTTACTAGTTTATGGGATTTTTGTATACAATCTTCTCTAAGTATTTCCTCCACACCTGCAGCAACCTCTTTTTTCTCCATCTCCTATTCCGTTCTGACTGAGGATGATAACAGGCGATCCTGAATCATCAGTTAATCTGGAAAAATTCCTATGTTGCAAGTAGCACAGTTAATTCTACTTTTTGACTTGGTGCCTTCCTCCTCTTCTTTCTTCTGTGGTAAAAAATCAAGGCCCTAGTGAATCTTTGTATCAAGATATTGAAGAATTTTTCAAGTACTACAAACAAACCTTCAGTGTAAATTGGGTTATTTTCATTTATTTTATTGAAACTCAAGAAGATCTTTTCTATATAAGAGTTGGGGGCAAGAAGAGATGCTTGATTAGTGGAAGTGTGTGCATAAAGAAGCATTTTTCAAATGTTCAACTCACCTCAAAAATAAAGAGCCATGAATGACATTATATCAGCATCTGCATTGCTACACACTGTTTAATGCTCTTACTAAGAGCTATGAAAATTTAGATATTTCTACAACCCCTGTTGTGTTACTACAGGGAACACACTATTTTTCTCCCCCAGTAGACTCAGAAAGAAACACTGAGATTGCTTACACTCCATTCATTTAAATATTTTGAAATATAAAAATGGGATTAGGTGCATTTTGGAACTACGCAAAACAATAGTAGACCTTTAAAGGAAAAAATGCTCTAAATTCTGATATTAAGATAACAATTTATTATGAACAGCAGATTAGTAGATTATATTTTTAAAAACTCCAAACTTTATACACCTAAAAAGGCCTGACAGAATCTATTACCACAAATCGTGGGCACTGTGTACTTCAAGAGATAATAAATTTTGGTATTCACTGAAAATAAAGCTGATACAACCTATACTTTTCCTTTTTTTCTTCTACAAACTCTGTCAGAATATTACTTGAGGAGTACTATTATTTCTGTTGATTGTTAAATTTCTGAAACAATGAGACTGGCATATCAGCTCCCCTAATTGAACAATTTATCAAGAGTGTTTGCCTTTTAGAATGGATTTTCTAAAGAACAAAAAACAGAGTCACTAAAAACCACTTACCTTGTAGGACACAAATAATGCTAGTTTTCAATGAACAAACCGGAACCAATGGAGGTGTACTTATCTTCAAATGGCATTTGACTGAGTGACATTTCTTCAGGCTTCATTATTCACGTGTCAGGAAGTATATAAGTGAGTTTTATAGACGTTATGTTAATTTACTCTGGCAGCTAATTTACTCCGGTAGCATTGCCTTCTGGAGTACTATAGCAAACATTGTACTGGAGGATAATGAAAGCTCCTCCCTGTCCCCCCATTTAATCTCTAATACTCAGACACTTTGGTTTCTCCTGTATTTTGCTATGATTTCAAAAGAGGGCAATTTATTGCAGCAGAGTAGATCTGAATTCATGTACTGCCTGTAGTACGTACATACATTTTACACCATATTTTCAGACCTGATAACATTGGTATGAAAATTCACAGCAGAAGGTCTGATGCAAACTTTATTAAATTCACTGGCAGGATCAGGTGGGACTACCTCTATGAAGGATCAGCACCTTGGGCTACAAAATTTCTGGAAATAGGTAACAAAAGTTATCCTGCTTACTCACAATGTGAGAGAATAACAACGCTGTCATCAGAAGTCTCCTGCCAAAAGTGCAAGTGCTGGCAGTGACATTTTATAGATCAGATATCCTTTGGTTTTTGGTTTAGACCTTACTAGTTACTCTTTACTATTGTTTACAACTCTGTATGGGAAAGAAGAAAGGAATTCAGCTGTTTTGCATGTAGGTGGGGAAAACCATACAAGTCTCTGGTGTCAAATGTGCAGGCAGAAGGAAGCAAGTGGCAGGAGTCCCACTTGTTTCAATGGAGCTGGAGTGCAGCCGACCCAGAAAGAACTCGCCCTGCTCCAGCTTGCCAGCAAGATCTGCCTAAACATGGCTTGGACATTGCTGAAAAGCTGGCGAGTCATGAAAGGGCCTCCCAACTGTGGCACACCACTTAGTTCTGTTTGCTTCTTTGTTTTCTCAGGATGTTTTCCAGGACAGGTTTGGTTGTTTCATTGTTTTAAACGTTGGTTTTGTTTGCTTGTTTGCCTTACTTTTTGAAAGTTTATCTTTGGAAAAGAAAAATTGGGTTTTTTGAAAATGCAAGAGGAATTAGGAGTGAAAAGAGTGTATGGGATGTAAGAAATCATCTTATCTGAAGATCCTTTTCCTTTCTTTTTAATGCTGAAGTTTTTGCCCATCCTTTGGCATCTGCAGGGCAGCATCCAGCACAGTTTCCTCCCACAGCTTTCTGTAAATTGCTCTGAGTCATGAATAATTTCAGAGGAAGAGGACTGATTTGGAAAATGCTTGAATTTTGTATACTTTAAAATATACCAGATTTGATCAAATATATGAAAATGTCAGTAATATCATTGTTGTTTTGCCATCAAAATGAAAGCAAGGCACAGTTGTTGTTGTTGTTTTCCAGAACATGAGAAGTCTTAAAAGATAAAGTTTATCTTACCTTGACTTCACTATTTTATTTGAATTATCCTTGTAGTACCATCAGGTTCCAGCCTTATTCACTACCAGCTGAATTAATTACCTTTCCTGATAAAACAATTTTCCAATGTTTCAGGTTTTAAAAAATTTGATTTCACCAAAGCAGCAGTCCCTGACTTCACAGCAAGATCCTTTTTTAAATTACTACACACCCCATTCACCTTCTCTATAAAGAAAAGCAATTTAGTGAGAGTAAGTTTGTTAAATTAGAGCAGTAGGTGCATCAGACACTGGTAGGATTCTTTAAATGCTGTGTTATGAATCAGTGCAAATGTATGCATCCTGGAGAACTGTCTTTAGTTCAGAGATAATACAAACTTGTAACACAGTGATGTTTACTCTGTAAGGAAAACTATAGATTTTCTCCTAAACATGATGCTCCTCATCCAATGGGGGGGGGGGGGGGGGGGAAGTCTCTCCTGCAGTACTTGATCAAGTAGAATAGGCAAACTTTTATTTATTTTTAAAAATATTTTTCTCACCTGATATAGCTCCCTATTCCTCTGAAGTGCAGGTTAAAGATCATTGATGAGAGTAAGAAGCAACACTAAAGAAATTTGAGGCAACGTGCACAACCAAGCAGTGGAGCAGGTTGCCCAGAGATGCTGTGCAGTCTTCATCCATGAATGCGTTTCAAGACCTAACAGGATGAAGCCTGACGAATCTCATTTGAACTCGTAGCTGACCCTGCTTTGAGCAGGAGATCAGAGTACAGATGTCCTCAGGATCCTTCCAGACTGAATTATTCTGTAATCCTATGATTATATTACCTACATTTTTCTCAGACAAGGTTCATTTTTCTAGGTCATTAATGGCTTTCTAAGGGAGATGGCTGCCTTCACTAAAAAAGTACTTTCAGGCAGTTCCCTGGTGTTCACCTCACATTCTCACACCTGTTTAAAATTGAAGATATCTCATTTTGAATTGCATGTTATTATAGCCCATAGAGGCTCAAGTTGTGCACAACTACATCAGCTAACAAAAGGGGGGCCATCCTGTTAGTGTCCAAATGTGGAAAGCATAATTGAGATTTCTATGAACACTTTTATTTAAAAGGTGATCATTAAAATCACCAAGAGGTTGGGATGGATATAGCCATCAAGGTTTAGTGACTCTTAAGCAAAAAGGTCATTTAGAACCTATTTGCTTTTCCCTTTTTGTCACAGCAGATTACCTCCCTTTTTGTCAGAGGGTTTTAAAGATGCTTGAAGACCTTCTTTTGGTATTTCAGGCATCTGGGATGATTGAAATACACAGAAAATAGCTCAGTTCTCCAGGAAGAGGTAGATCTCTCATACTTGACAGCAACAGAAATTCCAAGATCTGTTCCTAATAGCCCTGCAAGAGATGGATGCCCCCAATCCTGGCTGGGGAAATACACCTCATCAAGGTGAAACATAAGTAATACTCATGTTCTCTGACTCTCTGCCACTTGCTGATAGAAAAGTAGTGCCATGTCATTGTTCAGTTCTGGCTGCTTTCTCAGGGTTTATACAAGCAGACAAAGATAAGTCAAATAATTGTTCAGGGCAGTCCCTAACTTGAGAATTGGAAGCCATTAAAACAGGGAAAATCTTTGATTTTGTTTGCAAATTGGAAAACATTCTCTGCATTTGTCTGAGGTAGTAACTCTGCAGTTGGCAAAGAAACGATGCCAGTTTACACCATCTGAAGTGCTGGCTTTGACAGTGCTTTGTCAGCCACTTCATCTCTCCGTGTCAAACCCTGCATCAGAAACAGCAGCACTGAGAAAACAGCTGATGTCTGTATTTCTTTTGCCAATCAGAGGATGCAATGTCAGATGCAACACCTGTTTCATCTCAGGTCTGGAAAGATTTTTGCTCTCTGTCTTTTTGAAATACTAGCTTTTACCATGATTTCCTGGTTTCTGTATGTGCCATAAGCCAGATTTTGATTTTAACTAGAAAAGTTATGGGAGAAACAAAGATGTGGCTAGAGACCAGGTAATGACATATCTTTACTGAATATCTCAGTATCTGGATCTGAGATCTGTGTTCACAAAGATCAGGAATATTTTATTCATTAAAAAAAAAAAAAAATTTCTCCTATGCTGGCTTTTCTTCATCAGGAGACAGGTGTTACTTAGGAATCTATCTGATTTGAGCACCTACTGTCAGAATTTTAATCTCAAAACCTGCATACTGCTGCTGTCCAGAGGTGTCTAAAGGTCTGCAGGAGCTTATATTTCTGACATAAAACTTCCCCAGGGACCTAATTTCTGCTTCAGGAGAGTTGACTATAGAAAAAAAAACAGCTATTAGCAGTCTCCAATTTGACAAGGCTTGATTTCACTGGGCAGCTTGAGATTCTGGGGAGATATTTCATTCCAGAATGCTTGTTTAAGTTTCCAAAAGTGAATACAGAACTTCCACTCATGAGGGTTAAATAAGAAGATTAAATGGAAGAAATAATTCCAGTTTGATTTGGGTTGAACCCTATTTTTCTTTTTATCTTTCTGAGCAGCTTTCTCAGTAGTACTGACATGGCAGAAAGGAAAGTGCAGCAGGGCAGAGACATCATTGATCTTATAGCCATGGCACCTGTGAAGCCCACAGTCTACCAACCTACATGAAGGAAAAGTCAACATTTGGGTGCATTTACTAATGCTGTGACAAAATCCCAACCCTAGACAAGCTGCTTGTAACCCCAAAGAGAGTTTTCCATCACACCAGCTAACCTGAGCAAAATAAGCCATCTGGGCACTCTGTTCTCTGCTGTGTACATCTCCAGCCTGCACCTAACTTACAATTGTACATAATGATCTGCCACCAAAATGAGACATGTGCTCTTAACTCACAGAGGTTCAACCGTCTTGGAGAGCAAACACATACCCTCAAAATGTGGTACATTCACAAGCCAAGTCTCCACTAGAAGCGCAGATCAGCATAGCTGATTTGCACAAAAATACTATTCATCCTTTCATTGCTACTCCCCAGCTGTCAACAAACAGAAAAATTAATCTAAAATTGTAATGTTAGCACTCAGTTCACTACCAAGAGAGTCATTCAACTTGGACGTTTCCAATTTCATTTCTAATAAGTATATTTGATTTGCTTTATTTTAGACTGCTTTGATTTGTTTCATTTGTGTGCTAGCAGCAATCACAAATAGTTCTGAAAGCAACAGTAATATTAGGAAGTATGAACGAGATTTGCACCCAGTGTTTGCTTACATCATTTTTCTACAAGATAATATGTAGCATTTTGGAAGTTCTCATTTTTTATTAATCTCAAAGCAACAGGATAACAGGGTGCACCTACCTGAGCACTTTAGTTCAGAACAGGGAGACACTTGTAAAGAAATACTCCTGAGCATGTCCCCTTACTCTGCAGAGTTCACATGGCTGAACAGTCTCAGAGTATGCAACCTGACTGATGCCAAACTGGAACACACACCCTAGGAGGTAACTAACAGTTACTGGCATTCAGCTTCATGGGCCCAGATCAGGGTTAGTCCAAGCTGTTACCCACTCCTTCCTTCCTACTTCCTCAGAACATGCATAATGTAAAAGTCAGGTCCTCAGCACCAAACTGCTTTGCTTTAAAAATCTGGTCTATGAGTGTATATTACTTACTAAGACAGATACAGCCTCAGCCAATTTGCCTTTAGCATCTGGCAAATGGCAGGATGAGCAAACAAAATAGCAACAAAGTCACCACAATGCTGTAAAATAGATTGAAAAAGAGAGAAAAAAGTGCCATTTACTATGAGCTGGATTTTTTCCCTCTGCACCAGCAGTAGCTTTACAATTAAGGTATATGCCTTTCTCAGACAATTATTTGGAGTATTATAAAAAGCATTATTGTTGTTGTTAATAATAATTATTGTTTGGGTTATTGTTAAACTCTGAACTGTCTGCCAAGTCTCCCTACTAGGGGGGAAGGGAGGATGAAAATAATAGAATCCTGAAGGTACAGTTTCTTTGAACTGATCTCTAGAGATTTGATTTGGTGGCAGACATATCCTGCCATCTCAACTTACTGAAAAATGAGGTCTCATTCTGTGCAAAGCATGCTTAATGTATGAAGATACTTTACTGTATTAGTGACACAGAGCAACAGAGTACAAGGAAACTAGATGGTCTCACCATGTTTAATGGTATTAGGCTTTATCAGACATGAAAACTGAAGCCTCTGTGGGACTGTGAAATTTTATGGCCCTTTTAATATATGTGGAGGAAAAAAATACATACAGTTTATGCTTTAGTATTGCCAGAAGCGTGTGACACATGCACAACATTTTGGTGTACGGCTTTTCTGAAATGGTCAGCATTGGTAAATAAGGCTATATTTTTTCACCAGTAAATGAAATTTTCCTTGCCACCAAGGCCAACCTGCATAGAATGGGCTATATCTATGCCGGCAGGTCTACTTAGATTTATGTCAAGATGGAAATGTACAACAGCCTACCAGAAATTATTCCAGGAGCTCTCAGAAAGTGTTTGGAAATGAGTTAGCCAGAATCGGCCAAAGGCAGGCTAAGCACAGAGTCACACCACAGTGACTAGGAATTGTCCCAAACATTGTTTATGCACTAGTATAATCCACCGGCTGCCTCTTTGATTAAGTAAAATAATATCTATCATCTTTCAGATTTTACTATACATAAAACCCTAAAGGGAAGATGTGTAAAGGCATAAACAGATATAAAGGTTCATCAGAATTTACTAAAGTGCTCAAATCCCATACTTGAAAGACGTTAAAGAAAGTCCCACAGAGGTAATTATAAGTCTCATTTAAGCCTGGTCTGGAGGAGATGGAGGTCTACATAATTTGTAATTCTAGACCTTACCTCCTAAGCCAGTTGTCAACATATTTTTGAAGATCCCTCTTGAAGCACCTAGTTGACACAGTAGTGAAGGACAGACACTACATGTCTATATATGTGTAGGTCCCAATACATATTCTAAAATTTGACCCTAAATGACATATATACTTGAAAACTTGATGAGAGGGCTTGGTGACACTAAACCTTGAAACAAACATCACTGATAGGACAAGACAAAATGGCCTCAAGTTTCACCAGGGAAGGTTTAGGTTGGATATTATGAAAAATTTTTTCACTGAAAGGGTCGTCAGGCACTGGAACAGGCAGGTGGTTGAGCTACCATCCCTGGAGGTCTTTAAGAGATTTATGAGACATGGACAAGGTGATAAAGGACATGGTTTAGTGGAAGTCTTAGCAGTGCTAGGTTAACAGTTGGACTTGATGATTTTAAAAGTCTTTTCCAATTTAAAATAGTCTATGATTCTATGATTATATCTGAAGTCTGAAGGGCCTGAGGCCCAGCCATTATAAATTACGTAGATGCCCTAGATAATTAGCAGCTTGAGGAATTAACCGGGAAAGGATGCGATCTCATTCCTGAAGAAATGCAACTGTTGGACCCTTGAAGAAGGAACAATAGGGTTGAAATGAAACCACCTCTCTACAGGTTTGGAGTATGATGAATTCTGTGGGAAAATGAGGCCTTAAAGTCAGAAACATAGCCCAGATCCTCCCTCAGTTTTAGTTCCAACGGAACAATGCTGATTTGTGTTAATTCATTTCTGATTCTAGAAATGTAACATTTTCAAAATTGGCTGCAAGGTTATATTTTTCACAAAACTGATAGTGGCACGAAGAATAGCCCAAGCCATATGTATGTAGACCAAGCAAACCAAATACAGCATATGCATACGGAATTTAATAGAGGACTTCACTCTACAGATCTCTTTTGAAGCTGAGAGTTGTCCTGAATATTTTTGGAAGAAACAATCTCCAAGACTGTGTCAGCTCCACACAAAAAAGAAAAAATACCTCAGAAAAAAAAAAAAACACCACCAACACCAGCCCTTGATCAGCCTGCTCCTCAGTCACTGACAGGGACAAAAAGCATCAGCAAGAGAGGAGACAGCCTTAGCTGATGCAGTCTCTTCTGAAAAGCTGCTGCTGTAGCTGTTTCAGAGGCTGGGGCTGGGGCTGCGGCTGCTGGTGACAGTGAAGGTGACTCAGGAGGGGCTAAAAATATGAATGCCCAGGGGAACACACTAAGCTCTGCCTGTCGCTCCAGGGAAGCTACCATCAGTACTAATTGATCCAAATGCTTGTGCTGAAAGTGAATGAGATTGAGAGCTGGACAGGGTGAGGCAAAGCATCCAGTCAGAGCTTAACAAAACCCACTGAACCTTTGTTTTGGGGTTAAAACATAGATTTGTGACAGGGGCAAGGATCATAGTGGAAGTGGAAATAGGGGTTGAAGAAAGAGGCAGGAAGGGTGAAGGGACAGCTGATGACATGCCTCTTCACCAGCTAAACCACAGAAACAGCCTGCAGGGACAGAGACTTGCCAGCCAGGTTGTATGTGCAGGGGAGATACAGATAGCCATTTCTCTTTCTTAGGAAGGTGGGAGTTTCACCTTTTTAGGGGAGAAGGAAAAGGCATAGTATTCCCCCAGGGTCACTCCATGGATGGAGGTACCCATGCACACTGACAATAGGATAAAAAGGCCGAAGAGACATTTCTGGATGAGATGTACTACATGTTAGTTGCCTTATCAAGTAACCACTACAATGCAGTAATTTAACGTGCTTTTGCCTTCCTACTCTCATAGAAAACATGTACCTATACTTGAGAAAAGAAGAAACAGAAAGTAGAAGGACTGTATCATCAGGAAGAATGCATGTGGTATCTAAAGGCCCATTCATCTGCTCTTTCTTCCTGGGCTTGTTGAAGTCTCTTCCTCTAGGTATTAGAACTGGGTCAATTTACCAAGTCCAGCAGAAGGACTGTATAGAGAACTGCAAAGACTTGTTTGCGGTAAGGCAAAACTGCTGTAATCATTGTGTTTACCACAAGTCAATCAGCAGTCCGATTGACTGATAGACCTCCAGCTTCACTAAGCAATTAGTGTTCAGACTGCTGAAAGTACAGAGGTGGAAGAACTGCAGTCACCAAAACAGCCCAAGTGGAGACAGAGACCCCTAGGAATCAAAAATGCCCAACTTTGCCAGTAGCAGTAAGCGCTGCCTCAATACAGCAGCACTTGTTTGGACAAACCTGGTTCAGTGTAAGCTCTTGCTTTGTAGCTGTGAAGATGGAAGAAGTTGACTTTGTAATGGAGCAATGAATAAACCATGGAGTGCCAATTCAATCAGAATTCAAGTTAGCTGGTCCACAGACTTGGGAAATTCATCACAAGCAGCCAATACTTCTCAAGAGCTTCAAGACAAGGAAAGGGGTTTTTTGAGTCAATGACTTCAAACATATTTAAGAAATATATTATATTTCTATCACAGAAAACCCTTTTTGGGAAGGGCAGAGGAAAAAAAAAAACCTGAGAAACAATATTCCAAAAAGTGATACACAAGTAAGATGCAGCTGCCTAAGTAATGCATAGAAGATGAATTAGCATCTAATAAATGCCATTGATAAATTCTTCAGTCATATCATTAAAGATAAGACAGAGTTCTTTGCATACCATTAATGGTGGACAAAATTTGAAATCAGGGCCTGGCTTCATCAAAGATATAACAGGTAGATAGATTTCCATATAATGAATTCATTTCTATTCATTAAATTCTGCAAGTAGAGAAATAATGAGTAGTGGAAGTGCTCATTATCAGATACTGATATTTATAGAAAGACACCACATTGTGGGAAAAAAATATAGCCCAAATCAATATTTATGAAGGACTGTTTTCCTATAAATGGAGAAAAACTTTGCTTTTTTATCCTGAGTTCTTTAATTATCAACTTCTCCATTTTAATCAACACAAATGTACTATGTTTGTTAACAACCAAGTAACAGAAGTGCTCTACTCATTATTCCTTTGAGGAATTCACTCCCCTGTTGAATAACTGCAGTTTCCAGTACAGCACATATACCTTTTGTCCTGAATTTACTCTTTGATTTGGTCTTCATGAAAATGCTTTCTAGTTCATCCAGAAAAAAGCTGCTGTGACATTAATAAATGGAGCCTAGAGAGAACTATTTTCAGGCAGAAAAAATGCTTTGAGCAGATCAGGCTTGAATTTTTTACTATTCTTTTCCAGGTAAAAATGTGATTGAAAATGACCTTTAGGTAACCATTATCATCCAAAGTGAAAACAAGATTATTCAATTAATACTTTACATAGTATAAAAATGTTGGGCCATATCATGGGATTTAAAAGATTATATTCAATACACACAGATTTAATATTCATGCAAGTAAATCCTGTGGGTGAAGAGCAAAACACAAGCCATGGTATTTAATGAGATTCCCTATCTGAAAAATGTGGTTATGGCTAAACCCCCTCTCCTTTACAAGAAATCTAATATTTGATTTAGGTTAATGATGCCTCTTCTCAAATTAATCTTGTGTCTTTAATTATTCAAATCTTCAGCATTACTGAAACCACTCTAATTATTCCCATTGCTCAGTGGTATTAGCAAAAATTATGCTTAAATTTAAAATCACTTTAATGGGGGCCGTATTATTCTCACACTCATTTGACTATTTAAGATTTCACCTCTGAGACAAAAAAGGTTGACTGCAGCCAGCATCTCCTTTATTAAAATTATCATCTTTGCATTTTAACCAGTAACTTAATAAGAAGCAAAGTAGACCACTGTTATTAGAATCTGCCCCCACCTTTCAACTAGTAAATCCCACCCCTCATATTACCTCCTCATTTATGCTTTTTAAAGTTTTATGATACTAATATTCTTTTATGATCTCTTCAGTTTATCAGCTGGCAAGGTTTTATGAACCTTTTCTGGTGAATTGCCATTGAGAAATGAAGATTGCTGTTTATTTCAGGTAAATAAAATAGCATGGGAGACTGCAATATTGAATGATATTTGTTTTCACTGTTATTTCAAGATGTCAGTATTTACTGTGTAAATATAGGTTCTAAATGCAGGAGAAGAAGACTCAGAAAGAGAAGAGAGAAAAATATTTTAGAATTTCCTATTGCTTCATGTTTAATGTATTCATTATTATCATTTGAAGAGTGCTTCAATTTTAAGATGTGGAATCTCCTTCTAGCATGTTTCATTTTATTCAGTATTTTTGTCTCATTTGGGGACCTACTGCTGGTTTCAAAAGTCAGGTTCTGTTCTGATTTCCTTTGCATTTTGGAAGTTACAGCTAACAACTCCCAGTACTGAGTCATCCAAAACTCGATACTGATCACAGTCAGACTGAAGACCCTCCTATGCAAAAAATCAGTCAGCACTTTGGCACTATTCTGGCACTCAGGATAGACGTCCATGATCCTAGGACTTATTTGCTGGGATGAGGATGGATCTGGATGTTTATAGGTGAAATATCTATCAGCACGGTAAAAAAAAAACCAAGCAGTTTCTTCATGAAAGCAAAAGGTCCTGCACAGAGTCCTGTTGACCCGTGTGGAGTCCATGGCTTCCATTCTAGATGATAGATTCAAAAGCCAAGCCATTTTACTGTGGCCAGTCTGGACTTACCAACACAGGTAATACAGCTCAAACTGACTATCTTTCTGAGCACATGATATACCAGCTATGTATTATTTTAAATGAGAGCACGTGTGCCTGGCACCTCAGGACACAAATTAGATACCATCATCTTGGGAAGATGTGAACTGATGTCTACCACTGCCTGCAAAGCAGGAACTGGAAAAGGATTATGTCTGTGGGTTGGCCATTAGCCAGACACAGATTCCTCCCCACTTTCTCTCTTTCTCATTTCCCCACTGATTGCACAGTCTCCATGCTTAACTCAGATTTTGAGACAGGCCAGTGCCCCCATTTCAACCCCTCTAATCATGTGCCCTGTTAATGTCAAGCTGAGCAGAAGGAACATGGATTTTTCCTTCCCCTGGGTTCAATCCCCAGAGAGGAGCCCTAGTGGGAGTGTCAGTTGGCATTATTATGATTGAATTTTCAGTAATTCCATCATTATGTGCATTTCCACAGTGTCAGGTACTCTGCAAATGAATTAGAAACACATTAGGGTTCAACAAAAGGAGCAATACCCTCCGCTACTTGCCTCATCATAACCTCTTTCTTAAATAGATTAAGTCCTTTCTTAAATAGATCAAATCAAGATAATAACTTTCTTGGGGAGCATTGCCTAGAATAATCAGATTTCTCAGGGGAAGATACTAATAATTAAATATATCAGGGCTGGACCTCTATCTGACATTCACAGATGCTAGTTCTGTAGCTGAAATCCATTTGAATCGGGATAACTCAGCAGGTTTCTCAGCTACATGAACACATTTTTTAAAATATTGCATTTGTCTGGAGCTTTGCTGGAAGGCTGTTTTGTTTTGCATTGTTTATTTGTTTTGAAGACAAAACATGCCTTGTTGACAAGAGAAAGTTGCCAGTTCCAAATTAGTTTATTAAACACACGTTAAACATTACCTGGCATTTGTGAGCTTAGGAAACATGCAGTGCTGATGTGAATGAGGAAAGGGTAGTGCTCAGAACCCACTTGGGACCATGAAAAATATATCATCAGTGCAGTTGAAATAGCAGTGCTGCTGCTGTAAAGACAGTCATATCATCTGACAGTTGGTCCCAAAATGTTTAGAAGAACGCAAAAGATCAGATGTGAGCCCTTTCCTGGATTATTATCACCTTGGAGTTGGCTACAACCCATTTATTGATTCCTGGAACTCTAACATGGTAACGTCTGATCTGATACACATTTAAAACTACCTTTCATACAGTTCTTAAATGTGGACTATTGATTTGATAGACTATAATAGCAGCCCTCCCTGTCTTGTCAATGCATATGTATGGGCTCCTAAGAGAATTATTGATCCTTTAAACTCTAATAGATCTTGCATGCTTATAAACTCTTTCAAATATACACTATTGACCTGTATGTCTGCACTTTGTATATGTGAATTATTCTTAGAAAACCTTTAAAATATTATTGACAACTAAATAGATCACTGCAGAACCTCTGGAGATCTCATCCTCTTCTGTCAGAACAGCTGCCTTGAATGCACACTTAGAGACTCTCCTCTAGGCCTCACGTTTCTATTTTTCAGTAGAAATCTCAAGTATAGGACAACTCCTGTCTACTCAAGATTTGTGTTTTCTCAGTGTTTTAATGCAGTGTCATATTCAAGTGTTTGGTGGAGCTCAGCACGCTAAAAATAACTCAGACATGATCACAGGAAATCACACACTACCAGCTTTTTCTTTCCATACTAATGACGGATTTGACTCACAGAATAAAAATTGAAATGTGCAATGGACCTAATAACTGTAGGAAATGATGTGATGGTTAGCTACACACATGGGCTAGCAGAGAGCATTCAAACCTACGGTCATGCTCCCCTAGCAGGGAGGCTTAGGTAGGGCTTAGCCCCTTAGGGCCCCATGTGGACTGGGCTGTGTAAACTGCCTTGGCTGCTGATGCCCACAGCTGGCTCAGCTGGGCCAGTACTTGCAAAGCCATTCACCGAAAGTATGGGGTTTGGTTCAGAAGGCTAAAAAAGGAGACTTCTCTAAAAGGTGTGCTTAAGAAAATTACTGTTATTCTACAGACTGGAAACATTATGTCTTTTTATATCTGTTGCTTTCAGGACTTTTTTGATCCAAATTTTCTTCAAGTGAATGTTACTGAAGTCAACTCATTTCAGCTGCAGTCCGCAAACCAGTTCATTATGAATTATTTCTTACGTATCCAAATTCAATGCCAGTTTCAGATAGACTCAGTACTTCATACAAAACCCCTGAGCATTAGGTTCCATTTGAATTCCCTTGTCAATATGTATTTTCAATAGAAAAAAAAAAAACGCACAACTTTTCCTGAAATTCATGTGTTTTGAAAAAATGTCAACTCTGACAGTTTAAGAAAAATATCAAAGTAAAACCCTTCAATAATGTCCAGGTTCACTGAATGAAATATTTCACTTTTTGCTTCAAAATTACTTTTGGGAAATTAAATTCATTTCTTATGTAAAAGAACATTAAAACCATAGAAGCATTGCATGATTAACTTCTGAATAAAACAGTTTCAGTTTTTCTAAAATTTATTGTATGAAGCCAAAAATTGTTGCAATCTTATTTCAGAGGAAAGTTCAAATTTGTTTTGTTTCTGGTTTTGGACATTTTCCCTATCTAATGAAACATAAATGTTAGCTATTGCTAACACTCTTGTTAGTACCATACAAATCTACTTAGCAATATGCAAAACATATCCAATGAAGTGTATAGCAGAAGGGGTACACAGTTTTTTCTCCCAGCATCACACCCACAAATGTATACAACCGCTCTGACTATGGCTATGCCCTAATTTTTGCATCGTTGTTCCTCCTCATAAACTCCACCTTTATGAATAAAGCCTTCTCCGTCCAGCTTCAGGAATGTGAGTCACCTCAGAGCTGGATCCATGAAGGTAGCAGGCTGAACAGCATTTAGAGAGCTACCTAACCCATAAAACACAAAATGTTCCTGACCATGAAATACATGTCCTTTACTTGGCTGTACCCAGACGCAACTCTCTGAACACACACTGAATACACACCTTGTGCTGACCTCAGAGATTCACTGAGTAAGGTGTGGTAAGCAGTCTCCTTTGGAAGGATTTGCACCTCTACCCTAATGATTTTATCTATGGATTATTTGTTGCAATATAGTGTTCTTGGATTAGAGACTGAGGTCAGGACTCCCAGCTCCCACATGAGAGTCCTGTTTCTTAGGGTACTTCAAGAGCTTCACCCTCTGGTTCAGTGATCTAGATATTCCCACCCCTGCAAAGTGGAGAGGCAAGGAGAATGTGGCTATGTCTATGCAGCCAGTGACATCTGAAGATGCTGATTAGCCCACACCCTGGAGAAAGCTATGTCCCTTTAGGAGGAGAAGGACTTGTCCCATCTCTCTGAGAGACTCTTTGATGTTAGGAACTCTCTTAATACTTTATAAAATGCAGTTGTTCTATATAAAAAGGCCTTGTTTTGAAGGAAACAGCAGCTGCATTTCATGTAGGTCTGACTCCAGGAGGTGTATCTGGAAAACAAACACCAAGTGAGTTGTCTGTGTGATGTGCACAGGAGGCCTTGATGTCCTGGCAGATACAGGTAAAAGTTCATTAGAACTTTCATATCAAAAACTAAAGCTTCCAAGTGTCTTCATGGTAAAGCAACATTCAAGAAAGCAGCTTTGGATTACATCTTTAGAGGTATCTAAATCTTCTAGATACTTGTTCAAATATTTGTGTGTCTTCACTCCCAGAGAAAAGGCCTACATAAGACACAAGTGGTATAAATAATCGTGTCTGTATTCACTCCTTTCACTGAGCATTTAAGCCATGATGTCATTGTATTCACTCATTTGAAACTGGTAGATCCTGCAGTATTTGCAAATAATTTAGGAGTTCTCCAGTTCTGTCTGAAGACTTTTAAACATTTAACTAAAACAAAAGAAAATCTTGTCCCTTTTATCTGTTATTAAATGTGGGAGAGCTGAGGTGTTGTAGACCTTCACAGTAAATATAACCCACTTCGGTCAAATGCCAAAGCATTTATTTAAGCATTTGTTGTGACACTGTAGTAGATATGCACAACATTTTACAGAGGATAAAGAAACAGTATCTGTTCCAAGTAGCATGAAGTCACAGAATGTTGTTCCCTGGATGTGCTCCCATATGAATATCACTTACTGGGGTCAAATCAACGTTAAGGATGAACAGAATTGTAACTACCCAAAATAAAGTTACCTAGAGCTGAGAAGCCTTCTTATTTATGTGGTGGTTTTTATGCTTTTATAACCTGGTATTGAATTCCCTCCTATGTACTGTAGACAGGGCAGAAGACATGTGGAATTGTCTCTGGTCGGGAGAATTAAATGAAAACAAGTGCTGAAAAAATTCCTCCGGGATCTTCGAACTTCCCACCGCCCATCCAATTGGCAGCATGGCTGAGACACACTCCAGTGAGGCCCTTTGCCATTACAGCTCCTGAAGTTTAGGCACATATGAATGAAATACTGCATTTTGCTCTGCTTCCCGTGCCAGGCACCAAGTGGCCAGCAAGACATCATTCACCTCTGGCGGGGGCCTGGCCATCTAATCTGGCCATGCATACCCTCAAAAAAAGACATCCCTCCACCAGGCACACTGTGTCTGCCTGCAAGCATGGGACTCAGCACCTATTTTTCAACAAGTGAAGAGCTCAGCCCTCCCTGTCCTATGAGCCAAAACTCCAAGCTTTGAACACTGTTTAGGAAAAAATATTATGGAATTTGGGTAAGAACAATCAGAAAGTGCTCCTACCAAGCCAGTCCCAGTACATCCTTACAACTTCCTATACCAAAAGTTGCCTTCAGTCCTTTATCACTCGTCCATCTCATCTCGTTCTGTGGGCAAAGTATCACAGAAAATTTCTGTGTGAGACAGTGTCTCAAAAGAGAGAGAAGACAGTCTGTATTAGAGCTCTTCACTTGTACCTTGCAGGTAGAAAAACATGGGGCCAAACCTTTCATGGAGGGCAGTTATTATTCTCATGTAGGAAAAAAAGTCTGGGACAGAGATGCCTCAGGGAAAACAGGACCAAAGTGTGCAGTTTGCAGTTCGGTGCTGTCAGTGCAGTCCACAGTGAGTCTGTGCCATAGTCAGCAATGGGGAGCTTGTAGGCAAGTCTATCTGATGCACTGTTGACTTAGAGGGCCCTGGGGGAAAGAAGCTACAGCTTCTCTAGCCATCTCCACAGCAAGTGACAGCTGGAAAGTGATGGGAAAGAGGATAAAGCAAAGGTGAAAAAAGTAGAAACTGAAGAGAGGTTGTAGGATACTCCTGCAGCATGTGCATGAAGCGCTGGGCAGACAATCACATACCTTTGCACATGGGATCCCAAGTCACTACTACAGCTAAATTTCACTTTAACTCAAATTCCTGTGAACTCTTACCTCCTTTCCTGTTATATTTCAGCAGACAGCAACTCTGCAAATCCCTAATTGTGTACGGAAGTAAGATCTATCTGTAGCGTGCTTCCTGGGGATTAATGGCCAGCTGGGAAGAATCTGATGTCCTGAGGTGCAGCCAGAGGCTTTTAAACATCCTTGATCATTTAACCACTTAAATGCTGCTGAGCATATGGTGTCCATGAGGTAGGATGCATTGTCAGATGTTTCCTTCTGTACCAGACAAATCGTTCTGCATCAACAAAGAGATGTACTTGGTACTTTAAATACATACTGCTGCATCTCCCACAGCAGCACTGAAGCTGGGACAGAGCACAATAAAGATCCACTGAAAATATCTTGTGCCATACTCATTATTGCTGTTATAAAATTAAAATGCTGGGTAGGGGAATAAGTATAGTAGGCCACAGTTACACTGCACTAAATAAGGAACAACACCGTTAAAGACAATGCGGTTTCACTACACTGAGATCAGAATCACCCGTTGTTGATTTGCTTGGGTATTACTATACTTCCATAATTTTTTTGTACATGTGCCCGGCTGTCACAGTCATGGGTCCTGTTGTTCTGGGATCTGTGCACAGAATAAAAGCCTAGTTCTTGCCCCAGAGAGTTCATGGTACAGTTTTAACAATCCTTTGCTGAACATACCTAAATAATTAATTCACTGTAATCCACATTAGCCATTTCAGTTTACCTGAATTATCTTACAGCACTCTACCTAGCTGATAATCATCATTACATTTTAGAGTAAAATGCAACCAGCAGTAAGTTTGTTTCATGGAGCTTTGAATAGCTGGAATGTTAAAGAGCTTATTAAAGAACAAATTGCCAACAGAAAATTGTATTCCCCACTATCACTTGTCTTAGGAAAAGGAAAAAAAATCCCACTATGAAATAGCAATGCATAAAAAGGGAAGATTTACTAATGCCTGAATTTAGGGGGGGGAAAGACCATATAATTAAGGTTTTAATGTTTCTACTGGAATATTTAGATCTGAAGTCAGCTCAGGAGACAGCAAGCTAAATTCTGATCCCAGCTGACATAATTTTAAAGCCTCAGCAACTCCACTGAATTCAGTGTAATCATTCTGGATTTGCACAGGTGATAACTGGGTCATAATCTGGTCCCTATATACATGCATTTCCTACATGACTTTTCAGAAAACTTATTAAAGCTTTTTCACAGAAAGATTAAAGACCCTGGGATAGCTCTATTTCACAAGTCAAAGCCCAGATCAGTTCTGGGCCAAGAACTGATCTGGCATAAATTCAGTCTTGGAGCAAATGTCTACAGCCATGTCATGAAACTTTGTGAATGACAAGGAGGTTAAGGGTGGATAGTGTTGTTGCCATTGCAATCAAAGAGAAGGGAAACTGGAATTATTTTAATTGTTCTTCAAAAGGACACTGCTTTAAAGTCACTACTTTTAAAATTATGCTGAATTTTAGCATCTTAATTCCAAAGGTATTCTTGATAACAAAACAAAAAAAAATTCTTTTGCTATATTTGAGCCTCATCATTATTATCAATTTTAGGGTCAGCTCTGCCATAACAACTTAATTCTATGTTCATACAGCCAGAGGTAAAGGCCCTGCTGTTTGCTGTGGCTCACCCTATGGATTTCCACTAACAACCAAGCTCATAATTGTGACGGCCTCTCTATGACTGTTTGCCTCATAACCATACGCAGAGTTTCAGCCCAGGCCTGTGACTGTAGGAAAAGGTCAGAAGGGAAGAAAAGATGTTTTTATTCCTCCATCTTCTACCTGTGTAAGGTAGACCTGTCAAGTCATTGACTCTGCATCCACACACAGGGACTGTCTACCAGGCAATGATGAAGAGGAGCTCATCTCTCCCCTCGCTGCCTGCCTCAAATGAATGGTGCTCTCTCTCCTGGAGAGCTCCAAGGTGCTGTCATGCTGCAAACTTCTTCAAACCTCCTGGCTACCTCAGGAGCCTCTGCAGCCAAGTAGACTGTCTATGCTGTGCCCTCACTACAAGATACGCCTGATCTGTCACCATAAAGCTATCCATTTCCTCAGTGTGGGGACTGTAAATGTCCTTATAACTGTTCTTTCTTTCAGGGATTTTTACTTTTTTGGGGAAATGTAATAAAGTCACTGAATTATTCAATTTTTTTATTTTAAAAGGATATTTTTTATCTCCTCAGAGCTGCATTATATTTGAGGTAAGCAGCTGTTGCTGAGAGTCCTACACTTTGACTCTCTGACTTGGTGTTTATATACTAGAGAAACAGTGAGAGGTTATATAGCCCCAGCCTCTCCTAGTAATTTTATCCTATAGTATTTCACACAGTTATTGTTAAAACTTACAAAATTGCAGTTATTGCAATGGAATTGAAGGAGTTAGTAGACTGGAAAATGGAGGGCAGTTATCTCACCCAAAAAGAAGGAAAAAAATTGTGTAGTTTCATTTTGCCAGGGTTTTTTTCTGTTGTTTGTTTGTTTGGTTTTTTCTTTCTAATTTTCCTAATGAACCTACACCAGCTGTCTTAATACTACAGAGGCTCAAAGAAAATTGCAATTTCCCTACAATATACTGACCTGAAACTGTGTTTTAAGTCTAGTCAGTGTGGGAAATGGTAATTGAAATCACCATAAATTAATTGCTCTGTTTTCAGGCAGTACAGAGAAAAATTAGTATTGAGTATAACAGAATAAAGAACAACTGATGAAAAAAGGTGCAGGTATGAGTACTAAGTTACCCTTCTTTCCCTTTTGTCAGGAGAATTATTCATTAGCAAAGACAATTTATATTCTTAAATCAGTTCTCATGGCTGTGTCGTGTTTCACCAGCCATTTTAGGCATAAATCCTGATGCTACAAATACTTACGTATATGTTTAATTTCACTCATAGGAAGGGTTCCGGGTGGCTTTAATGGGGCCATTCTAGGAGTATACTTTTTCTGCAGAAGAGTATACAGCAGTGTATCAGACCTTGTCAGATTGTGCCCACAAATTATAATCTGTGGGTTTGATTCCCCAAAGCAGAGAAGACATTTTCAAACCACGTCGCCTGACCTAGGAAAGACCTGGTCACCAAAAAAATGTACTTACACTGGGAAATGAGGTGTTTCCATTGTTGTCCTCCATATGACACACAACAGACACATTCTGCAGAAAGCACTCATGAAGAGTAATTTTTTGGATGTTCTGACTCACCATGCATACTCCGGGCTCTGTGCTTGCTCTCTGTGGCCACTTCCCACTCTGCCCCATGCCCACCTGGAAGAAGGTTGTGGCTGTTCACAGTTTCACCGTCTTCTGCCTGGCAGATACTGCAATTTCTAAGATCTGCCCTGTGATATCCTCCAGTAAAAGCCAGTGGAAACACCAGATGAATTCAGACACAGAAGTAAGCTACATGTATAAATTAACTTGATTCATCATAATAAGGCTGAGAGACAACTGCTAAAATTGGCCTCCTCAAACCAGCAATTAAAGATTTATTCTGTGCGCAAGCACACTTATTAAAGTATTATGCAAAGTATCCACATTTTACTGATTATCATGATAGATTACATTACAAATGTTTAGGCTAAAATACCCACCACAGACACAAAGACTGGATTAGTTAATCATATTGCTGGACGTGTATAGATTAATCTCCTGGCATGGTTTTATTTGGAAGTGTAAGGCTAAATTTCCATATCAAAACCTTAATTATCCTAAGCACAACAAATTAGCTGTGAAACATGAAGGACAATCATATCCTTTCCTTTTCCTTTACTGTGTCTTTATTCACATCTGTCTGAACAAAAAAGAAGAAAAAAATAGTTTAAATACCACATTGATTCAGGAAAAATATTTTTTCTTGACAAATATATAGTATGTTTAGACAAAAGCTTCAATAAGAAAAGATCTGAAATAGGACACTCCAGGTCAAAGGGAAATTTTGAATAAATAAATGGATGAATGAATTTTAATAACAGAGAAGAGGATGAGGGAAGAAAGTAACTAAGAGAGAAAAAGAGGCAGAAGTATCAAAAAAATCCTTATTTCAGCCATGACTTTAATATTATGAAGTGATCGCACAGCCTCCTATCCAGGGTGGATGGTCCACCACCTGTGTTGTTGGCTTCCCTTCCTGGGATAGTATAGATTGGTCCTCCGGATGAGGGGGACCATAGAAGGGCCTGGGGCTGTTGCTCATTCCCTGTCACTCTCACAAACTACCTCCAAAACTAGAAGCATGTCAGTGCTGCACGGATGTGTCAGCTCATGGGGCAGAGCACTTGAAGGGCATGCTTGGTTTTGGTCCTCCTCAGCTGGATGCGCAGGAGGAACAACGTCCAGCGGAGCAGCTGTTACTCACTCAGGGCCACGAAAAAGACCCAGTACCTTCCTGGGGCTCTCTCCATGCAAGATGAGGGCTGAAACTTCAAATATAGAAAATGCTAAAGTAAAAAAAATACCTCACGTTTAATTATGTGATCTTGGTGCAAAAGTAGAGAGGATCTTTTTAGGCTGTGTACAAATTACCTATTTGCATTCAGCTGGGTAACATCCACAGGGGTCTTGCATCTGGCAGTGGATGGTGAACGGTGTTTTCTTAGCTTGCGGCAATCTCTCTGCCTACTGTTCTGCGGTATTTCCTCTGAAATGTTAACAATTAATACCCAGTGTTTTTTTCTTTTTGCTAGCCATCCTGAATCTAGGAAATAAAAGAAACGTGAGCCATGAATACAATCAACAAAACAGAAACGCATGCTGTTTGTGGTTTTCATTAGCACTCAGATCACTTATTAGGATTTAACACGACTGATTATCTCCAGTTGCATTTCTCAAGGCAATAACTTTTACAGTACAGTCTGCAAACACATTTCTGGTAACCTTCCTTCCTTAAAACAGACACTGTACAAATGAAGTGGAGAAAACTTTTTGTATTTGTTCTTTTAGTCTAAACTGTTTCTCCTTTATTATATATCCTTTTTCCTTCTGCATTCCTTTCACATCTACTTTCAAGAATAACAGATTTAAATTTTTTTTTCAACTTGAGGTTTTTGTTTGTTTATTTGGGGTTTTTTAACCTATTTCTAATAGATCAAAATTTCTTTCCTGGACAGAAATGAAAGATACAGAGATTCAGAGGTGCCATTCTGCAGCTCACAGGTATAAGTCAGCAATCAAAACAAAAGCTCTTAAAGCAGGGTAAATTACATGAGATAAGCCCATAGAAGGCAGGAGAAGGCTTTATTTCCAAAAGAGTTACACCCATTTAGGTACTAAATAAAGCAATAGATTTGCAGAAAAGAAAACATGCTTGATGCAAGTTTCTTCTGAGGACCATACCAGACAAAATTGCTGCACAGATTTTTTAGAGTGGATTTTAGAGTTTTGTTTGTTAATGACACTTGTATTTTATTTCCTGATAATTAGAAGTTGTATTGTATATTGAATTTATCCTAGTAGCATGTGGAACAATAACAAAAAGTAACTAAATTTAATCAAGGAAATAAATGAGAACTTCTAGTCTGGATCATATCACAACTTCCAAAATTTACTTTGTATAGATTGGGGAAGGTATTGTTGTTGGCTTGGGTTTTGGAACAGGTGGAGTGTTTTGATTTTTTTCCAAAAGGGCTGATTTTGCATTTAAATGGAAACCACTTCAAACTACCAAACATTTCAGTGGAAGCTGCGCTGTCTTCTGAAAAGCATTTCATGCCTTATATTTTGAAAAACTCTATTTGAGAGGTTTATTCCCAGGTATTGCATTGAAAGCCAGCCAGCAACAGAGGCAGTATAAAAAGGGATGGTGTCCTGAGAAAAGGCACGTTTCTAGTCTGTTTTCCTGCTTAATTTATTCAGCTTCAGGTAAACTTGCACTACACACACTAACTTGCGTAAGTATAAGCCAGGTTGTTGCAGTTTAACCGCATTCAGTAAACAAGCACCACACAGCTGCTCACTCACCATGCCTGTCCCCAGTGGGATGAGAGAATTGGAAAGGCAAAAGTAACAAAGCTTGTGGCTTGAGACAAGAACAGTTTGAAGAAGAAGAAGAAGAAGAAGAAGAAGAAAAAGAAGAAGAAGAAGAAGAAGAAGAAGAAGAAGAAGAAGAAGAAGAAGAAGAAGAAGAAGAAGAAGAAGAAGAAGAAGAAGAAGAAGAAGAAGAAGAAGAAGAAGAAGAGGAAGAAGAAGAAGAAGAAGATGACAGCTAGGTCTGTGGGCATCTCATGGTAGATGAATTATTGAAATTCAGTAATCTATTAGGAAAATGAAATAATTCATATTGCTATTCAAGCCTCAGCCCCTCATTAATTTGGTATTTTAGATTTAAGAATGCCTAATGAAGGAAAAGCTTAGGGAAACAGTGAATCATTACCTCTGCTCTGCTGGGTAGGGCCTTAGAAGAAATAAATATCACTGACTGTACCTTAATAAAGCAAGACCAACACAACTGTCAATCTTTGCGTAAGGTCTTACAAATACCTGTTGGTATTTATATAATTTTTATTATTCAGATTTAGCACCATATTAGCACCTGGTGACATTAAATCCCAAAGTGCTTTGCACTGTAACAAATACACCATAAGAGTCAGTCTTTTCCTGGAGTGGCAGTCTAAATAGTCTCAACAAAAAAAATCCAAAACAACAGTATAAGGGGAAAATAGATATTGAAGTGACTCATCCATGCTCGAGGTGTATGGCAGAACCAAGAGACTCTCAGGTCTCCAGGCTGTTGATGATGTATCTTGTTTAAATAATTCAAATACTATTTTGTAGATTCTTTACAACCTTCTGGGTTCACGTCATGCTTTAAAGAAAAAGCCTTGCAAGTAAAAGGGTTAAAGCCGACAAGAGTCTCAATGTACACATGGCTCCATCAGTCTCTACTGTTTCCATAGACACACTAGTTAACTACTTGAATCTTTCTTGATGGTGTCTTATGAGGTTATTTCAGAGGAAACTGGAAAGGTGACAGGGGAGGAAAGTTCATCCTAGAGAACTACAGGTTCTGTGAAATCCAGTGGAGACTACTGATTTTGTATGGAGTATTTATGCCCCCATTAAATAGACAGAAATCATTTTATCTGTTCTAAATATTTTCATCATTTAACTTTCATCTTTTTTTTATTCTGCCAAAGTATTTGATATGAGTGTTTGAGCTCTCAATTAGCTGTGTAAAATGAGAGATTATCTTGTCATCTCATTTTTAATCTCTTTTGATTCTGTAAATTGCAAAGGCAAAAGAAGTAGTACCTGAAGTAAGCTCCTGGCAGTGTCTGCAGCCTTTTATGGCCCATGTTCACAGCTATACCCAGTCTCTGATTTCGTCACTGTCATCATTTACAGCATCAAAGGGACAGTTAGCTCACTTCTGCTCTGTTAAAAAAAATCAAAGCAAGTTCATTAAATTATATATACATGTACTTGACAGTTTGTTTTAGATGTCTTCCTTTAATACCCAGTGGAAAGTAGCTTGCTTTGGTATAATTGGCACTTAACGCATTCCAAAAAATGAAAAGGATATCCTTCTATAAAGTTAGTTATTTTTTGCATCTCAGACTGAAATGTTGTCTCATTTCCCAAACGGGGAAAAACATGAGTCCTTCACATCACTTTGCAAAACAAATAAAATCTCACTGACACCTATTTCATTCCTACAGGGCAAGAGATGGTTTATGAGACCTTCGATCAACAGCCTTCCAGGACACACAACTCATGGTTCCACTTCGAAAGCCTTTGGGAGTAAAGGGAAAGTGGACGTAACTGAAGGGTCTCCATAGTCAAGAAGGTACATCTGCTGAAGTCAAAACAATTCTAGGAGCTCCATCTGAGGCTGTAGTATAAATATACTAAAGAAAAAAAACTGAGACAAACCTAACTGCAGTCCTGACTGCCTCAAGTCTCATGTGAATATGGATTTTGAAATGAAAACATGATTCATGACGTAAACGTCAAATATGGGATTTTTTATAAAAGTGGGGTGAACCAGCAATAGGGATCTGAGCATCTCAACTTAGTTACGCTTTGTATTAAATCACAGATTTTTCTGGCTACTATAAACATTCGTATCTGATTTAAACTTTTTTTAAAAAGTAATAATTTTCTATTAAATATTATAATAGGAATAATTCAGATCCTATTGCCTCACTTCTGCAAAGAAATAAATCATGTCTGGTTCTTGTAGTGACATCGTAAAATTCTAATACTTGGCCATCTACTTTCAAATTTAAAATGATATCTCAGGATGATTCAACTCTCAGATAAAAGGTTGCTTTGCTTCAAGAAGAAAAATACTTGCATAGAGATCAGTACCTAAAATAATTGTCTTTGCACATTAAGATCAAAGACTGAGATTTTAGATATATTTATAGGGCAACAGTGTTACAACAATAATACCTGAGTTATCTTATGCATTGTAATTATTTTTTGTCAGGGACTTTTTCCTTCCTTCAGCTACCTACCCTTCCTGTTGTTACCTCTTGCCTGAAATATTTGCTTGTCATGGCACTATGAGAAAACCCTCTTGGGAATCCAGCCTGACCAAGGCCCAGTTTAGCAGCTTGTGGGAAAAGAGAAAATTAAAGGTGACATGTTAGGATTTGCATAATGTGTCTAAGAACCAGAACAGTTCACAAACGTAACAAGGCTCTGATTTTTTATTAGTGACACCCCACCCATGAGCAAAAGTCAAAAGTATGGTAGGAAGGCTAAACTTGGTGTTTGGGGGAAAGTCTCTAGGAAGAAATGACAGGTGACTTTCTATGTTATAAAGACAGATTGCAGGAGTTGAAGTACTGCAGGTGACGTTACCTGATTGTCTGACAACTGATTTTCTAAGTACTTGAAAAAAATTATAATTTACGTTATTTTCAGAAATGCTGTGGCTTGTAGGAGTGCAAGAGGGTTCAAGTTCTAAGCTAAAAGTCTTAAGCATTTTACTCCTAAGGTAGAATACAAAAAAATCTAACCTATTCCCTACCTCTAACTGGTAATTTGTATCTCATAACCTATTGATTGCTCTTCTCCTTCCCCACCACCTTCTTAATTCCTCTTCTCCCATTCTGGCCACACTGATTCTAGTGAGTCAACTGGCCAGGACACAGCCTCAAGCACTGCCCTGAAAATGCCAGTTTTATTTTGCTGTTAAGGACACTTCTGGGCACAGCTTTCACATGCACTTTCCCAGTATTTTCCAGTACTTTCTCAGACAAGGGATATTACTGGCCCCAGACTGATCCCAGTAAGCAGCTTGGTTGAGATCCCCCTACTTTAGGGAAGGAGAGTTTAGCAGTATGGTACTGAATAAGTCACTTGCACTCAGGGCCCAGGAAAAGGTCCTGGACCAGTTTTCTCAGTCGGTGTCTCAAATGGCCAGAAAGAGTGAAGCTGGTGACACTGAACGATGAGATAAGCGACTCCCAAACAGCTTCTGTGGGTTTCACTCTTTCCCCCAAGACACCTTCTCTTTGCTGATATTTTTTGCCAAAGTAAGGAATGATCATAATATGAAAGCATAATTTCACCTGTCAAAACAAGCAGTGTTTTACTCTCTGCACAATGTGAATAAGTGTTTAACACTCCAGCAGCACATCAATGCATACCTCTACTTAAAAAAAGTCAGAACACACGGAGCAATAGTGCAGCCTTGCACCACAGGTGAACCCATATCCAACATCAGTTGCTTCACCTTACCCCTTTGTATCAAAGGATCAAGTGACATATGAAGAACTGGTAGACCATGTCCTCACTAAGCAGCAAAGACTGGTGGGTGACACCTGACCTGCATGTTACCACTCCCAGCCACTTTGTGTATATGCAGTATAAGCAGAAATTATCCTTCTACTCTATGGACTCTTTTGGACTATTTTCCATTTATTCTCTGCCCTGCCTTCCCCTCAGCTGTATCTCCACAGGTGGAGTGGGATGTTTGCTCTTCTTGAACACTTCAGGATGGAAACTTGGTTTTCTTTTGCTTTGTGAGCAGCACCAGGGGAACAGGGAGACAGAAAAGGTATTTCCAAGGGTGTCCCTGACAGTATATGTTGGTGCTTAGAGACTTATACTGGGTATCTGGAGTCCTGAAATAGCTCTCTAAGCACTGAGAGGTGTAACTTCTCCTCAGCCTTACCTCTGATTCAACACAACTTTAGAGCAATGAACTACCCTACCATTTAGGGCTATGGGGCTGAGGATCCATAGTAGTGAGTGAGCATCCTGCCGAACAGCCAGTGGCACAGAAATTCTGGCCTCAGCTTTGTTGGGAATCTCAGATATTCAGACAAGCAAGACTAGGTGGTGAAATGAGAGAGTCAATGAAGAGGCATAAACTCATACTAGGTCAGTCACAGCTTCAGCCTCCTTCCGCAGAAACACACCAGGTTTGGGCAACTATATAGTTCTCTAATTAAAATAACAGTGGTTTAATAGGATAGAGTTTACAGGAAACTGAAATATGCCTTAATAGATTGGTTATGTGTGCTCTAGGGACCTTAGATAATTAGGATTTCCTAAGAAAGCAAGGCAGTAGGATAATTGCATGACTCTTAATGGAACATTGGCCAAGAAGAACTGACCTTGACTATTTTTTAATACTCTTTCAGCTAGAGCTGGAAACAATTTCTCAGTGCAGTTTCGAAGTGCAAGTCTATTTGCATTCACTGTGAGTGTTAACAAATTTTAGAATGGGTAAAAAAGTGTATTTTATCTCTTACAAATACAGAAGATGAACGTAAAAATCTGAAACAACCAACAGTTTGAACAGACACATGTAAGAGGTTTTGGTTTTTAGAAAATCAGGCTGTTTACTGATTTATACTCTTAACTTTTTATTATTGGAATTCATTAGTAGTAAGAATACTGTAATTTAACAGTGTTGTTTTCAAATAATAATGACAACAGTTATTTTTAAAAGATGATTTTTTTTTTTTTTTGCTGTTCCACTGTCTACTACTGCAGTCATAGTTATTGCACATAATCAATATTGACCAGTTAAGCAAAAGATTTACTGCATGATAAATTAACATTCTCACCACAGTAGCAGTATTTTGCCTAGTTCTAAAATGCCTGAATTAATTCATGTCCTTTGGGAAACAACATTTTTGAAATTTACTATACCTGTTGCTTACAGATCAATAAACATTTCAGTAATGTATATGATTGCTGATTGTGACTGATATAATTTTAACCACTGTGATAAATATGAGATATAGTCACCATAAGAATAATGAAAACATAATGAAAGGCAGGAAGGCTTGTAATAAAGGAAGGATGGTAAATGCCAGAAGAATATTCCTATTAGATGTCAAAAATAGTGTCATATAGAAGAGACAAAGTTAAATGCTTTAACATCACAGTAATTTCAATTCAGAAAATGAAATGAGATTGCTAACAGCATCTACTGCTGGAGGGTAGAAGACAGTTAATTAATTTAGGCTAGCTAACAGTGATCTCAGAAGTTCACCTAGAGTCTAGTCTTGTTCCCACTGAAGCTAGTGACAGCAAGATCAAGCTTTGATGAGATTCCTGACATCAGTGTGATGTTTGCTCAGTTCTTATGAAGCAAATTATCAAAGCCATAGGAGATTTTAGCCTTCTCCAAAGCCTGTGTTTTTCTCATAGCTAGCCTAAGCAGGTAGGAATTATTCGTACTACTGCATTGTTAATTACTACAGTGTGAAAAACATTTTGATCAAAACTATATTTTCATTGTAAAATTGGATTTTTGACTAATTGAATTTCCTCAAATAGCTTTGTTTCCACGGAAATGCATTACTTTTAACAACATTAAAAGTTCTAAAACCAGAAAAGCGCCCTCAGACATCCCTGCATGTCTCAGTTCTCCACCAGTCACAATTCTCGTCAGTCATAATGAAGTTCACCAGCAAGACACACTGGGGTGGCGGTGGGCAATAGAGCAGAGAGGCCAGCCTGAACCGGTCATGAGAGGACTGCACACCTGAGCCACTGTATCATAGATGCCAGGAGGCAGTGTGATGGGTTTCACAGACAAAATCAATTTTCCAACACACGTGTTTGTTTGTGGATGGGAGGAGTTGGTTTGGCTATTTTTTAGTTTTTTTAGTTTTGTTGGTTAATAGGTTTCTTTCTTTCTTTCTTTCTTTCTTTCTTTCTTTCTTTCTTTCTTTCTTTCTTTCTTTCTTTCTTTCTTTCTTTCTTTCTTTCTTTCTTTCTTTCTTTCTTTCTTTCTTTCTTTCTTTCTTTCTTTCTTTCTTTCTTTCTTTCTTTCTTTCTTTCTTTCTTTCTTTTTCTTTTTCTTTTTCTTTCTTTCTTTCTTTCTCAAAACATTGACATTTTCTATGGAAACATGTTGATCAAGGAAAAGAAATACAATTTTATAATTCCAACTATAATTTTATGGCCCCTTTTAGTAGAGTATTTATTTAGAACTACAGTGCTGTCAAAGATTCTCATCCAGTGATCTGGGGTCCACACTACCTCAGGGACTCTGCAAGAAAACCCTTGGAGTTCAATGAAGAACAAAATTCAAAATTATTACTGTCAATCTTTCACTGGAAGACAGTCGACAAAGTCATTAATCTGAATGCAATTTAGACTATTTTGACTTCTTACCTCTCTTTAAACTTGCCAGACTGGTGTATATTACTAATTCATAGCTATCTTGAAATCAACTACTTCCCTTGAAGGAAAAAAAAAAAGCTTCCACTCCAAGATTTCTTTTCAACCCAGATGGTCTCTGCTTCCTGCACAAGTTTTCTTATTACCCTTTTGGAAAAAAAAAAAAACAAACCCACACCGATTTGTTCTCTTCATATCTGTGTATCATTTCATTTCTATTAAACCATATCTCAGAGTCATGAAGTTCTTCATATGTCAGATCTCTCTCCTCTGTATGAAAGATGTCTCTGAACTTCACACCATCAACAAATTTCATCAGCACACTGACACTTGTGGTGGCAAGGGCATTTCTGAAAAAAATTAAAACTCAATTCCACAAAGAACTTTTGAATTACTCCACTGGTAATTCCCTACAAACCTGACAGTTTTTCTGTCAATGCAACTTGTTCTCATCTTCTTTTAGCCACTTCATTTAATGTGTTACAGTTTTCCTAGTAACCCCCATCTTCACCCTCTTAACTCATAATTTCCCAGGTGCCACTATGTTGAGTGTTTTCCTAAAGTCCAAAAAAAGATGTGACCTACTACTTTTGCTTTGTCTAGGAAAACAGCTCTCACCAAAAGTGTTCAAGGCCAGGCTGGATGAGCCCATGTGTCCCTGCCCATGTCAGGGGAGTTAGAACTAGATGATCTTTAAGGTCCCCTCCAACCCAAACCATCCTATGATTCTATGAAAAGAAACCTATCAAGAAAATCCAGCACATCCTCTCTTTGGTAAACGCTAATTATATTTTGCCATTTATCAATGTGTTTACAATTCCTCCCATTTCTTACCATTTACTAAATATGACTGCATGCATTTGTTACTCCCTAGTCATGTACTCTACCTCTCCTTACTGAACTGGTTGACTAAAAATGTTGGTTAGCAAATCTGTGACGATAAAATTTATGACCAAATAATTTATTGACTACTTTTTAATAATAGTTAACTTTTTTTTTCTTTCTCTCTTTCTCGAGTGCTTGGAGAAAAACAGGGTAAATCCATTAGTACCACTACAGTCAAAGTTTTTCCTTCTCCAGTGGCTCAACCCTTATTCATTATTCATTATTTCTCAGTGAAAGAGGGATTGTTAAAGGATTCTGCTAGACTGATTAAACAAAATACGATCATATTAACTTGTTCTGGTTTGAGATCTAAGTTTAGAATTGGGGCTCAGACTTGGAATTACTTTAGATAAAACTGAGTGAGTTACAAATTCAGATAGGAAAAAAGTGAAAATGCAATGCCACTTTTCAGTAGGTCCATGATTTTGAGATTGCAGTGCCTAAAAATATGCCTGGTTTAGTGTCATGGTCTCAAACCTAGAGATGAGATCTCTTCCCCTCCTTTTGTGGAATGTCTGGTTAAACCAGACATAGGGCAAACAGAGGTTTTGGCCAGTAACTTAATGCTGTTGTTAGATTATTTGTATTTTAGAAAAGCATTTTCAATTCTGATGAATTCAAGAGGTGCCAGGGGGCCTGACCAGCTCTCATCTTTTTTGCTTCCTCAGAGACTTAGTCTTATGCAGTGCTCCCACTTGTGCTGAGCATCTGAACTGCACAAGTCTCACCTCCCTAATTGTCAGAGCAGGACTAACAGAAGTAAAGCTATTTCATAAATTTTGACAATTTTAGTTACATGGCTGTGGATCCTTCAGCTGGGATATACAGGTTGTTCCTTTTCTGAAAAGCAAAACTGAAATCTACACTACACTCAGCTCTGCAACTGTAAAGCTGGAGGGCTTTTTTGTTCAATATACTTTCCCTGAGATGTGCATAGGTTTTCCCATCTCAAAGACTCTCCTTTTGTAGGTCAGTCTGTAGTTCCAAAAATATGAGGGCTTTTTACTTTGTGGTAACTTTTTTATCACCTAGATGAAAGTTCATATTTTTTACCAGATCAAGTGAATCAAAGACGATCTCTGAAAGGAACAGGTCTCAAGAGAAGTAGATTTAAGATCTGCTTGGAGAACTCATTCAAAATCCTTCACCCAAGAGCTCTAGGGTAATGTGACAAATTCTGTCACAAATCAACAATTCTGATTCTTTTCGGAGTCATTATCTTTGGGGTGCAGTGGGCATTTTGTGTAGTATGGGTACACTAATTTGTGTTTCTATGTCATTACATGGCACCATACTCGACAAGCAGTTTCCCGCCAACAACTTTTGTCTTGATTTCTCTGGTTTTTCCCCTTGTATCACACAATTTATCATAATGATGCCAACCCTATATAACACAAGATTTTTCCCCTTATATCATAGCACAGTTTATCAATGAATATATAATTTCCCTAGGGCCACCTGAAAAGTGTAACAGATACTTTCCTATTTTATATATTCTGCTTCCTCTAATGCTTTAGTAATTTAGCTCCTTCACTTTATTTATGGGGTTTGTTACGTATTCTTAAAATTTGAATAGGCGTTAATAAATATAAGTATATTTTTACCAGTAAAATAAGCCAATTAATAAAGTGTTTATGAAGTGTATATTAAGAGAACAAAGAGGATAGGAATTTCCTTGTCACTGGTCTGCTGCTTTTACCTCAGAAATAGTGAGTGGGCAATTTCAGGGGGAAAAATTCTACTCTCAGCTAGAAGTTTGAAACACCCTTTGAAATTAGTGACAGTTCTTCAGACATATATTAGACCAGAATTCTGGCCACAGAGTTTTAAAATTAAAATGACAGAGAAAGTTTGTATTTTTATAAAATCTTTATAACCGCCTGACCAAATACATTGTATGTGGTTGTAAGAGTATAAGTATCTAAGCTTAACAGGAAAAAACCATAGTCTTAACTCAGTTTTTTTACCGATAAGAACTTATGCTTAAACCAGGGTTACAATCATGAATTTTAGGCCAATTTTTCAGATGTAAGTTCAACGGTGACTCTGTTACACAGCTAATTCAGAGTAAGGTCCTGGGCATTTAGGTTATCAGATGCTGGTCTGAATAGACATTGTTTCTATGAACAAAGGTAAGGGATTTTGGACTAAAATCTTGTGGCGCTGCAGAAATGCAATTTTTTATCCCCAAATTTTATTTAATATAAAATGTTTTTAAAGATGAGATCTGAAAAAACTGGATAGTCCTAGCAACTGGAAATACTGCCATATACCCAGCAGTTGAGAGTTAGACCACACCCTTTTTTTATCTCTCCATCAGCTACCCCTTGCTCACAGAAAAGCAATCTATGCCCAATAGAGATGTGATGATCTTGTACATATACCTAGCAGAGATGCATACATACCACTGAAGGTAGTTCCACAGAAATGCATTAATTAGCATTCCTACAGAGTGTCCCATCACTGAAATCAAGTGATGATATGTATAAAACGGAGGAAAAGACTTAGCAATACTTTATTCCTCTTTGCAGAAATGACTGTCAAAAGTGGTTGTAGTACTGAATATTAGTACTGCAGTATATCAGCAGGGATATGAAATATCTTAGTCCTGCAGTTTTTTCTGATTTTGAGGAGAAGTATTTTGCATTTCTAAAAGTTAATTAATTCATTAGAGAAAGGAAGTTTGGAAGCAGAAGTTTAAGTGAGTCTAAAACTAATCCCAGACATTTGAATGGAGTAAAGTTGGAAGGAGCTTATTTTGAAATTGTTTCAAAGAAAAATTACGTCAGCATTATTTCAAAAACCCTGAGGTCACACTGATTTTTGATAGCTCCACTTTGGTCACACTTGAAGAGTGTGTTTTAAGGAATATTTTTAAGGAAAAATATTTCAGATGCAATTTAGAGTGGTGTTACTTGACCCAAATTAAAAACCATTCCCCCACACCAACAAAAAATCAAGAAGGCAGCCACCCTCCCTGGTATGTTCAGAGAGATAGATGTATCACATCAAATGTTGCAAGGATCAATGACTCTTAACTGTGTCAGAATGAAGTTCAAGAATACCCTTTGGGCACCTGAGCTTCCATCCTTCTCACTTTGAGACCACAGATTGTTAGTTTGAATGTTTTTATTGTTCAAGCTATCAGGTAGGAAGTCAAGTCCCTGGTCATTTTGTACTACAAAAGTCAAAAACACTGTGATCAAGAGAATGTACAGCTCTAAACACTGAGGTTATAATAGAATAAGCTAAGGTCAAAGATGTTGGACTTTCAGCGTTACTGAAAAATGGCTATAGTATGGATACGTATGTACCAGAAGGAAATGGAAAGTGCTCTATACATGCAGTCCAATAAGCCAGTGATGACACGGATTTTAGAATTTCCACGTGATATTCCTCATAAATTATTATTAGTTCTCTTCAAAACTTGCCATATCTTTGCATCCTACCAAGTCTAAAGCAGCTATAGGAAGATTTTGCAACAAATCTTAAAGGATGACAAGGATAATGCCCATGCTAACTAGGAAATAAGTGTGTCAGCATGGTAGAAATTAGCAACATTCTTCAAGTTACAGAATATATGTTAGAATATTTTACTGAAGAATATCTCAATACACAGACACACATGCGGTAGAGATTCTAATAGAGTGACCATTAAACAGAATTAAGCATATACAAAACACTGAGCACAAAATATACTGTCCGATTTAGTAAAATTTACCATCAATACTAATTGATCATATCCCAGGGAAGAAAGCCAATCATTTCAGAAGCCATATAACACAGAAGTACTCAGAAAGAAGAAAAAGAATATATATATATAAGCTTATGAAATGACAAGCAGTGTGTCACTTCCCAACATTTGCCAGTTCGCAGCATGTATTTTGCAAGAGTACAGATATCGTGTAAAATGACAATAGGAACTATATTCCAAATTAATTTACAAGGTTAAATTACAAAACTCAAAAATGAGGTCTGCATGAAGCTGGTTTACAAAGCAGTGATACCTGCATATTCTGGCAGGGTTTCCATCCTTACCAAGATTTCTAAGTGGTTAACTTCCCTTTAAAACCTGGAAGCTGTTCTCACCCTTCCACCAGTGGGTCAGACTGATTCTTCAAACCACGCTAGAAATACTTCATAGAATTGTCCCGCTGCTGAACCTTGGCAGTGGACACAATGACACTGAGTGAACAGAGCTAACCACGAAATTCCCACTAGAATTTCTGATTTTTAGAAAACTCACACTAATTATGGTGCTGATCCTGTGACTGGATCTTGCTGATCTTTCCTGAATGAGGTTTAAACTTCTCTACTGGACTTTTTAAAAGCAAAAGGACTGTTGATAAAGACAACCAGAAGTCAGCCTACCCCTGCAGAACAACCTGGGAAACACAGGAAATACTTTTTGCGTAGTTATTGAGATCATGGGTGGATGCATTCTACTTCTCAGTAAAATATCAGAAACAGTATTGAGGTTTAAAATTATCCTGTAACCTCATATGACATCCACATTCTTGAGCAATACTCTGAGGTCATCTAGGCATCAGTTTCCAAAATATGCCTTTTTCTTTCTTCTCCATATAGAAAGCAGATGCATGAAGTGAGCCTCTGACTTACTTTTTTTTGTTTGTTTGTTTGATTCTTTGATAAAATGATCAAAATATATAAATAAGGGAAACATTGTCATCTGAAATATTTAATTTTGTCATAAAACACTATTTTCTATCCAAAGAACAAATAATCTCCCAAAATATCAGCTCCCAAAGAAATTTCTGTATTGTAGCTGACGATTTCAGCTGAATTTCCAGATTCAAACACGTTCTAAACATTCGTGGAAAAAAAGGACTAATGTTCTGTCCATTTATTATGGCCAGGCAGAAGTGGCTCATTGTATCACATGATATCAACAAAGTATTCTGCAGGGTTTGTTTGGGTTTTTTTTTCTTTTGGCAGCAGAAATTCAGGAAACACGTTCAAAAATCATGTACAGAACAGGCTAGATAAAACACTGATTTCTTTTGTTGCTGTTGATGACTAATAGACTGTTTCAAATACAAAAGAAACTATATACAAAAATCAAATGAGAAGTAAATGAGAAAATATGAAGAGTGAAGTCTGAGGAACAATACAGATACTGCAGTAAAAGGGTTCAAAGGAAATATGATTTTGCAATTACATGCGAATGCCTATGCTTATATACATTAAAATGCAAAATCACTATTTTCTTACTGTTATATATCAGACAGTATTATTTATTTATTAGGAATTTTAATTATTCATTTACACACCTTTAGTCACACATAGATTGTATGTTTCTATTGTATGGGTCTGTGATAGATTTTCCATATGCAAAGGGAAATGGTCTATTGGTCATGAACCAAATAGAAAATAAAAAAATCAATGCTTTCTCAATGTATTCATCCTGCCTTGTAATTGGTATTTACAAGCTAGTGATTATTCTCTTACAGTCCAAAAAATATAATGGCAAACATCAGATGTTTAATAATTTACATGCACTGCTCCTTGCCACTGTATTCTTCTCTAGTGTAGAATTCAGCAGTCTGAGCTGGGTGTTTGATGGTTCAGATTGTTTTCCCTTACATTTTTTTCATGGCCTTTTGTTCTTCAGTCACAAAAACTTTTTAAAGGTTTTTTCCTTACTTAAGCAAATATTAACTTGTCAGCTTGTACCAAAATTTCACCACGCTTTTGTTACAGCACTTAATTTTAAAAAAGAGCTTTGATGATTAAAATGTGTGTCTCCTGGAAAATGAATATTACAAACACAGAGTAATGTATTCCAACAGTGAATAATGAATAGCTAATAAAAGATACTAAACAACAAGGATGTCAAAAATGTGGTTTAGCTATCACTAAAAGATCGCACTGTCTTCCCTTCCTCTCTTACATACAGTAGCCTGTAGCCAAAAGCAAAACTTGATAATAATGACTTTAAATGTAAAGATATTCTACTATTAGTTTCATCTCCACCAGAAAATAATGAATCTTAATGACTACGAAAGGTTTCTTTGAGCGGTACAGTAATAATCAAATGTATTTGTGACTGAAAGTTACTTATTTTGTGTTCGCACAGAGAAAAGAAAATACTTGGATTCTTAAATGAACATTTATTTTATATCTATGTATTCCTATATTCCAGGCACCTAAAGCTGTTAAAGACTGAAAGTAAGAAATAGTCCCTAAAACCACAGCCCAAAGCAGCTTTAACTACACAGGCTTCCCATATCTTCTTCAGAAGGACACCACTTCCAAAATAAATTTTAACTGGTGTTTCAGATCCCTCCTATTGTGATGCCACTGCCCACATATCATTCCCCACATGACTATGAACGTTTGCACAGGCAAAAATTCTGATTTCAGTGCCTAACAGAGAGCCTTCAGAGCACATTTTGTAACACAATGAAAATGCTCATGTAAGACAGCATATAGCATAACTGATGTCATCCTGTTTAGTTACCAGCTCAAAAAGCAGTGGAATGCTATAAAGAGTGCTTTACAGCTTGTCAGAAACCACACTGGATTCAACTCATGATTTTAGCTCTGAGTATTCGTCTCTATCAATATTTCTTTAAAGGTATCCATCAAGCTACTAATAATTCAACTCCTTTTTATCAGGAAAGCAACAGTTAACACACTGCATGTTGATGTGTGCTTTACACCACAAGACATTAGTTAGAGCATCCCCTGAGGTGCAGGGCAACCAGGGCTAAGATCTCCCTTCATGGGAAATAAATCTGTATCTCCAAAAGATTTCATAGTTACTGGAATATGAGCTATTCTGGGTGAGGTACCACAAAAAGTTGATCTATTTCCACGGTGAACAAAAAGATTTTTTTCTGCCAGAGAGGCACATAGAAAGAAAACTTTAAAGGCATTCCCAGGCTTCATCCATTTTATAAAGATGAGAGCTATACCTACAGAGGACCCCATCACCTTTTCTGATGGTGTATTGGTCTCTTCCTGTGGGCTAGTGAGGTCTCTTTCCCTGCCCTTTTCTAGTCATCCTCCTAGAAGCCACAATTTTGAAAACTTTGTCTTGAAAGACAGCAGCAGCTGCTGGTCTCCCCTGTTCTCATTCTCTCCATCTGGGGATAGGATGGCTCATAGATCTTGGCAATGTTTTTGCACCTTGTCCCAGCCACACTCCTCTGACCTGCTGGTCTAAACTCCCCTGGATCCATGCTGTGTTGAAGCTGTCCTGCCCTAGGATCAGCTCTGTCTGTAAAGGTCCCGCACATCCTAGTACAATGCCATAGCCCAAGACTCCATTGCCATTTGATGCACTAAAGGAAACATATTACTAGAAATATTACTGAAACTAACAATCACTTCTGGCAACTTGCTTTGTATTTTACAGATATAAGCTTCAATGAAATCTTATTAATAATTAATAACACAAAAAATAACAAATAATATTAATACATATTTATACTCCATAGCTTTGAATAATTTCAGATACAATTATTATCATATCAAAGATATGGAATTCTTTAAAACCCTAGTAAAAATGGGAGAAAAAGAGTGCTGTATAAGAATTTCGTTCTGAGGTCTTGTTTTTCAGCTCAGCCAAAACAGTTCACTCATGTCACCGTTAACCAGAATACATTTCAGGGGGCTCACCAAAACGAACTGCTCAGCTTGGACAAAGCATCTGTTTAAGAAACTCTTAGCAATATCGCTCAGAATAAGGGTCCAAAAGAAAGTGTTATCTCCAACTGCAGCTGCAGGGTAGAAGATTGATGTAAAAGAGTTTTGCAAATTAAAGTTGAATGAACAGCAACTACACTGCACTTTCCAGACAGCAGTGTAGACCCACTTGAGCAAACGTTGGACTAAGACCAAATCCTAGTAGACAGTTAGGGGCAGTAGTTTTGCAAGTAGATAGAATTTAAAACCTGTAGAAGATGCAGATCAGCAGATCTCAGAGACAAAGACCACCACAGCCTCTTCCCACCTCATGTTGTAGACAAACTCCTCCATTATTAAGGCTCCTGAAATCTGACATATCGGTTTAGTTTGAGACAGATTGTCCCTGATTTCTTGCACTCACTCCTGACACATCTGGAGCTTCTGAAAGATCAAGAAATGTTTCCTGACCATTTCTGACACAGTTTTCAAACCTCAGGAAACCTTTCTCTTTCTGAACCTTCTAGACTGCTGTAGAGCTTCCTCAGGAACAAAGCTCACCATCCTTTCTTGCTTGACAATTCTGATAAGATCATAACCCAAAGAAGAAAATAAGGAAGTCGCCTGAAGTTCATCAGTAATTAGAATACAAAAATAGAAATTGCCAAGACTAATAAGTTCCAACAATTGTTCATTGACCTGACAGTGTTTGAGCATGTATGGAAACGTTGATGTTTGTAACTTGAAAGTTTTCAGAGAAGTATCTCTCAAGAAATATTAATTGGATGTATGTATAATTTAAGTCAGAACTTCAAAGCTTCTGTATCTGAAGAGATTACTTCAGAACAGGACTATTTATGAACCATTTGAATTATTCCTACAGTGCAAATGGCCAAAACTAAAACAAGAGGAAAAGGTGACGTAGAGGAAGAAGGGAACAGGATGTATAACAGAAGAGATCAATTCCAATAATAATTATTAAAGTCAGATTATTCTTTGTGATTATGATATAGCATGATATTTATATAGCATATGTTACATCAATGGTTAATCAACACACTCATATACTGCTGTGATAATTTCCACCCCTGAGTAAACTAACTTACGTAAGAATGTTTTATGTGACCTTGTTGCCATCACCTTATTCCCCCAATCACCACTCTGTGTCTGTGGTAGCTTGGAGTGATCCTGGTCTTCATACTGTCTGAAGCAAGGATTGTGCTTATTGTCTTCATTTGTTGGGCATCTGGATAGCAGCACTAGAAATCACATTACTACAGGTACTTCATCACTGACTAATGAGAGTAGAGATATGGTTTATAAGGTTCTGTGCAATACAGAGTGTAAACATCCTGTGCTTTGACAGAGAATCTGATCTGTTATTTCAAGGTGGCTGACAAAGTAAAAAGAAGAGTTGCAAGTTTACAGCAATTCAAATGAAGAGCTCAAAATAAGGTGATATTCTGCTCTCTGCCTAGAATTACATCAAAGAGCAGAAACTAGAGGTGAGCAAACAGTGTAGAAAATACAACAATCTTTCTTTAAACTTGGTTCACGCTAGCTCACGCTGAACATTTTGCCTAAGACAAAATGTATCCTGTTAAAAAGATCATGAAAAGAAAAAAACTAGAGTGGTATGAAAGTCATGTAATGAAGGAAAATGGTGTCAAGGAAGCCAATTTCATTCCTATGACCACTGGAACATAGATGTCTCGTAACCAATAATTACCTGGGAATAACTGTTGGGTCGAATATGTGTTCTGAATATGCAACACATTGAATCAGTCAAGGAAAGAATACTATTTTTTTTCCAAAGCTGAGTTAGACTGCATAGTCCAATGAGTTAAACTATATTTTCTTTGTATTGCACTTACAGAAATTTCTTCACAGAGAAATGTATGAGCTTTAGTAATAAATATTTTTGCAACTATTATTTGAACAGCTTACATAATAGGTGTTTTTTTCCTAAACACAACATCCTCACTTTTTTTTTATTTGTACGATAATATTTCAAATTCCTACCAATCAATTTGTCCAAAGAGAAGAGATTTAAAGAATCATTTTTCATATCCTGCTGCACCATAGGACAGAAGTGTCTCCAAACCCAGTGCTGCATGACCATGGGGGGAAGAGATCTGTACCTAAGAGCTTCATGAGATGATTGGATATATGGAGATACTGAAATGCTACGCTGTTCCTTTTCACACCATTTATATGGAGAAAAGCAACGCAGAAGAAGGATTAGCAACTAGTAGAAATTATTGGAAGGAGTTCTTCCACATCACAGAGATTTTTATGATTTCAATAATTTTCTGTCTCACATCACAATTACAGTGTCCATAGCTACCACAAACAGTGAGATTTATGGACCTCACAACACCTGAAACAGCATGTTCACTTAGGTTAAGAAAAAGTCTAAGATGAGCCACTGGGTTTTATCACCCAGAATACGGATAGAAACCCTGCTTTCACGCATCACAGTTGAGTCTGTTACCATCAGCCCATGCAAAAAGAGTTTACCTAGCATGGAAGTCTCAGTCACAGAAGAGAAATCTTTCTTACCAAAAGTGTCAGTAAAAGCAGTCCATGTTCCTATGAGCATAGGTTTCTATGGGCAGTATATTTAATCCTCAGCCAGTTCTATTGCACCAATAGTCATTCTGCGCTGGTACAATAACTTGTTGAGGATTATTAAAGCTCTGAGGCAGTGCTTTATAAAACTGTGTTTGAAAAAAAATGCTTTAGCCAGTATAGGTTATTTTATTGGAAGAAATGTTATAAATTATAGCCCAACACTTCCCTTTCCTGGCACAACCCGTCTCTGCAGAAAAAGCATTTGCCACTAGAACTGCACCAGGTTAGCTACATCAACAAACCTGTTGATAAAATGCCTGAGACAGGCACAATCACTCTAAGAGCTGCTTCTGGTGCAAAAGTGGCCTTCAGGTCCTTAAGCTGAAATACATACCTAACTTAATTGTAATTCAGTTTCTGTAAAGTGTTATAATATGTGGCATATATAAGCACATACGCATGACCATAATACATGGCACACAACAGGCAAAATATGCTGAAAAGAAAGCAGTCATTGTTACCTAAACAACCTAGAATATAAAGTCAAGAGCAGGTGAATAAAGTGAACAATCTAGAAGAAATGCCTCATTCATGTTAAATTTACCATCGTCAATGCCTGCTATTGCATTGCTGGCCTTTTCAGATGATCTGGCCGCTGGGCTCTTTCAGTTGGAAAATGGATGGAAACAAAAGAAAAACAAATCCTAGAAAGGGTGACTGAAAATGCAACTTAGAAGGCAATATCACTGGACTATTTTCCTCTTTACCCCCACCTTTAAGTTTCACTAATTAGTCTGCCTTCATATGATAAGGAATTAGGTTTTCCCTTGGGTTTTTTTGCTTCCTTTCAGAAACAAATACTTCAAGGTCTAATGGGGATGAATAATGGAAATATAGAGTCTCAGGTGTATTCATAACCAAATGGATTGACTTCACTTCATTGGAAAATGTGATATGAGTGTCATGCAGATCATTAAGAAGTCTCTGGTATATAACCAGTTATATTTTTCAGGTTTTCATGGAAATGTTTTCAAACATTAAATAAAAGCAGGAGTTATTCATCCTTCTGTATTTATACCTTCTGTTTACAAAGCTATCAGCCAGGAATTGAGTGAAAACAAAACTAACTGGACTGAGATGACTAATCACATGCCATGAATAACAAGCAGTCAAAACCAACTGTGCTGCTTCTGGGAAAGCAGCCCCAGCCAACAGTGAGTGGTTAAGAATTATGGTCCATGAGAAAATGTTGTGTTCTCAGAATCATGTGGGCTTCTCTGCAGAAGGTAAAACATCTCACAATGACAACTGACACCCAGAGTCACCAGAGAAGAAACCTTGCTTTGCCATCCCTTGCTTTTCTGTTAGAAATGTCCCATTTTACACAAAAACTATAACATACATTTTCTAACAAATTATTTTCCACGGTGTTTCAGGTTTGGTTTTTTCTACAAAGAATCATGGGTTTAAATGGACATTTGGAGGTCAGCTGGTCTTAACAGTTGCTCAAAGGGCCAACTTAGTACAACTGCATCCTTCAGTAGTGACTCATCAACACGAGGAAAAATCTAAAATAAGTTTGAGATCTGATGTGCTGCAATTAAAAAAACTACAACAAGCAGAAGAACTGATGAGGAAAGTTACAGAGTTAATCCCCGGACATAGATAAAGCGATTATAAACAGCTATAAACTGCACATGTTAACAAGATGTGCACTATATTGTAATGAGGATATCGTTGTGGAGCATTCTGAAAGATATGTCCAAACATGTGATGCAGTATTTCCAGGACTCTGAAAAGTATTTGTAAAAAAAAAAAAAAATACAATATACAGTAGTGTCATGCAGCAGCTGGGAGGCACTGGCACATCACAGTCACGTAATGAACTTGCAACATGCTGTTCCATCTCTAAAGCTCAGATTCGTCATCTTTTCATTTAATATAATAAGAGGGTTGGCTGGTTGTTTTATAAAGTGGAGAGCAGAGCACTTATCCAATTTTTCTAAATGCAATTTTTTTAACTGTCCGTTAAATTATTACATTTTGTCCATTTTAAACAATTTACAACAAACAGTGCTCTATGAGGCATCAGGCACTTGAAACCTCCAGTGGCTGCTGAAACCAGCAATTTTAACTGATTTATCAGAGCCATGGCTATGCTAGAAGGCTGAAAATTTCTGCAAAAGCTACTAAATATTCATATATCTTTTTCTTTTTTTTTTTTTAACATACTTTATTCATGGTCAAAGCTAAACTTAAACTTACAAAAGAAGGGAAGGGTGATATTAGAATAGTGCATGTATGTCTGGTAAGTGTTTTCTATAAAGGATACTGAGAGATGTGGAAAATGGTTAGAAAAGTACTATAGAGTTGATCTCAGGTCTGGAATAAAAATACCTTGCACTGACAGATTTAGAGCATACAATTTGTTGAGTCTGTCAAAAGAAACAGGAGCTGGAACTTGATTATAGCATGGAACTGCCTTGACAGGAAAAAAATAACACCTTTATGAAGGAAAAAGTAAGCCTTTAATAATCTGAAGAAAAAGTACACCAAGAAACAACATTTGGAGGCTGAAGCTAAACAAATTAACATTTTAAAATTGAGCATGTATTTTTTTTATTTGACTTCCAAAGAAAGGAATTGTGTTGTGTCTGTCTTGTCTATCTGTCTCCACCTGTTCGTGTTTGAGCCCCATGATAAATTGCCACCATGTTTGCCACAGAAGTAGATTTATTATTTCAGAAGTACTGTCTCAGAAATGACTAAGTCTCTGCAAACTGCCAGAAAACAAGCAGCTAGATGAGAAAGACTGTGTAGAGTCTCCTCGATGAAGGAAAGACATGCACTCAACTCCCATTGGACACTAAAGAATCCCTACTGGAAGAGCTGTTATCCACACTCTAAGAAAAAGTTTCCATTACAGTGAACATGCTGCTAGACACTGGAGAATCTGAATTCAAGACATAAAACCATAGGAATACAAGATTGTTTCTACTAGTTGCAGAACTATCAGCTAAAAATGAGGATGATTAAATTTTGGAGCAAAATAAGAAGGGAAGAAATGCACCACCTTAATTTATCTCTATTTCCAATAAGGTCACATCAGGTTAGTTTTTATGCACACTTAGTAAGAGTATTTCTCCTGGACGGTCTCACTTCTACACAGAAGAGAATATCAAAGGGTAGAGGAATGGAACAAAGAAGATTCACAATTGTAGAGCCATTACGTCATTAAAAAAGATATAGTTTGTGTTTCTCGGAAAGGGGCCAGAGAAAACAGGGCAATGGGCTATTGGCCATCTCAGTGAGAAAGGACACACCTTGAAAGCCACGACAGCTCTGTTTGTCATGCACACCACAAGACTGTGGTTAAGCTATGGCTCCTACTACCCTCACTATTTTTCCTAAATGCAGTCTGATCCACCTGGAAATGGGCAGCATCTGAACAGCAAATTTGTACAAAGAAGGCTTGCTGTACTCTTGTGCTCATGATTTAACTACAAATAGAATCATAATGGAACAAAAAGCTACTTAATATAAGCAATAAGTCAATTGGACACCCACCTGGACGGTGAAGGACTTATTTCCAAATCTCTGTTGCTCCTGACGTAGAGCAGGGACCTGCCCATGGCTTTTTGCATCCCAAAAAACTGTCCTAGCCCATAAGTTTTAAAGGTTGATTCATCCTTTTCCTCTCCTCTCTCAGGCCAAAACTATATTTAAGTATTTCATGCAACTGAAATAATGTCATACAGGAAAATTGCAAAGGAGTTCTTGTCCTTGGAAGTGAAAGACGTGGTCTCAGCTTCCAAACAGGTCTCTCACTGCTCAGCTGAATAGTTCAGCTACTGGCTTAAACAGGCTGATCACTGCAGTGTCTCTTCTCTATCACTTACGCAATGCCTGATCCAGCTCTGAGGACCCTTTCCAAATCAGGCCTTGTAGATGATAAGACTGTGAATGTCCAATTTCAGGATCTTAGCAGAATCTGCAGATGTAGATTTGACTGTGTGACTATACACAAATCACTGTCAGAGCATTCCACATTCCAGTTTACAGTGAGACAAGAGTTTTCAGTAGTTCAGTGGTGCTTGAATCTCGTACATGGGCCAGGAAGCCTATAGAGGCTTTCAAAGTTATGAATCACAAAGCTCCTCCTCACTTCACACGTTTTGGGTCATTCTCCAGTTTTACACAGCATCACCTGAATTTTCCATGTCAAATTAGTTCTCCTCTGGAATACCTCCATTGTTTCCAAGACATGCTTTTCCAAGAGGCAGCCTCCTCATCTGCGCAGATGCTCTGCAACCACAGTTGGGAGACTTTTGGCTCAGTATTCAGCTATAATGAAACACACCCCACATGAACAAGCCAAATTTACTAGGTAATCCAAATTGCACTAGACAGGCATTTAATCCTCATCATTATCATCTATAAAGAGTCTCATCCATGCATTTTATCAACTTCAATCATAAATATATTTTAATATCACTGAAGATAAATCTGAATAGCATTCAGCTTCATCTGAATACAGTCAGTACTCTTTGAAAACCTTTCAGTCCATGATTCCCTTTGACAGTTGCTTTTTGGGATTTTCTAGTTAGTGAGTTCTTGATCTATTTAATGTGTTCTTGAGTGACAAAGTGACCACTTTTAATCGGAATATTATGCAATACGAAGTTAAAGGACTTATAAAGTTCTATTGGAATTGACCAATTATACTTACCTCTATCAACAAAACTTACAATTTTCTCTAAGTGAACTCAGCATCTTCATATTCCTAGATTTTATAGAGGTACCTTAGACATTGTTATAAGAATGAACTGTAAAAAAATACTTTTTGGCTAAGGTGAATTGATCTGAAATGTCATAAGTGGCGAACAGTCTTCATTCCAAACAGGCACTTATAGCAATAGCAAAAAAGATTTCATATCTGCTAACCTGCAAGACCAATGTTTTCTTTATAGCCCACCTTTTTATCTTTCAGCCTGATTCACTTATAGTTTAACAGGTTACCCACTGACTAATACCTAGGGAACACTGCTATTGGAGAACTGTACAATACTGGAATAAAAAAATCTGTGCTGCTATGAAAAAAGTAGACATTTTAAAGCCCAAAGTGTTTTCTGATTTGAAGTAGAGACAATTTAGCATTAATGTCGGGTCTTTTTCCTTTGCCAACATAATATTTTAACAGGCTTCTGTTACAAAACAGTAGGCTACCAAATACTAGTTCTAAGTTTTCCACCCACCCTGAAATGTATAAAGTGAAGAGAACAAAAAGAATATTAATTTGAAGTATCAGGAGAGCTTGAAAGAGAGCACAGCAGAAAAAGCAAAGAAGAAACGGGAAGGTTGCAAGTGTGAACTCTCATGTTTTGCTTGTCCAGGGCACTGGTAGTGCACTCCAGCAGAAGTGATTCCATCCAATGGGACAGTTGCCTGAACAGACACTATAGGGTGCACAGTTAATCAGGTAGGTTCTAAAGGGCATTATTTTAACAACACATGATGGACATTACCATTAAAATTGAAAAAGAACTACACAAAGAAGAAAACATGAAAAGTCCTAGTTAGTCGCTCCTTTTATTGATTTTCCCCAGTGTTATTTTTTTCCAGAAGTTTGCCCAAATTAACCTGCTCGATTCACCACAATGAATTTTTTAAAAGCATCAACTGATACTAAAATTGCCAGCACTTTCTCTTCTCTTCTCTGTTCCTAAAGACGTACAACAAAAAATTCTGCTGCTATTTACACAGTCACTAACAACAGCCAGAAGATTCTTGGTAAAGCTTTAAACTATTGACTGAAGAAAGATCAGACACCATTGCACAGCACTCAGCAGAGGCTGATTGGCAAGATCTGATAAGCATTAGTAAGGGTTAGAACTGGTCCAACTTGCCCTTATAGTGTAATCTAAGTCCTATCTCAAAGTTTTGTCACAGCTTTTGTATGAATGACAGCAACAATCTATTTCCACCCAGATTTGTAGCAAGGTTGCAGCCAGAGCATTTGGGGCTTTCTTCCTCCTATGAGGGGGAGGCAGCAGTTTGGTTCACAGGCTACTGATTTCTCAGCAACAGTAGTTCTGTTAATATTTGTCTCTTCTTAAAGGGTGGCACCTACCCCAGCCAAGAATTAAATCAAACACAAAAGGAAGTAACACTGAAGATCCATCTATGTGAATATTCCTCTCGATTTTTTTGCAGTAACAATGAAGGAGAACAGCAGAAGCAATTGTTTCTTGCTATCAGTTTGACATAATACAAACCAAGTGAATGTGGAAGAAATATAGTATTAGCTATCCAAGCATTCATTCAGCCTAGTATGTGCACTCATGTGCACTGGAAAAACACAGTGCACGAATGCAAACACAACTGTGTGAGAACTGGCAGTATCTCATGCACACGCATGGGCAGTAACATGGAGAAAAGTGTGTTCAAATATTCATACAACATACTTCATTTCACTCTTCTCTCAGATACTGGGTGCACAGACGTTTATGACCCTCCCAAAGTAATGAACACAAATACTCACAGAATAAGCTTTGGTTGCAAAAATGTTCAAAGAAGGGAGAGTCCTTGTACATAGCAATGTGCATCAGACCCTCCAGCTTTCTGAGGCATAAATGTAGGACACAATTAGAGAAACTGAAAAGGACAAATACTCAGGTGAGGAAATTAAGATGCTGTGAGTTTTATTTCCTGAATATAAATGAATTCTCTAATATCACTTTCTCTAACTTTTTATTGTCAATGCAAATTATTTCCAGTGGCATAAATGAAGTAACACTAAATCTATGCCAGAAGGGAGGTAGCTTTGTCATTGAAATGGAAGCCAACAGAAAATTTCTTTTTATACGTTTTCATGGGAACAATTTCTCAGGAGGCACTCATGAATTGATATTGAAAGCTATTTGTGGATTTGGGAATCACTCAGTGAGGAAACAGAAACAGTTCACTGCTATTTCCTATTCTTGGAGTATGGTAGCATTGCAAAACTCTTATTGACAAAAGCTGTTAAATGTCAGTATTCCCAGGAATGCACCTTTCCCTCTTTCACACAGAAATTGTCAGCTACCTCTGTGGTTGCTCCTGTGTCCAGGGTTCCTCAAAAGGCAGAGCCAAGGTAGGCAGGGAAAGGACAGGCCTGGAGTCACACAAAGATGCTCCCACCTGGTTCCCATGGAACCTTTCCAGTGATTAAACTTGTTGTACTGTCCATTCCAGATCTGACCAAAAGCAAAAAATTTGGAGACTTTGGTCCTCACAACTGGCCTGCAGGTTTCTGGAGACCAGGCTGGTCACAAGGAACTGCCCCAGGAAGATACTTTCTTCTTTTGGGATGATATGAATAGTAATAAAGAATACTTGTCACAGACCGTGTGAAAATGCTATAAACTACCAATAGAATTTTACACTGTTTATACAGGCAATAGTAAAAAGTCTCAGGCAGTGAAGAATTGGGGCTATTACCTCTGGTATTGTCCATTTAGGCAAGACTTCTGCCCATGTGACTCTCACTATGGGGTTAGATTTGTGACAGTTTTATTTTTTCCTTTTCAGTCTGATGATGTCTGTTATCACCATTGACCCAAAATGTTAATAGAGTTTTGTAAATTTTTCAGAATAACATTTTTGTCAGTACTTGTTATTTCTAAAGTTTTCACAGAAACAGATAGATTTTTGCAAAACTTACTATTTTTCCCTTTCCCCTTATCTCTGTATGTTCTCAGACATTTTCCTTTTAGCAAATTTTCCATTAACCTGTGAAGTCACATTAGAATGCTTTATAGACAAGTCTTGCTTGGTTAGTTATATTGCTGCAAACTGTCTTTCCTAAGAGATTAAAAAATAAATATTAAGCCACCTTAGTCCCAAGATATGTAACTATATTATTAATGGCTCTTGTTTGGTACCTGACCTTATAAAAAGATAGTTGATTTTGTTGTTCCAAATAAGTATAAATAATTCAGGAAAGTGTTTTTCTAAGCAGGTTATTACCTATAAAGACGTAGCTTTTAAGACAGCCTTTAGTATAAAAAATGTATAACTGCCACATATATTATTAAGAGGTACCCAAAATTGTTAGCATGGTACCTTATTACCAGAAAAACAAATGAGAATTCTGATATCAGAATTCTGTATCAGAAGAGATGAGTGAAAGTAGACAGTGTTTTTTCTTAAAAGTATCTGTTTTGCCTTAATGGTAGTTTCAGCAAACCTGAGCGTAAGGACTTCATGATGTTTTGTCTCATTGTTAAAAGTTAAAAGGTAGAAGGAGAAAATAAGAGCTTGTCTCACAGAAGGAAAAATCATGTCTCACTGGAAGGGAAAATAAGCATATTTGCCATCGAGAGAACAATCTGCTATTTCATTCCTTTGATACAGTTCATGTTATGGTGGTCACAATGTCAGGATTAATTAGACCAGAGGGTGGTGTAAATGCCAAAAGAAAAAGTTGCCGTACATCTGTTCTAATTTATCTCATGGATGTTCCTTCATTGAATAAGCGAAGAATGTGGCTTGGGCCATCTGTGACCCAGTTAGAAAGAGCAGGATGGCTTGCTGCCTTGCGGGTGCCACGACAGGAGCTGTGACAAGAAGGTCAAAGGATAGTCTGAAGAGTGCTGGGGAATTTCCACTCGTTGTATGTAAACCTCTGACTGGAGAGAAGTAGGAGAGACTCTCAGATTAACTCAGTGACACCGAAAGGGAAACTGAAAGCTGGATCTTCTTAGGCAATCCTCTCAAGGGTAATCTTCAGCCTGTAGCAAAGGAGTAGACATATTGATAAGTGTCCATTTATTGATGCAATAGTGCCAGGAAGAAAGCCAGTTAGAATCCCTCTGGGAGGAGGAAAAAATGTCCTCTTACATCAAATTTAAACAGGACTTAAGACACCCAATAGGAAAGAAGGAAAGACGACAGATAACTCTTTTTTAAGATTCAATAAAAGTTTTATACTGACCTGTACTTTCAATATAAATTTTAGAAAAGTGAGATAGAGGTGCTTTTCAACATGATATAATGAACAATGAACAAAAGCTGTGTGTATTTGATCACCTGTCTATGAAGTCAAAAGAACAGAGCAGACAAGATGAGCTGGCAGAAATTCCACATGTGGTTTTCCAGTGTTGGGCCATACAAAACTTAGGGAATGATCGTGAGGAAAACAGTTAAATAACAGTCAACCTGAATATATTTCTCACATGCAGCTGCTTTACAGGTGCCAAAAGTCTGTTAAATTAGGCCAGCAAGAATATGTGCTTTTATCTGGCAATTATTAATAAAAATACTGACAGTCAACATGAAAGAGGATTGGAAAGCAATGAGTTAAAAATAATAAAAGAATAAACTATTTGAGAGCTGAGAAAGTGCTATGTAAACAGCCAACTGGAGACGAGTTTGTAATAAGCAATAATGGCCATCAGAAAGTCAGTGCAATTTTCTGTTGAATAAGCTAGGGGATCACGTCCTGGGGTTTAGCTTTCCTCCATGTGCTAGGAAGGAATTTAGAGAGGTGTAATTAACAATCATGCTTCTACAGGGATTAAACGAAAAGAAAAAAAATGGTATGGGGATGGAAATGAATTAGCTAACAGTGCTCTAACACTGATAGGAGAAAGCAAGGTGCTCAGCTTGGTTTAAAAAAAATACAGGGAAAAATAAAGAGAGGGAGAGCTTTTAATAAGGTGTCTACACGAATGGGCATAACTACAAAGGAACGGGATTCTAAAAAGTAAAGGATATAAATAAGGGAGAGGAAGAGTATAAATTATATGAAGCAGCAGGAAATTTAAGGATGAGCATTGTGAGAAAGTGTCCCACAAGTGGAGCCTATGAAAGTGAAGAACAGCTTCTTCAGGAACCGCTGAACCATATGTCTATAAAATGCTCCAAAGAAAGCATTAAAAAGACAGTCTGATGGAGCTAACAAGCTTTCATGACAGGTGCTAAGCTAAATAATACATACCTAGAGTTCATTTCCACCACTAATTTTCCATAGCACTTCATTTAATTGAATTAATGAAAAGATGGAACTTTCATTCAAAAGCACATTGAAACAGATAGACAAAATTGTTACAGGAAGGCTTTGTTTAACTATTAATTTGCTTTACTAGTACTACTGATCAAAAGGATTATCAAAAGATCCTACTCAGAGAAAGAATTAGGAGTAATCTCTTGGATCTTTTCACAGGCTCAGAGGTACAAAATAATCCTGACTTTTTTTTCATGCAGGTTCCTGATTCGCACGAATCCCAGCAGTTCTGAATTACTATGTTATTGTTTTCTTCCTAATGTCTGCTATGCATCAATAGTTATAATGGAGAGAGATTGATAGAAAGCTGAGATTTAGTAGCAACTCAGCAATTAAATTGCACAACTGGTCTTTGTTCTACTGTTCCCTGGTGGATACAATCCTGTTCATTAATCTGCATGTTGATTATAGCCCCTCCATGATATTGATCTGTGTTTCACAGTCCTGTGATTGCAAGAACATGTATTTGCCACGGGCAGCTATAGTACTGCATACACTTTGAATTACTGATGAAATATTTAAAGACAGAAAATTAAAAAAAAAAAACAAAAAAAAAAAACAAAAAAAAAACCCCCAACACACAACCTAGTGGTTCTTAAACTGATTTGAGCTTACGTACTTTTGCCATGGCAATGTTTTATTTTTCCCTCCAGTTGCTATTCATACAAGGGAAAAAATAAACAAATTTAGAGAGAAGAAATAAACACAGAACAAACCCTTAGAAGTTATCTGACTCGGGGAATCTTATAAACAATATTCTGTAATTGTAGAACCTATTTTAGGTCTTTCCCACAACTTCTTCCTCTTGTTTAGATACATTTGTGTGGACAAGTATACAAAGAAGCCAATTATTTGTCATTTATTCTCTAAGACATAGTGAATGCCTTTCTCTTTCTCTCACGTCCCTGTTCTGAGTCTTCTGGGGTTTTATTTGGATTTTCTCTAATGTAACAATTGTTTAGTTTAATTTTTGTTCATTTGAAGAATGCACACTGAGATGGAATAGTCCATCTGTGGATTCATCCATGCTTGAATTGGACAATTATCCTGTTGGCTGTCTTCTATGGGCATCTATACCACCAGATACAAGACCAGAGGTGAAAGCTCCCAGCTGGAGGAGGCCCTCACATACCGCCTGGGAGAAAATCCAAAGAGTGATGTAAGGGGACAGTCTGAAGGAGAAGCATTTTATAAGTCACTATACAAAGAAACAAAGAATGTGTTAAAGATGATATGCAGGAAAGGGGAGGATGCATCTTAACACTAAGGCTGCCTGCAAAAAGCATGTAATGTAACAGCAGGTGACAGCAAAAGAGAAGCAGAGCTGATATAGGCAATGTGTGCACCTCAGGAGCCCAACCCTGTCCCTTTGAGAGATGGCCCACTATATCAGCGACTTTCCTATAGTGAGGCTGAGAAAACACTCCTCGACTATTTTTCTTCCAGATTTCTCTTGTGATGAAAAGGGAGTCACTGCAAAGAAGAAAGAAATGTTGCTGAAAGGAGAACAGAAGGAAGAAAAATGAGTGGAGAGAAGAAAGGGACGGATGGGAGAGAAAAAGAGAGGCGTGAAATGAATAGAAGAAGCACAGCACAAAAAACAAAGGAGAGAAAGTAACATTAACCAGAAGATGGAAGGTTTTTCTGCAATATCTATCTTTAAGAATGAAGAGCAAAACAGATGCACTACAAAATCAGTTTGACTTTCAGGACAGCTTCCTATAATAAGATACTAGCCAAGTCCTGAAAAATTCATGAATTCACATCCTGGGGATTTTTCTGTTATTTTAAACATTTTTTCCTGCCCTGACTCAGGAAGAACCCGAAAAATCTTTTTTATTTAATTAATTTTGCAAATGGCTAATAATACTGGTACAGCCAAAAACCACTTAGTAACAATACAGATGTGAAAAATTTGGGGTTGGGTTCTTGGTTTTACTGGTTTTGTGCAGAGATTTGTACAAGGCTGTCGTATATTTATGTGAGTGACCTATGAGCATAGTTCCCATATTATGAGATCCTTATGCGAGTCTCTTTCAGGGTGAATATTAGCGAAGATTATTCAATATCTTCCGTTGGTGCTATTCCATTTTATATGGACTTAAATTATTTAAAATATGCACTGGGTCAAGAACTATGTGAAAGCTCTGCCTCACTTGCAATGAAGCTAATAGCTGAGATGGTTTAAGACCATTTTAATCACTGCTTAACTCTACACTTCACCAGGGATTACAAATCAGGATTCATTAAAATGAACCTATACCTTGGCCACTCTAGTCTGTAGCTTGACATCTTAATACAAACCCGCTTTTATCGGGGGGGTTATGTGAATATGCTGGACTGTGAAATGGAGCATAAGCACACTTTTGCTTTGCAGTTCCTCTTGCCAGCAAACTTTGGCAGAAAGACAGAGCAGGCAACTGTGGGCAGCAGCTTCTTAAACTGCCAGAGCTGGATCCATCAGAAATTTTCTGCCTGAGTGTTAATTCTCAACCCGCTGGTAATGGGACCCACCTAAGAGGGGACAATCCCATCACTTCCAGAGTTAAGTAGAACAGATATTTACCCCTTGCCTTGCTCAGAGTAGTGTCCTGTGTATGAGAGCATCCAGTTCTGGTTTTTCATCAGCGCTTCCTGTGGATCACAGAATATTTTCCCAAAAAAAGCAGTTTGTTGAAACAGATCAAAATCCATGGTGTGCTTACACTTTAGTGAAGCTGTGTGGCTTGTTTTCTGCTTTCTGCCCAGCTCTTAAAGCATACAGACACCTTGAGTGCAACAACAGACAGCTCTAAATGAGCCCAAGATTTTCTCTGACAATATTTTTGTTATCAAACGTCTGGCTGTACTTATTTTTCATTCACTGACTGCTTGATTCATTGCCAGCGGTTCTCTGCCAGTGGAAACATCCACCCCAGTTGATGGTTAACAGCACTATGGCTTCAAACTCCAGCCAGCTTTCACAGAGCTTAGCGAGCAGGAGCTGTCTGGAGAATGCAGAGGGTCGGCACAGCTCCTGGGGGCTGTGAGGGCCATGGCCATGGCCATGAGCACCACAGTGACCAGACCCTGCAGGAGCTCTTGGCTGCCAGGAACTGCCAGGGCTTCCCACTAATCAGCTTCTTAAATATACATCTGCTTTTAACTCTCTCACTAACAGCATTTTTCTCTAATTCTAGATAACATCATCCCCCTGCCTGAGTTTTCTGTTTCTATGCTGCATTTGGCTTAGCCAGTTCTTGCCTCCTGCTAATTTTTCTCTGTTTTATTTAGCACCTTCATGACATTTTCCTCAGAGGTCATTTATTCCAGATCTTGTAGATTCAGGCATTCTGATTTGTTGGCCTAATATTTGTTTTATAAGTATCCACTTGTTTTTTTGATTTTGTTGCTATTGCCTCCATCTTTTTTACCGTTATTGCCATTTCCATCATCCTGACCTTACTCTTTGGACTGATGCTCTCAGCCTCTAGAGCAACACTTCCTCCTTGCTTTGATCCTCAATTACCTCTTTCATGTGAGGCTCATTCAAGTGGCATTTGGAATTCAGATTTCCTGAGCTTGATATTGTAAGCCCTAGAGTAGTTCTTGAGAAAAGAAAGGCCATCCAAATTTGATTAAAGCCAAAAGGATCAGAGAAGAATAGTGCAAGTTGTCTGTTCCTGCATGATCAGCCCAGCTGAGGCATCCCAGCTCCCCCAGCTTGGCAGAAGTGCCCTGCCACCTTACTGCTGCTGGCAAGCTTCTGACTCCTGCTTCCAGTGGCAACCTGTAGGGTAAGGCACTGTGTGGTGCCAGGGGGGTCAGCAGAGTCTGGACCTCTGTACACAAGAACATGCAATGTTTTACCTTGGCAGGTCCCTTGCTCCTGACAGATGCAGCTTCCACTTTTCTACGTTTAATCTTAGCTGTGCTTTGTGCTTTGTACTTGCTCATGCGATCTCTCCATGATGGTGCACTTTATCCATCCTTTTATTTATTATTTTAAATCCTTTTCAGAAAGCCCAGCCAGACTTACACCCGGAAGGTTGATTCACCATCTGTTCAATGTGGAAAACATCAGGATAAATCAAATTTGGGTAAGGAGGCTCAGAGTAAACAGGCCAAATTTTTCTAAAATATGGAGAGGACAAAGCATCTTAATCATCCAGTTTTCTGTGTATTGAGTACAGCCGTCTGCTTTTAAAGTTTTGTCAGTCCTTGATTTTGAACCCCTTCCTTCCTTTCAGCTTAGACTATAGCAGATGTGAGATACGACTGAGAGACTTGAGGCAGGAGGAAGGAGAGTTAACAAGTTGAAGGCATGGGCTTTACACAAAAGCTAGTGTTACGTATTTTTCCACATCAAAACACAAAGAATGGGCACGGAAATGACCTAAATATCTTTTTACAAATAGATGCCTTAGGGCTAGCGGATTTTAATCTCAGATGCATCCTGCACGTGGTTGTCTATATCAGAAAATTGGATGCTCTGAATGCTTGCACGTGTGAAGGGCTAATTCTTAATGCATTTTTCTGGGGTACAGAAGTGCCTGGAGTTCTGAAATTAGACCTCAATCTACAGGCTAAAGAAACCAAACCTTGATTTACCCAGAAGTACCTTTCACTTCCTCACATTTTAAGGGATGTTTCAGCCCCAAAATTGAGAGAACTAAGTTTATCCCTTAATTATTGCAAGTGACCAGGCATTTATCTTCCAGTCTCTAACATATTGAAAATTATGCAATTTACTTCAGAATTTAAAAAAAGAAATCAATATGCTCCTATGATAAACATACTGTCTATCCTTCCTCACACTAGGGAAGCCAGTCAGGGGAAGTTAATTGCCTAGACCCGGCAGTGCGGTGAACAGCATTAATAAATGGGGTGTACTGGCTTGTATAAAGGACAGATGTGAGTTTTCTGCTCCACTGTACGATTAATTAATTCTCTCTCTTTGCCACTTTTTCTCAATTTACATATCGCAATGACCACCAAAGAGCTGCGTTAACAGTCACTTTGGCAAAGTTTTCCAGAGCCAAATCCTGGCCACATCTTGCACTGCGTGGCCATATCCTTGATCTTCAGTCCTCATCCCCAAGTCAGATCAGTCTGGAAAAATGCTGATGTCTGACAAATACGCAAAGTCTAATCTAAAGAGGGCAACAGCTGAGCAGCAAGGACGTGAGAGGTTTGCAAGCTGACCCATGACCCATCTTGCCTGATGTCATCTACCAGCACTCTCTGTCTCTCCCCCTCTCTCCCCTCTGTATTACTACTTGCCCATGGTGACTACAATTTCTGAACTCTGATGCAGCCCTTACCAAAAAAAGCTTGCTGCAGAGGAAAAAGTAGGATCCAGAAAACAGTCAAAAATGGGGTCTGGCAAGTCGGGTGGTGCTTCAGGCAAGAGTGAATTCTGGCAAAGAGACTGTATAACCATCAGCTGTGCCCTAGCGAAGATGGAGCCGTTCTCGGCTCTTGGCTTTCCACTCGGCTGAGGAAGGGCAAGGTGGCACTCACCGCCCTCTGATTCCCCTGGTTTCTGCCCACTAGATCTTAACCTGTTGCTTATGTGGTTGAAAGATTAGGGCAATTGAGCTGGTCCAGGGGGGAGAAGGGAGCTGGCATGCCTAACAGAATGGCAAGGTTGCTGTGGTTGGAAGAAAGAATGGCGGCAGCATGGGCAGAGACAATGGCAGCTTCCTAAAAGCCTTTCAGATAGCTCTCATCCTTGTAGGCACACCATGGGCCAAGAAAGACACACATTACTGTGGACAGGAAAGTTGTTAACTTGCAATATACTGGTTACTGTGTGGGAATATCCTGCACAGACGGGGTTAGCCGAAGGGGAATGTGGAAGAGGGCAATCATCAGACTGATGGGGATGCTTACAAGCACCTACCCGAGAAGGTGCTGTGCAGTAGCTATGAGTGTGTCATATTCACCCTTGAGATTACTTCCCAGTAGCCTCTCTTATGCTCAAAGCCAAAGTCACCATCAGATCTGCTACTATTGTCAGGTTCAAACTTCTTCTTTTAGAACTTTTCTATTGTTTTAAAAGGCAGGACCATGAAATATTATCACTTCCTTGCTTGTGTCACAAATCTGTGCTTCCCAGCTGCCACAGAAAAGTAGTCAGACACTATTTGGAAATATGTTGTTTCTGTAAAATGTACTTTTTGTCAGAAAAAGAATTTGTCTAAAATTATAGGGAACTCTCAATCTGATGTGCAGAGGATTTCTGCAGGCTTGGGAGTTACGTAAGCATAAATCACATATCATGAGAGTCATATATATATATATATACACACACTTCCTAGTATATTTAAGAAGTCACTTTTTTAAACATTCCCTTTTAAAGTTTCTACTCACTGGGGCAAGATGTACCATTCACCTGATAATTTCACATTGATTTATTCATTCTACTGCTCCAATCTACTGTTCCCCACACACTTGCCAGGGTAAGTCTGACCCTGCTGTATATCTGCAGGCTAGATAAGGTGCACAGAATATGGATTGAGGCGTTCACACTACAGCACGCTTTCAAGACCTAATGTAAAGTCCAGCAAAATCAGTGGGACTCTTGACAACGAATTTAGTGCAGTCTGGATCAGACAATATGTACAAAGACTTCAGAAAAAATATTTGCAAAGACATTGCTGAAGAGATCCCTGATACTGCTTCAAGACTGGGCAGTGACAGTACGAAAAAATATCTGTTTGATCACACATTTAAAAAACAAAACAAAACAAAACAAAAAAAGGCAAATGATAGGCCAGAAACAAAGAGGCTATCTAAATTCCTTTTTGACATGATGACATGAAAGATTTGGGTAGATTTGGCAGTGCTAGGTTGATGGTTGGACTTAAAGGTGTTTTCCAACAAGAAAAATTTTATGCTTCTATGATTTTATGACTTTAATAGAAAATACTACTCAATCTAAATGTATACTGAATCCATGCAATAGAATACTATAGCAAGAATAATACCTTCATTAAATCTTAAAGTCTGTGTCAAAAACATACGGAAAGCTTTTAAAAATTACATCGGACTTTCCCATCAGGTCTATCTTGTCTAATGCAACATGTATTATTTCATTAAAATTAAACAGCCCTTCTCTTACTGCCTTGTCTTTTCCTCTTTGCTGCTACCACTGTAGCACCACTCATGCTAAGATTTTCTGATGTAAGAGGGCTTAAACTCACACCTCCTGAGGGTATCAAATTAAAGAGCTGTGGTCATAATTCCTCATTCTACAGGGAAAACACGATCATATCTCAGACAGCATCCTTCTTATCCTCTCATTAACACATAAAGAAATACATATTCACACTAATATAATTATAAACACTGCCTAATCTGTATTGCTTCCTTTCCCTTTCACATATCCTTTGGGAAAGCTACTGTCTTATTCTATGTATATTTAGATCTGTTTTTTTTTTTTTTGTTGTTTGTTTGTTTTCATTTACAATGAGATTGAGTTCATCTTTTGCATAAACATTTTATTTATGGTGTTTGGTCTCTTTGGAAATTATATTAATTTTGAACTTTATCACTGATTAGTCTTTATACACTCTAGAGTACTTGCTTGATATACACACACGCACACACTTAGATACAAATACAGAGAATTTAGCTTTGCTGTGTACTGGTAGGAAAGGAGTAAATATTGACATTCTAGTAATTCCCAAAGTCTCCAGTGAGGGCTGACAAGCTGTTGTGACTTGCACTGTACAGAAAAGGAAATTTAATTGCATCATACAGAAAAGAAACAATAGAGTTATCCCCCATCCCTAGACAACATGTGCACTATAACTGGGCAAATGCATCAGTAGGCTCTTTCATGTTCAATGGTGCAATTACATCCCATATTCTCAGAATGCAAACAATTATAGTGCATATAATCTACACTATTGTATTTAAAAAAAAAAAAAAAAAAAGACTAAAAAGCACCTTTTGCCAAAACCTGCAGGATATTTTCTGTAGTATGGCACTCTTTTCCAAAATAAGTGGATGGAGTCTTTATAAAATGATTTTGCATAATTCTAATGCTATGGAAAATATCTGACCTTCTTGCTGTGCCTTCCTGCTCAAAAACAAAGTAAAAGCTCATCCCATCTATCTTACTCTGATGATATCGTTTGTCATTACAGTTGTAACATTCTGTTTTACTTCTGAACCATCCACTTCAATTGTTACCATCATTATCAGCCTTTTTGTGCATTTTTTCTTTGACAAAAATTACAGAGCTGTTTCAGGTAGCCTTTACTGCGGATGAGCCTATGCTGTCAGACAATCTAGCTCCCCAGCTCCTTCCCAGGCCCTGCTGCCCTGATCTTTCTTACACAAACTGTATCTATGTGCCTCAGGTCACTCTTTGGCTCTCTTCTGAAGTGCGGCGACTTGGGAACGGAAGCCAGGCTGGGATACAGCCCACACTTCATAATCATGACCAGCCAGCTTTGCCTACCTCAGACCCCAAAAAATAGCTCAAAAGTCCTTGCACCCCTCAAAGTCCATCCTGCATCTCCCTGCCATGCCCTAGGGCATGTAGTACCTACTAACAGTATCATGACAGAAAAGAAAACGAGAGCAGACTGGCAGGATATAACACAGGTCTCGCATTATTCCAGACATTTTCTCTGAACTGAAGAAAACACACAAAGAAAGCAAGCAAATATTTCCTAGGGCCATAAGCATTGCTACCTAGAGCCCAAAGAAGACATGAACCTGTTCTACAGAACAATGTGAATGAACACCAAAATCTGTTATGGTGTGGCCTGGGAGCTAGGTACCACTCCCCAGAGCAGATGCTTTTTAGCGTTGTGGACATAGCCTAGAGGTGGAAGATGTCTGTACTGCATCATCCAAGACGTGAAGGATTCTTGGAAACCAGGCTGAACTGCCAACTGCGTTATCTCCCACACAGGCATCTCAAAGCAGCCACAGAGGCTGCCATTTCTGAAAAAAAAGAGTGAGGATTTTCTGCAAGGCCCTTAGATACCAGCAGCTTCAGAAACCGAATCATTGCCCCCAGAGGTAACACCTGTTAAAAAAATAAATGGCAGTCTTGGAAATGTCACTTTGGGCCTTGACATCATTTGCTTCTCCTGAAATCTTTGTTGAGAAAGCTCTGAAGGGGCCCAGGACCTCAGCTCAGCTAAGCTCTCATCCAGGGAACTACCAGTTTCATGGTTTAACTCCAGCCAGCAAAATACCGCTCTCACACCTCCCCCCACTCCTTCCTCCAGTGGAGAGGGAGAATCGGAGGAAAAAGACAAGGAAGCTTGTAAAATTGAGGTAAGAACTATTTACTAATCTAAATCTAAATTAATAATATATATATAAATGAATATATACAAATACTATAACTACTAAGCAATTGAAATAATAAAAAACATGATAAAATTGCTCACTACCTGCCGACTGATGCACAGTCAGATCCTGCGAAGTGAGAGTCAGAGCCCGAGAGCCTGATAGCCGCAGCCCGAGAGCCAGAGCCTGAGAGCAATAGCAGCAGAGTCTGAGTGATCATCAGCAATAGGATGACTGGGAAAGCCAACCAACCCACCAACGAACAAGCCAGCAAAGGAGTTAGCAAAGCAGCTAGTTAGAAGTTAAGGAGCTAAGAGAGGAGGTAGCAAAGGAGTAAATTCAGAGTTATGGCCCCCCGTGCCCACTCTCCGCTTATGTACCGAGCATGACGTACTATGGAATGAAATACTCCTTTGGTCAGTTTGGGTCAGCTGTCTGAACTGTGTGTTCCCCCACACTGCCCACAACGAGAAAGCTGAGAACACAGCTGCAGTACCCAAAGCTGAGAAAGACCTTGAATTTGGTGCAAGCATTCCCCAGCACCAGCTAAAAAGACACCCTATCAGTACTTTTTACAGGGTAAATCCAGAAACAGAGCTTCATACCAGAAACTGTGAAGAAAGTTAACTCTTTTCTGTCTCAAACCAGCACAACCAGTCATGGAGATTGCTCCTGGTGGTGAACAAGACCACCTTCTGGTCCAGAGAAGGTGAAGGGGCAAATCCAGACTGAATTCTGGAGGGACATCTGTAATAGGAAAGCAACTCAGGAAAGGACACTATTGAGATCGGGGGTCACAGGCAGAATCACACTGTGAGAGGAAGAACTGGTATCTCGGGGTCTGTGTGCTCTGCTCCCAGCAGCATGCGGCTGTCCTAATGCCTAACCACGGGGCACACATTAGGAGATATAATAGCACAGATTAATGAATATGTAAATACATAAACATGTACAGAGCATTACACAGCTCCCCAAACAGTTTCTGTCTCATCTCCATCACATAATCAGGACCTATTTCTCACACTATAAAGACTAGAAAGAGACACCTTTACAAGAGATTACCATCAGTAATTGCTGACAGCAGTTTCTTTCATGGTACGGCATCCACAGCAGGCCACTAGCAAGAGCTGGATCCCATTCTGGTCGGAGCTGCATGAGCATCAGCAGGAGCTGAAGTCCCTAACCACAGCAGAACAACCATTTGACAAGGGGAGACAGAGAAATGACAGCACAACAAGCAGATGCTTAGAGACATTAGTTTATTTGAAAGACACAGCCAGTCTATTAGTGGGAAAAAAATGGAGACAGAAGCTGAGTGTCTCACCTTGATGCAGTGTCCTATCCTACGCTTGATGCAATTTTCAGTGCATTCATAGCTTAAATGAGTAAATATATTCCATTAAGATTAGTGGCTCACAGATGTGCCAAGAGTTATTGAAGAAAGTAAGGTTGCCATGGTAAGTGCACACACATTTTCTGTGCAGCAAACAAATAAAATCCAGGTAATTTTTGTGTGTGTGTTTTACTGTTTCTTGAAGGTTCAGGAACAGAGACAAACTTATGCCTAACTATGTAAAAACAAGGACAAACACTACTTACGCTACTACTTAAAATGACCAGTAGTTAAGATAAAAAATCACTGACATTTTGTATGTCTCATTTCAAGTGCTTAGCTAAGAGAAAACAGGAAAATGGGGCTTACGGTTTAATTTGAAAACTGTGAATAAATAAAATTTTTGAGTAATTAAATTAATGTCAGTTAGGTAAATCAACAATATTGCAGTAGTTTGAACATAAATGTGATTTTTCTGCTCTCCATAATGTTTTCATATGGGTTTAATACCACCCGCTTTCAACAGAGTTTGCATATACAAGCTGTGGCATAGACTTAAAAAGCATGAAGTCCATTATCTTTGTACCAAGTAATGACTATATAAAAACTATTTATTATACATCAAGGTAAGATTCAATAATATTCCATATACTTTAGAAATTATGAATGACATTCATCTCCCCTCACCTACCTGTATACATCTGTTCTGCACCCTTCTGTTTATCCAGACTTTTTGCATGTCTGTGTATGCAATATACGACCACCTGACCTAATTCACATTACAAGACCAGATGACTATTTCAAATATACTTTTCTCATTGTCCCTGTTTGCATAGTATTAAACTCTAAGTGCCCTAAGAAACTTCATAATACACAGTCATAATAAAATGTCAAATTTAAAACCTGAAAGTTTGATATCAAAGTTCCTCTTTAGATAACATTAAAATCAGTTTAAAGGTCTTTATGTAATTATGTTTTAGGGTTTTCTATGTGATTATTTCCCATATAGATTTATGGCCTCATATTTTAAAAGAACTTTAATTTGTGTTACTCTTGTTTTAGTAAGTATGAATAAGATCGGAAAGAATGGTTTTGTGCTCTAATACAGTTGCTAGTATTTTTGTGACTTTTAAGGCTTTATTTTTTCAAAGTAGTTGTATGCCAAAACAGCTTAAGATGAGAACTTTGAAATTATGTTTGTGCACCATAAAAGATCAGAAGTGTACCTTTGAAGAGAATTTCCCATCATTCCCCCAAACCTTACTGCACTTCGATTCACGTCAGGGATCCATACTGGAAAGCTTATACATGATTCCTTCTGGAGGAAACTGAGCCAGAAGCTGCACTCCAGCAGTTAACAGACATTTAGTGCATGGGAGCAGACCTGAGTTACTCTGAAACAAAATTTCTAGTGTTGGATCCAGTTTGTCTCTGTAGAGATGCTGCTCCTAGTACACACAGACACACATACACACACTCTCTACTTGCTAGTGCACTCTTAGCCAGTGACTTCCTGTGTCATATTTTAACGCTATACACTTCATGTGATGTAATTCTGAACTGTATCATTCTCCTTTATATATGTGCATGAACTGAACAACTCCAGCCATTCCTGAAGAGATGCGCTCAGTTTTGCTTTATCATAGGACATTTTCTACAACGTAGAAAGTACAAAAGATGAGGACAACTATCCTTTTGTGGGCCAAGATGCCAGAATCCAAACTGCACTTTCCTTTGGTTCAAAAGCTTTTATCTACTTGTATGCCAAAGTAACTCATTTCATGAGGAAAATGAGATGATAAATAACTGCAATGCATTCACACTTCTACCAGCTTCTGGAACACTCTTCATCCTCTCCCTCCATTATCCTATCAATAGTGGGATATGCTGCCACTGCTGCTGCCTGTGCTTCTGCTGTCCATTAGGACTCAGATCACTCAAAACACAACACACTGCAGGAAAAATTTGTTCCTTGTAAAGTATTTGATCCCTAAAATCTAATTCTGCCCTCTTTACACCCTTCTCTTTTCCATGGTACACATTGCTGATGCAGATGATTGAAAAAATACGTAACACTGTATTTGGACAATACGTAGGTACATTTATCCTTCAAGTAGCATTTCAGGCTGTAATTTATCTCATTTTCTTTCTTCTGCACCACGTGATGGAGAACGTGAAATTTGATTCTCGAGTTTCAGCACGGTACCATTTTATTGCAGACAAGCTTGACAAAGGCTGTGTTATTACTTTCAGCTTAATTAGACTATTAAAATGATTCATGTGCAGTATTTCAATCACTCATTATTTTGCCTCACTGTTTTCTTCAATTGATTAAATCTCTAATAATCAAAAATGTTGTATTTTAGGTCTACCACTTATTGTGACTACACTTCATTGTTAGGACTGATCATTTAATAAATATTGATTGAGCGAGCTGCTCAACATTCACCAAGTTTAATGTGTAAAAATGTACTTAGATGGTAGCAGCTTTGTATAACTCTGCTCCCAGACAATAAATAGAAATTTACAATCGACCTAATGGGAGAATTTGGACAATGCCTACCAAGTTCTTTTGAAAATCATGACAGTTTTGCCCATCAAACTGCAAGCAGAGAGCAATCCCTTTGAAAACTGTTCTCTTGGAGTCCCAGAGTTATATACGGTCAAAGAAAGAAGAGAGAATACAGGATCCTGTGGAAAGAACACCACAGGATGTACACTTTGAGAGTTTGCAATGTATAATAAAAATGTGTCCATAGGCTCTGTGAAATCAACTTGTTTAATTATCCTAATAATAGGAAGTAAGAGTATAATGATGAAGTGCTGCAAGGCTCAAGATTTGTTTTCATAGAAGTCCTTCTCTAGGGAAGAAGAATATAATTAATCCTTTGGTTTCTACAAAAAGTATGGAGATCTGAAGAAAAATGGGAGTTTGAAGGAAAGTCATTAGTCTTGATCAAAGTTATTTGATAGAAAATGACAGTCTTCCTTTGCTAAATGTGCCTGCTTACAATGTAAGAAAAATTACTATATTAACTTTTACTTTTCCACTTTTGCTTAAAAGACAAATGTTGTCTGTGTTGCTCATGATTTAATATTCTAAAATAATATTCTTGCAGGAAGATAACATTCTCTTGGTGAATTGGTTCTGTTTGACAATGCCAATCACTGGGAACATTTTAATGACTGCAGTCACATCACCATTATTTGAAGAGGAAGTAAGCCAACAGCCAGGATGGCATCTACTCTCCTTTAGAAAGTTTGGACTTGATCCCATGGTCTTTAGCAGGTGTTAGATGGCTTTAGCTATGAATATCCAATGGGTTCCATTCATCTTCCAAAGGAAAATGTGGACCATTGCTTTTCACATTTCTTCATTTTGCCGAACAGAGTGAACGTCCTTGAAGATTAGCCTCAAGAAGAATATACCTCTGAATTTGCCTTGAAGCAGAAGCAGCAGTCATTGAAATGATATTTGAATGTGAGACCTCAAGGAGAGCAATGTCTAGCCATAAGTCTTCCCTGGAGGCTCTGTAACATGAAAGATTCAATTAAGAACTTGAAAATAATCATAGTATGAATTTAGACTATATTAGACTAGAAACATGGGGTAAAGATTGTACACATCACGTGAGAACTGCCTGTGAGCAGTGTCTGAAGTTTCTCAGTTCAGAGGCAGCATGCAGAAATCTATCAGTTTATTTGTCCTGTTATGAAAGCTACATACTTAGCTTAAAGCTATCTATAGTAACACTTGTGTGGCTACAGTGTAAGCATACACTTTGATAGGAAGCCAGAAAGAGTTCTTAAATGAAGGAATTATCATAATTTTGATAGTGCTTTGAAGTGTTTCTCTGATCAGGCAGCGCTGCTCTTCCCATGGGATCACTAACCGCTGAATTTATTGCTGCTTTGTCAAGACACTCTGGCTTGAAGCAGAGCACCAGAAGTCTGGAAGAGGTGCTCTGATGCTGGGTTTCTCTCCATCTTTCTCAAGGGAAAATGTGCAAAGGTTTGGTAGGGAAGTCCCCAAATCACACTGGTCTCTCCCTCAGGCTGCTGTAGGGACTCAATAACTCCTGGGAATCAGTAGTGCCAAAAACTGAGTAACAGATGAAAGTGCCAGAAAAATACTATTAGCTAAGTTGGACCAGAGGAAAAAGTTAACTGGTATTGCCGCAGCAGAAATAGACCTCAGCCACCTTTTTCACTGAGATACTTGGCAATCTCCAGGGGTGTCTATCCCCAAGGTTGGGAAGTCAGGGCACAGACAGAGCTGGCAGCCAGCGCACCTTACCACAGTGCCCTGTGTCGATGAAAGATGTCAGCTTGGCTGTCTGTGTGCCCAGCCAAGGGCTCACTGGCCACTGGCATGGCCCAATGGCAGGAGCTGATGGGAGGAGAGTGGCAGCAGAGGCCTCAGGGAGGACAGCCCTAAAACAACCGCTCTTTGAGTTCACCCACAGCCACAGCCTGGCAGTTGTCCTGGGCCTCTCCGAGGACGCTTGCCCTCAGAGTTAGCCCTGTGCAGTCTGCCTGTGAGCTGAAACCTCCTTTTCCAGCAGATGAGAATTGCAGCAGCAGTGCTTTTCCCCTGCCTTAACTGCTTTGACTCCTCCAGAGACGTTGGTCAGGGTCCTCTCCATCTTCTTTGTAAAGTATGACGAAAATCCCTCACACTAGAAGGTATCCGGGAAGGTCGGCTGCCCAAGTTAATTAAACGGCACCGCAGTCAGCACTGCCACACATAGATCTTGTATGTTCCTTTTTTTGCTAGAGTTACATTCTCCAAGGCCAGAGCCTCTGCCAGTGATCAAGCATCCGAATTCATTTCATTTTCCCTGGTGATTTCTATTGCCCATTTTCAGAAAATATATTATCTTGGTTCAAGTGCTGGTTAGAGTGTTACAGATCACAGCACTTTTACAACAATATTTTGAAACACTGAGGCTAAATACCAAATTATTATAAAAATAAAGATGGAGAATGTAATTACAAACACAGTCAGGATGTTGTTGAATTCATTCACCACATACCTGTCAGCCCAAACTCCGTCAAGGATAAGAAATCTCCAGGGTAGCAGCTATTCATCTATCCATCAATTTTCACATCTTCTTTCAGCTTTCAAGTTAGAAACAGCAGTATTAGCATCAACTGATAAAGACATCATGACGGTGATGGATAGAGTTCCAGAAACATATGCTGGGGATATGACTGATTTCAGAGATTTACATAAATTAAGTGAGGAAGTTGTATTCAGTCTGGTGGAGCCAGTGTCTTGATCTCCCTCACCAAAGGAATCTCACTAAGCTATGCAGTCATTTATCAGATGATATGGTAATTAAAGTAGTGTCAGCAAGGCATCTTGGCAGTCTCCACTGAATATACAGTTCGTAAATTTTTGCAGTTACTGTTACTGCAGCCAGGATTGTCTGCATGAAGGGTGTATAAAGCTGGTAGGCAGAAACATATCCTGTATTCAACCTACTGATAGATTTGGAGAAAATCCCTAAGATTTCAGGCAAAAAAGCCCGTCTTTAATGTTGAAATAGAACAACCTACAGATAAGATCAGATTGCCGCTTCATTTAACTGTGTTAATCGGTGAGACGGGAGAACAGAGCACTTTGTACCTGAGAAGAGAAAGGAGTACCAGCAGTTCAGCCGCCTTTGAATAGCGCAGCCCTTAAACTGACAAGCCGATTACAGCAGGGAGGTAGAACGGCAGCTGCTTTGGGTCAGGCTGTGAGTTGGGCTGGAGGAACCACAGTACAGCACCGTGTCGACAGATGTGTCTCAAAAGTCGGGGGGGCATCACGAAAGGCGCCGAAGATGAGCTGTGTCCCTGTAGCACTGAAACTGTTCTTTTTGTAGAAGGCTTTGCATGAACATAAAGAGGTTGATGAGATGTGAACCTTCTCTTCCAGGGTCAATATTAGTGATAGCTGGATCACAAACTGCACCAGTGACAGCCTTCCCAACACACAAGGAGATGTTAGCAGATAGGAGTGGGAAACAAGCATTGAGAATGATAAGTAGCAAGTCACCATCTTCCTGCCCATTATAGCATGTAAAAACAAGACAACTTTGTGCTCCCAAAACAACTTCTACCAGAGGCTCTCCGAACTTTTTACCACCTTTCAATATTCAGGCGTCCCAATTTCCCTTGGGGGGAAAGTATTACTATGCAAATGTTAAATGACTTGCATACTGCCAAGGATAAATGATTTGCCTAAAGACACAGAGCGAATCAGTGGTTTTGATTTATAGCTCTGATCTGGCCTGACTGCAAGGGAAGACTTCCCTGGATTCACATGGAGCCACACTGAAGCCTCCAGACCCCATTAGAGAAGGAGCTAGTGTGGGGTCAGAGCCCAGCAGTCTGAGCCTCACTACTCAAACTAGAAGAGGCCGTTCACCCTTTTTCTTGCCCAAGGTACTGTTTGTGGAGTAATGTCTGTAATGTCTTTGCATTATGTATTTCACAGAAAAAAAAATAGAATATAATAAGAATACTGTAATGTGGTAATGTATGTTTATATGCATTGCCACCCTTCTTAAAATTGTGTTTGAGCAATCTAGCTCTAATATTTCTTGTTTCTATAGAACTCTTTGCTAGCTAATTTTGTAAGTGTGTCTGATCGGGCTCATTTAATTCATCATTTTCGTTTGACTCATTAATCTCTGCCTCTCCTTTGAAAGATAATCTGCATTTAATGGCTATGTTATGTAATATGCAGCAAGCCAGGAATATCTTGCACACTTTCAGAGGGCAATATTGTAATGTGTCACTAGATTTATCTATGCATCAAAATCTCATTTTTACGATGCCCAAAGTGCTTTCAATTACCAATGGGGTGAGCTTCTGAGCACTGCTATAATTTGTTTCTGAGAGAGTCTGAGGATTAGAAATCAGAGTCATGTACGAATTTTCCAAGGTATAGCCGCAATCACACAAAAAAAGCTAAAGATGGGAATAAATTAAAATTAAATTATATGCTTTATATTTTCTTATCAAGAATTACACACCCAAAAGCCATCCCTTCTGACAATCCTTATGCTAAGATTGGTCATGAGTTGATTGCAGGCCCTGGTAGGGGGTCAGTAAGCCCAAACCCTTCTGTTCCCCATGCTATTTTCAGCTCCCAGTAAGGATAACAAGGTCTTTGTGACTGCTATTGGCAGTAGGTACAATACATTGCCAGTGGCAGATGTCAATCTACACACATTTTAGCTAGCAAGTGAAGGTGTTTGGTGTTCCTTAAACATCTTCTAAAGACTGACTATAAACTGACAGCAGCTGGAGAAATTTAAAGACCTCACAGGGTGGTAAATCTGGCCCACCACTGATTTTGATTCCTTCTTCATAATGTTTTCCAGACCAGAGAGTCAATGGAAACACTGATAGGACACTTGCAGACCTGGATGTTCACCTGCTCCCGGTGTTCTTCATTTAATGTCATTATTCTTACTGGAGGATTCACCCTGTCCATTCTAGAAAATGTGGGATATCTAATCTATAGAGTCTCTTTCCTCCCCTTCCTTTTACCTCTAAAGGCACGTGTTACCATAGCTGGTGTAAAGATCCAAATAGTAAACACATACATTATCCAAATAATTCAAGATGACATTGCAAACACACTTCTTATATGTATTTGGAATCCTCTTGTCTTCAGATATAATCAGAGAACTTTCCTCTCCTTTACTAAATTTAGGTTACTCATAGTCACTGGTCTTTCATTTAAGATTTTCTCAATTATCTTATACTTGTTCAGTGTACATATAGGCACGTCATAATCTCTTTGCTAAGGACTTAATTTTATTACCAAGTTGAGACATTAATTAGAGCAATCAAATAATATCTCCCTAAATCTTGTTTTGTTTCTCATTTTAAATAATTTCCTATTCCTTAAATTCATCCTGAGAATGAAAAACTGTATCCAATTGCAGTCTAAACAAAATTGGTAGACAAAGATTATTACTGCTCACTTGGTAACATTATACATTACAGTGTGATCCCATAATGGTACTAGCTCATTTTGCCACTATAACTCATTGCAAACTTATACCTGCTTTGCTCTGGTAACTCCTCTAGACTATTTTGCAGTGGTAGTATTGAGATTTCTCCATTCTACTGGGTAACTGAGTGTATGAATGATTTTTCCCAGGAGCATTAGCCTGAATTTAAAGGTGAATGTTACTGCCTGCACATTATTCAATTCTTTAGGTAGGGTCTTGTAAATTTTCCCCATCTTCACTGTTAACAAGTCCCTCACACTGTAAGTTTCATTAAGAGGCTGCTTTTTCCTTCCTTTCTGAGAAATCATTAATGAAGATATTAAAACTTGAGCAAACCCAGGCATTCACTAGATATCTCACCCAAGTCTTAGAGACTGCCACTTCTCATTAGCTTTTGTTAATGGTTCTTCAGCCAACTTCAGCCCTTGTGAACATGTTTGCTCCCTAGCCAACTTGAACTAATTTTGAAAGCTGCTGTCAAATGCTTTATTAATATCCAAATAAATTATAGCCACTGCTCTGAATTCATCCAATCATTTCACAGTTCTATCAAAACAGCAATCATCAAGTTTGTCTTGCAAGACTCGGTAAACTGACACTGCTTAATGCTGTTTCTTTCAATATTCTCCAGATGTCCAGAAATGCCTTTTTTCCCCAAGCCTTCTTTAGCATCCTAACGATCAAAGTTAGACTTATTAAAGAGCAATATTCTGGCTATCTACACAATCATTGTGTCTCTTCCACCTTCAATTTTCTGAATCCCAGTAGTAGGTAATAATTGTTTTATTTTATTCTTCCATTTTTATCCTTCCATTTCCATACTATGTTCCTAATAATCCTAATATTTCATATTCCTACAACTACTTGTTTTGGTTTTGTTTGTTTTGCTACAGCCACCTTGTTCATAACTTATTGCCAATTGCCTTCACTGTGAAGAAAATCATTGTACCACCTTACGTTTGCCTGCATAGTGCTCAGAGACTACTTCTGTTTGTTTGTATAATGTTAAGACATTGCAAACTGAAAAGACCTGTACAATACAAAGGATTTTCGCTATTAGACAACAACTCCCCTACCATGACATCAAAAGTCAGGAAGAAATTACATCATTCATGAATAAAACAAGCTAGAGCCTTCCTCAGATAAGGCATCCGCTCTCTGCCTTTGGAATACTTCAGGAGCTATGCTAGTATTAGCCAAAAGCACTACTCCATGTCTGTTCCTGAGTAATGTCATCAGGAAACAGTCAAGCCCTAAACACTAATTAAGTGAACAAAACCTAATATCCCACGTCGTGTGGAAAAAAAGAAAAAGTTTTAAATTAGGATATAAGAAAGCATCAATTTATTAACTTTGCAGCAATTACCTGCTATCAGAGGACTATCAACTGTCAGGAGAGTGTACATCCTCAAACATATTTTGACTAGGATATATTGCTTCCCTTCTAACACAAGTGACAGAGGTCTATGAAAAAAAAAAAAAGCAACACCACAACAAAACAAAAAATCCAAAACCTACTGAGACACCTTTGGTTTGATGGTTATGTTTTCACATTCATGTTCTGACCAACTCCCCAAGTTGGGCTTCAATTACTAATTTGATTTACAGTAAATGAAGTCAGTTTTTCCAAGAAGTTCATCACTCACTTCAGGTTATGCCTTAAAATTTCCTGCATACATTATCCTACTACTGAAATTCATGATATTCACTCTTCCTATCCACCTTACTGCATTAGTTGCATATTTTATGATGTGATTTATTGTATTTTTTCTCCTTGTTGACTGAGGGATCCTTGATAACAAGCTCAGATGCAGACATCTATCTAGTAGACAACTAAACCTAACAAACCCAACACACATTGTAGGAACCAGGCTCTTTGGACGTGGTATACTGCATTGCTTTGTCTCAGCTGTTCAAATCTCTCTGGCTCTGCTAAAATAGGACTGAATAGTACATTAATTGAATCATTACTACCAGGACACATGGAAGTCCTCGTCCTGCTGTGCCATCAGACCAGTGGACACAATTCTTCTGTTACCCACTCTGATACAAATTAGAAGTTGCTAGCACAATGTAGAGAAAGTGGGTATATTTACTTATTAGGAAGACAAACTCTATCTTGCCTCGTTAAAAGTGAGCCAACTCTGTTTATTCGAATTTATCTACTTGTCTGTACGTGTCTGCACTTAACCTGCTGAAGTCTGTAGACTCAGTTCTCATTACATATTTCTCTTAATCTCTTGGTTTTAGCAAATCTCATTATTTACTTCAGTTTTTCAAACGTAGCAAAATTAGCATTTTCTACCTTTATGCCCTGTCAGGCTTGTAACTGGTCAGCAGAAGCTGCAAGTTTAACATATGTAGGGAGGAAGTAGTAGACTTCTGTCCTTTTATAGCCTAAACAAATCACTTAGACACTTAAAATGTGTAGCACCATTTTATATCCTATTACAAAGCACAATTGCTGAGCACAAGTGAAATGCTTTTAAAATTGTAATTGCAATTGCATACCTAACTTTAAACCTATGACCTTCATTTTCTCGTTTATTATATGTGTAATTTTGAGTACTTAGCGTCCATAGAAATTCCATGCAGCTATATCAATTAAATATTTGCCCATTTTAATTTAGTGTCGTACTGTGCACACAAAAATAGTAAAACGCAAAACCCATTTATGACTTTGAAATTTTGGTACTGGGCAAGGTCACATAAGAATGAATTATGTAAAGACCGATGCAGAGACAGTTTTTATGAACTACGATCCTGATATTTTGACTTTCGTTGGTTTATTCCTCTATTTTTTCTAGGCTGAACTATGAGTTACTGAAAAATAACCTCAGTGATAAGGAGAATTAAACAGAACAAAAAAATTTCTGAGTCAACCATTTATCTGCTACTGATTTCTGTGAAGTAATCTCAGTTCAAGCAAGAGCTCCCCTAAGCAGTTCATATATTTTAATATGGTACAAGCACCCTGTATACATGATACAGCTTATGGCTTACACTTTTTTAAAAATAAAGGGAAAGGTCTGCAGTTGCATAGTGCACTGTGTAAAATCCTAACCAACTCCCAGCCCACCAGCCTAGACCAGTCACAATAAGGCATTAATGAAGTCTGCACCTTTTACTGCTTCTCAAACACATCACATCTAGTGGTAACCATCACCCACTGTTTATCTTCTGCAGAAGTAACTTTAAGTTGTTGGTTACGACAGGAAGAATGTTTTAAAATGCATGTTTCATTAACATCATGATACTGGCCAGTGAAGATTTTTTAACACAGAAAGAGCTCTCTCCTATCACAACTGGTTCCACTGAAGACTATTGTAACTGCCTGGCATTTAATTAAACCTGTTGATGTGAAATAATCCTCTGCATATAATTTTTCAGTCTTTTAATTCAGCATTTAGCCAAACATGCCTTCTCTGTAAGCTTTTCTCAAAACCACAGCCCCGATTCTTGCTTGTGTCTTGGCTTTTTGTTCATTTGCTTCAGTCTCTTTGGTAAAGGGTTTGGTCTGCCTGTCCTTTACAGCTGCACAGATCTTCAGAAAACAATCAAACAAGACCCTCTTCCCCTCTCCCCAAAATGCCTGTGTTTACCAAGCTAATGTCTTCTCCTTTGGAGTAACTTACCTGCCATGCAGTTACTTACCTGTTTGGGCTAACCTGCTTTTGATATCAGCCACCCAAAACCTTATAGGCACTTTGAAAGGGACAGAACTGCTCTGATTTCCACTTGCCCACATGCTGACTTTGTGTTAAGACTTCTATTATGACACCATTACTCTAACCTCCATAGAAATGTATTTGAAATGTGTCAATCAGTTAAGCAACTGAGTGGGATGGGAAAAAAACGTGTTACATCCATGATTGTAGAGTGGAAACAATATGAACTTTTGGTATTAACTCTAAATATTTAATGGATCTAAAAGTGCATCTCTGAAAATAATACCATTTATTAAAATCATGTTTGTGAGCTATTTCATCTTTTTAAGGGACGTATTCACATTTGTGCTTGTGCTTATTGCAACCTTTTGACAGTTTTATTGTTGAAAAGTTCAAGGTACATCTCATAACCGTACTAGGAACATGCATTTATCACTGGCAACAGTTCTGTGCCACATGAAATGAATTACTGTAATAGACATGTCATGTAATAGCATCTCATTATCCTCCCCTTCTTCCTCCTCTTTCTTTTTCTTAACCTTCTGCAATGAGCAGGTCAAAAATGATGGTAGGTATAACAGACAGAAGTGATTTCCGAGTAAGTTCAAGAAGCAAAAAGATGTTTGCTAAAAGTATTGCTGTAGCAGTAGGGTGAGTAATTAACATCGTGTTTAACGCACTGCAAAATTAAAGGGCTATAGCAGCGCTTGAGCCCTAATGCTGTTGCTGCCGAGGTCCTAGCAGGTAGCAGTGAGGCACTGCGGTGGGTCAGGCACAGGGTGGTTAGCATCATGGAAGATCAAGGCCACTTAGATCCTCCTGCCCCCGTTTCTTTATTGCAGCCCGCTAATTGCTGCTGAGGCAAGGCAATGCAAAGGCAAACCCCTACAAAACATAGCCAGGCTCTCCCTGCTGTTCCTACAGTTGCTGTGGCCTGAGAAGAGCAGCAGGACCATGACAGAAAGGGAAGGAGGTGACACATGGGAAGCGTACCTAAGGATTAAGTCTCACCGTGGCCCTGCTGATGGAGTTCTCATTTAGCCTGTCACTGTGAGTCAGGTTCTAATGGACTGACGTAGGACAAAGTGGCACAGACATAGACAATATGGCCTAGATTCAGTAGAGGAGTTTCTCTAATTTGCCCCAAGGTGCATTCAATAGTCACTAGCAGGGTGCCTCCTCTTAACCATTCAGCAATTTCTGTTTACTTTTAAATAGATTTTGGCCACACTAGATGTGGCTGCTAACTCACAGACTAAGTTTCAACATAATGAGGCTTTAATTTCCCAAGAACACCTTCATTATTTCTCATCATTTCAGCCTTACCTTCCTTACACTTTTCTGACACCTTTGCACTCATTTTCCCATCCCATCCATAATAAAACCTTGGCCATCAACTATGTCATTCTCAATACTATTTCTCTAACGTGGGGTTTATGTGCTTGATTCTTAGAAAAGCCAGGACTACCACTAGCCCCCTGAATGTTTACTCTGCACTCTCTGAGGCCTTGGTTCTGCTGAGCTGCAGTATGCAGGAGTCACAGAGACACCTAATAGCAGTGGGACACCGCATGGTGGCTTCTATGCAGAAGGTGCAGCTTAAAGGAAGCTAGGTAATTTTTGCTGAAATAGGAGAAAGCAGAGAATTATGTCTGTGAAAACCCCTGATTTTTCATTATTAAGATAGCAAATATTAAGTCAATTTACAAACCAAAGGCTCTAACTTCTCTCCCTCCTACTCCCTCCAGCTCAGCTGCGTAGCTTTCAAAGCAAATGGGTGCCTTTAAAGTTCTGCTCTGACTGAAGGCACTGAGCTGAGAGCAAATAAATGGCTCTTCATTTGGTCTTGTATGAAAATGTTCAACTTGAAAGCAGCTCAGCCACTGACTGAAGTGCTGCTGATTGCAGTGGCCGCACTGGGGAAGAAACAAGCATGTTCTTTTTGATGTTTGATTAGGAGATGTGCTGCCACTGGGATTTCAGAGGGAAGTGCTATTTCTCCCTCCTCACGTAATGCTTCCTCTCCCAGGGATGTTTCCAAGGTGGCCGTACTGTTTCAACACCCCCAGAGAAGGATATGTAGTAGAAAAGGGAGGGACAAGGCCCCTTCTGGGGGCAGTAGTACATTCTAGCCTTTCGCAGTTTATCCTACATACCAGTAACCCACTGCTAATGTGAAAGCTCTCTGCTGGCCCCCAAGCCACCTCCTCAGGACTCCTGAACTCCTGCTCCAGACCTGAACTCAGGAAAGTCATAGAATCACAGAATCTTTTAGGTTGGAAAAGACCTTTAAGATCATCAAGCCCAACTGCTAACACTGTGAAGTCCACCACTAAACCACGTCCCTAAGAGGTATGAGAGCTATGCCTCCATACTCTACAAACGTATGCATACAGGACGATCAAAATTCTATCCGCAATATAACACAGGGAAGTGTTTAATGGTAGGATACTAGAAACATACCCATTTAAGCCCCAGCTCTTACCTGTGCTCAAAGTATCAATGCTGGCTGTTGTGCTTTGCAAAATCAGGACCTTAAAAATTCCCTGAGGCTTTTTCAGCAGACTAAGATGTGCAGTAGAGAAGAAAACATCTTTATTGTTAAAGAAAAAAGACATTCTGGCATTGAAAGGTATATTTTGAAAAATACAGGGTTGGCTTTTACTCCAAGTGATGTCAATGTCAAAGCTCCAATTGACTTCAGTGGGAACATGATTGTATCCAATGGGTAAATAATTGCACATATTTCACATCTCATTGTTACTGAAAACTGTTCTTCAAAAAAAGAAAATAATAGCCTGAATTCAAGGACTCTATTAAAAAGTCATTTGAACTGCATTCCAGTTGAAATCACTTTAACAATGAAAAGATCTTTTTCCTTATTCAAAATTTACGTAATTAGAAAAGTACAAAAGACAGACTTTTCTCTCTATTCCAGTCTCAGTCCTGTTAGTCTTGGAGTGCCTAAGAGTACTTCGAAGCTTAAATTTTGTATTTTCTGTGGATCTCTGTTTTCTCCTAGTTCCAGCATTTGAATCTGCTTTGAGAAATTCCTCACATCAAAAAATACCTTTTCTTGCATGTTTTTCATTGTAAAACCTCAGTGTATCTATTCAGCATTAATATTAAAGTGTTATCTCAACTGAAAAGGGAACATAATCAAAAGGCTGGGTATTATTTATCTTAGCAATGTCTCCACGTCAGAAAATTAAGACAGTGATGAATTACATATTACTATACAAAATTTTATTATCAGAGACAAAATTCAAATTTGTTCCGCTTAAAATACAGAAGATAAAGTTTCTTATTTAAAAAAAAAAAAAATGCATTTAGTCCTTCGTTAGAATGGAATAAAAATCTTATGTTGAACACATAGTGGTCCCATATTCATGGAGTCATTTTTAAAGGCATATCATAGAAAAACACTTTTATGGTAAACTGTAACAGAAATTCATATATTTTATTTGGCTAACGTTTTAAATTTCTGATTCATTAATTAACATTCTAATAATAATTATGCTTTTATTCTCAAATCCTAGGATGCTTTAAACAAATGAAAAACCTTGTTAAATTTGGCATTTTTAGATATACTGAGAATGAGTATCTCTCCTCTTTATGCAAAATAAATGCTTTTCTATAAAAATGAAAAGAGAAGAACAGTTGGCTCTATAAAAAGTAAACTGTGATTTTAAATTCAGAAAAAACACATCACCGTATCCTACACTTGAAACCTGTGCAGAAACAGGTTTCAACCTACCTCACTTTCCAGACTGTTTCAGCCAGATGCATGATTCGATACATCAATTGAAGCACTTGATTAGTCCCACAGAAATCAGTAGGACTGCCTACTTGCCTATATATGTAGCTGAGTCATGACCAAAACAGCCTCACACCCTATGTCCAAATGCTTCGCTGCCTTGAAACTTCTGAATAAGATCTGTAAATACAAATAACCAAAGAAAACTCTGTCAAAGCAAATGGTCCAGAATTAGAAGCTATACATGCATGTATATACATTACACGGAGAAACATGACATTATGCAACGATCTATATTTCCTTTAAATAAAAATGGCATTCTCACCTTGCAAACACTTTTGTGTGAAACCATCAGTTAGCTCTATGAGCCAGCACCACCTCTTATTCAACAAATAACTGAATTCCAAAGAGTACAGATTTGAGAAATGATGGGAAAAAATGTTCTTCTAATTACAGCATTCAGAATTAGCCAAAGGCTGAGACAGAATTAATAGAGGGACTCATCCATTATAACCAGCATTAATAGCTTCAGGACTTCTTCTTCTTAAGTGTTAAAAGATCTTACATGTGGAGTCTCGTAGGAAAATAATGACATTTATTATCAAGCCTTTATTTTCAATAGTATGATCCATTTATGTCACTGACATGTGTGCAGTGGAATAGATCATTAGTTTTCAGGGAACTGGTTTATGTTTATCTTCTTCAAAAATAGAGCAACTGAACACCTTTCAGTAAAACATCAGACAGGGAGCTACAATCTCTGTTTTTATAAGGCTGCATGTCTCACCCACACCAAAGCCATTGTCCCTCAAACATAAAACCAACATAGCAAAATTACATTTACACATGTAATAAAGCTGTCTTTGTACAGTAATTACAATGTTGTTTCCATTAGAAATTGCCAGAGTATTTTTTTTTTTTTCCACAGAGTGTCTAAGTGCAGGGAAGTCCATCTCTGCTGAAATCTACTGTTTGCAGGAAAAAGAGAGGGTAGTAGCCACACTCTCCACAGTACAATTTTCTGTAGTTCTCCAAACATATTATAAAGCTTTATCACATTGGAACTGATTGCAAAGTATTATTCCAACAAAAAGCAAAAGGAAAACAAAAGACATTTGTCATCCAACATGTGCTACAGGAACAGAGACGCAAATATGCCAAACACCCTGTACACCAGCCCAGCCGCCACCTCAGGGGGCTGTTTCGAAAGCAATGGGTTAGATCCTCAGTTGCAATTCACATCAGTCACTTCAATGGATCTACCACACAGTGCACCAGCAGAGGATCTGCAGCCACGTACATCGTCAGTTTATGTTATTTGAAATTACAGAAATGAACCTATTAAGTGGACTGAAATGTATTGCAGAGAACTGTGACCATCTCAGCTTTTGGCCTTGTCTGCTGTACCAAAGCTATCCTTATCAGGCATATCCAAGCCATGCTGTCCAGGAAACGCTGGGGCACACTGGCTAAGGCCTCTTGGCTCGTGACTGTCTGCTGCAGCACAGTCCCCTCTGCTCTCACAACAATGCTCACCTCTGTGTTCTCTACCAACATTGCTTTGACATCCTTGGGAAACAGTGCACGCAAAATACGCAAAGCATTCAGAGATCCTGCTTGGCCAAGTCACGCTTAATTCACTAGTTTCAAATCAGCCAAATATAAATGCATTTTTTCTGAGAAAAGACATTGGGTCTGACCCACAGCACTTGCTCATGTGGGTGTTTCTCCTTAAACAGATCTCAGTGAAAAAGGCTCCACATATTTTATAGAGTCTGACCTCAACTGCATTATCATGGGGCATATTCTGAGGTCGAGCTACCTCCACCATCAGTATGAAGACAGAAGATGGAGCCAAGTTCAACCAGTTTCTTCAAAATACACTCAGTTTCAAAATTCTACTCCAACGAGGGCATGCGGCCTTACTTTGGTGAAAAATGCTACACACCATACTCCCTTTTCCCCTTCCTTCTCACAGAAAACTAAATTGCTTATGTCAGCATGGACTATGGGCTCAAGTCGGAGTGTTTTCACTGGGTTTTAGTAGTGGTTTTAAGTAAGCAACTAATATTACTACTACTATTACCATAAATAATTAGTAGTGACATCCTTCCAAACCACTTGTTAGAAAAAGGCCTGAGAAACTCATGGCACGTTTTCAACATTAACAAAAATATCATAAAGGAAAAGACTGTGTTCTCATGCATACTTGAAAATTCAAAATGATCTATTTGAAATTAATTCTGAAGAATGGACACTATAATATTCTAGACCTTTACAAATACTTTAGTCAAAATTTTCCAGTTGGGGCGACCAGTGCTCAGGGATTTAGTTTTTTCTGTGCAATGAAGGCTTACTAGCTGGATCTTTGTTTCCTGCTAGCACAAGGCACAAACCTTTGAAGATCACCCACAACCCATAACTGGCAAAGGGACCTTCTGTCCTTCCTGTCTAGCTGAGAGAAATTTGGATGGAGCCTCTCTGCACTTCAGTGGTTCCCAGCTGTCTTCCTGACCTGGGTGGGCTGGCGGCAGCGGCAGATGATGCAGCCAGCACTTTTCAGCCTGCTCCATCCAACACTGGGCTAACAGCCTCCATTCAGGCTGCTCAGAAGCAGGACGGTCCTTTTTCTCCTTCATGCTCATACTGACACCGTGGTTATAAGTCCTGCTTAGGACAGGGTGCCTCATATCATGAGTACTTGTAAGTGGTGGTAAGTTGATTATATACATAAACAGTTTTCAAAGCCACATCGCTTTTCCTCAAAGAGAAAGCTGCACATTTGACTCAAAGTCTATTTTCATTGACTTCATTATTAGCTATGGTCATGAGGAAAACCAAAATCTTATTATGCAGGTACCTAAGCAAAGGCACCCTCATCCGCAAATACTGGCTTCACTGTATTCAAATAATCAGACCTACTGACATTTTATGGGAAAATTATCTCTACAGAGGACTTTTCACAGGAATATATATCTATAAAATTTTCATTTTTTAATCCTTACTACTAAGGATTTAATTGCACGTTCAGGATCTCTGCTGTGAAAGCACCCTTCTGCATCACTGGAGACACTTCCTCTGACACTCAAAATCTCAGTGAAAAATCCACAACAGTCCAAAAGCTACACAATATTCATCTTCAGTTTTCAACATAGTATCAGAATTTTTGCTATATTCACTGAAAAGACCATCAAAGGTTAGAAATTTGGATGTATTTAAGGACATGTGAAGGTTTTTTTTCATCAAAATCAATGTGCAAGTACTCCCAGTTACAGCAGAAGTGACATTTCATTTCAGAAGAACGTTTTCACATTGTCCTGCCCTAGTTACAATTAGTAGCTACTATCACTTTAACAGCTATTAGCAGCGGATACATGACTAATTATACCAGCTATAAAGTAATAGGCTGAGATTTTTGTAGTGACATTGTTATTAAAAATACAGTAGGTATTTTTACAATAGTTATATTGTATATATGTACCTAGCATACAATCATGCTTATTCATACATCTTCTTATATGACTTCACGTCAATTAATAACTGCAAAGGATCCGGCATCATACAGAGGCTGATTAGAGATCAAATCCTCAAAGCCTCATCACATCTTTATAAAACAATGCCCAGGGCCTCGGTGAGGTCCATGTTCACACTGGATACACATTTTGCAGTAGCCCCTCTCACCAGAAATGCCAAAATTAAATCCTGGATATAAAAATGCTGAAAAGTTAGGGGTATTTGTCTTCCTACTCACAATCCAAATTATAAAACCAGGGCCCAACTTTAGATAAGGACAAAGGAAGAAAAGGACCGGTAAAGGAGAAAGAAAATCAATAGGATAAATAGATTTTTCTAAACAGACTGTATTAGAGTTTTCCATGAGGTATCAACTATTCTTTAACACACAGCTGTGTGGAGCTTCTTCTTAAAAACAGTTTCTAAAGACATAAAATTAATTGCAGGGGGGTTGAGTATTGTAGAAAAGAGGTGTAGTTTTGTTGGATTTAATCCATTTAAATTTAATCCTGATTCAGTGTGAAACAGCAAAATACAAAATATAAAAAATGAAAGAATAGGAAATTATAATGGAAAGGCCAGCTCAACCCTAGCTACAGCAGTAATACCAACATTACTAGAATAGAACCATTGTAAGCAATACATCAATAGGTATGTATAATAGATACACTTAGGGCTTGATATCTGTGGTAGACCAGTTGCTCAAGGCCACTAAAATATTTATTTACATCCAACACCAGCTAAATGTGCAAGAACTTCAATTCAAATGAGCAATAGTGGAAATTTCTGTGCACTGTGCAGAATACAGAGGCTGAAATAAACTTTTGATTTCGGAACGTATTGTTAGCCTGCCCTTTATCAGTGGAAAGACCAAGAATTCTATGCGCATCCGGGAGGTATGTGGTTTAATCTGTGGTGCTGAAAAAGAAAAGTCATCAAAGGCAATCTTGAACAAAATTGCAAAGGGACAGACCATTACGCATACTTCTTTTCTCTGAAATCCTCAAAGCAATTCATGTTTGAGAGCTTGGTTTTCTGCACACTCTTTGGATATCATAATTTTGGGCTTTATTACAGGGTAGAGGTTATATTAAAGAATATTTGGCCTGCTTTTTTATTATCACAGATCTGCATGTGATCATGTTCAGTAGAAATTAAAAACGTGATGCTACATACTGGCATTGAGGTTGAGTTTGGTCAACCACATAAAATAATACTTTGCACTTTCAAATGTCTTCCATCAGAGCATACTCAAGTGCTTTGCTAACATTAGTCAAGCCTCACAACACCCCTGTGAGGTAGGTAAAATACATAGGAGGAGGAGGATTTCACTCAACTTGGACATGATAATGTCTCCGGGCACTAGGTTCACCAGCATTGCAACATAGCACAAAGGTTTAGGGCTTACTATAAGGCAAAGAGTTAACAGTACAAGACCACGGGATTCCCTCTTCTTTTGGTTATATGTGGTCAAACTAACACGTGGTGCTACAGAGCACCAAACAGTGGAGCAAATGCCCACACAAGGCTTTCATGCACCCAGTCTGCAAAGAGCACGCTCTGCACAGTAAAAGACACAAAATAAGAGGCTCAAGATGGGTCCGTCAGCTTAGTTATGGAATGTGTCTATCAGTTCTTGAGGAGCATAGTACCACGGGAATGACAGTCCAGTAAACAATACTGTCTCCACACAACTCTAATAATATCTGAAGATGCTTGGGTTTGGTCATTTTTGCATTAATATTCCAATTCACAACTTATTGGGGGTAAGCAACAGCAACCATAAAGCATGTTGGCAACTTCCACGCCTTGTGAAGGAAGCAGCCAGATAAAATGGCTGTTCTCCACAGACTCTCAACATACAGGGTCATGATGTGGTCAGATGGTTGTGACAGGCTGTGAGGGGATAAAGAAACACTGTCATACATGCTGAAGCTGTTGCAATCTGCCTCCCGAAAACTCTCTGTACTTTTGTGGGTTTTTTTTGTTTGGTTTGGTTTTTTTTCTCCACAGTGTAAACGTAGGAGAGTATTTGGCCCCCATTAGTTTTATCCTCAACACTTAGCACCAATGGTGCACACAGTCATTGTACAAGAAGCAATTTTACTGCATCACTGATCTTTCAGATTAAGGATTGAGAAAAAAGAAACAAACGTGATTAAGGAAAGCATCACCCATCTAGAACAGTCTATGTGAAATACCAGGGAACAGAAAGAAAACAGTGTTCTCTGTATTAGCCAGTACAAATAAACACACACCCCCTCCTCTCTCTCTCCATGTTTCACTTTCAAATTTGTCATAAATGGTGCATCCCATATTTGCAAAAGTATTGCCCATATAGGGAATCTGACCTGTCTTTCACAATAAATTGCTACAAAGGCTGGTCTACCACCTGCAAGACAGCCCTCGGGTAATTTTATGTCTGAATGCAAGCTATTCCTCCTTTTTGCTAACTTCCATTTTAATCTTATGTTTGTTTATAATACTTGTGCACTATCAGCTGCATAACTTATTACTGCACAGGTTGTGTGATCCTTTGTGCATACCACTACCTTGTAAAATTGCTGAGAAGGGGTGGTTCATGGATACTGTGCAATCAATGCAAAGCTCCTCTCCAACACTCCATACCTTCAGAGCTAAACACACTGTTCCACTGATCAGTAGTGAATAAATTTATACAGTTACGATGCATGGATGAAGTCCTTCTTTCTCATTCTTATTTTCTCTCTCCCCCGCCTCTTTCTGTCTTCTTGATCTCTATGTTGCTTATTTAAATACGGGAATATGGAGACTGCAGAGACAACTGGCAACTCAGAAAAATGATCTGACATCTTTGTAATCGTTAAGAGACAATCAGAGTTGTAGACTAATTGGCAGCCAGCAGGAAAGCTGACTTTACATCTCATACTGCCACAAGTTGGAAGCCTTCTGCATTTTCATAGAATCATAGAAAGGTTTGGGTTGGAAGGGACCTCAAAGACCACGTAGTTCCAAGCCCCCTGCCATGGGCAGGGACACCCTCCACTAGACCAGGTTGCTCAAAGCCTCATCCAGCCTGGCCTTGAACACTTCCAGAGATAGGGCACCCCCAGCTTCTCTGGGCAACCTCTTCCAGTGCTTCACCACCCTCACAGTGAAGAATTTCTTCCTTATATCCAATCTAAATCTCCCCTCTTTAATTTTAAAGCCATCACCCCTTGTCCTATCCTTTTGTTCACTGCAACACTGATGATTGTCGTAGATAGTCTTTGTGCTTTGTATAATGCCCATCTTTGATGTAACTGAACTCACATACAAAATGTGGCTGTTATACATAAGCATGCTAGAATACAGGCAGGGAAGGTACAAGCATGCACAAAATAGTCTTTGAAGGGTATTTTGTTTGTTTTTCTTCAACATTTACATGCACCACTTAATACCATGTTTGGTTGTGTACACTAAGGACTGGATTTCACAAGCATTCATGAACTTCTCTTCTGAAATGCTTTTTGACAATTTCACAAGAGCCCAGTGTAAAAAAAATCCCACAATTAAAAAAAAAGGAAAAAGCCCCTTCTCCCTGCAATCCGATCTTGTCTTCATGATTTTAATGTCAAACACTTCTAAAATGTCTCCTCTTTCTGTGGCAGCGCTTCCTGTTAAATGGCCAGCTGGAAGGACAGACTAGTGTGTCAAGGATTTTCTCAGCCACTGCAATAGTTCTTCCTTATAAAGCCTTTGCCACCGCACATTGGCTTCCACTGTTTCCACGGCACGAGAGAAAGAGGCAGCAGCTCCCTCTTCATAACTCTTTATAAAGTTCTTTAGCTGGAAATACAATTTAAGATGTTAAATTTGCAGGAACTAAAGAAAGTAAATATTTTCAGTGCACACAAACAAGTCAGGCATTTCGGACAAACTTTCAAGATCACTGTTGAAGTAAATGTATCGTGTAGAAAGATCTAATAGGAAATCTAATAAGACAGCAGACTATCAATTATATGTGATGCAATTGCTACACATTGCACCGGAAGATACTGGCATGTCAGTGCCGGATCAGATTAATATCATTTCCTCCTTCTCTCCTGTAGCCCAGCTGCTGCACAGCGCAGACAGCTGGGCTGTTCTAAACTTCCATTTCTACCTAAGAAACCAAACTGGGAGGACTGGAAAAGCTTCTAATTCAGGTTTGTACGCCAATATCAGCAGAAGGCAGCCCTGATGCCCTTTGGTTTTACTAAGCTTCGTAACAAATCTATTTCATTTTGATCTGCAGAACCGTTTTGATGATGTAATACAGGTCAGTTGTTTAAAAAAGGAAGGGATGGTTACAGTGTGAAGAAAATGGCAAAATAGCAAGTGGGCACTTGAATGCCTGAAACAGATACCTTCCCTTATGAGAAAACTTTGATCCTTTTCCAGCAGGCGGAAAAGGCCCTTGCTCTGTTCTTGTGTATACTCAAATTATAGCATTATCACCTGGATTATTATAGCTGATGACACTGGTGTGCTTTGAACTACTTTTAAAGTGAGAACTGCAAGGCTGATCTGCACAGTAGGCTGCTAGTTATATCAACTTGTATGAAATTAGGTGGTTTTACCAAAACTTATTCATAACTAGTTAAGTTTCGCTTCCTGGTGACACCAAATCCGTCTTGTTTATTTAAATAGAACTTCCAACATCTCGTTGTGCATGGGTTTAAAACTGAAAAGGCTGATCCTGCAACTATCTTACTCCTATCACAGCTAAAAGCATAGGAGGAACCTGGAAGCTATCAAAATCAGACTTTACCTGATCTCTGTACTTTCCATACCAAAATGTTTACAAGGTCAGTTTCTTTTAGGGGAAGTATAAACAGGCAGCCTGCCAATGCTACCATGGAGATGGAAAGTAAGACTACAGAAGGCTTCCTTGTACAGGGAAGACACTCAAATACGGCCAGCACTGTCCTTACCACCCAGGGTAGCTTTGAGGAAACCAGCTGCAGCTCTTCCCTAAGTTCCTGAGGCCACTAGATTTGAGTGCAGACAAACGGTAAATGGACACAAAAGATCACAGAACAATCAGAGTTCAATTAATGGTGATTATGGTGCATAAGAACCATTTGATCCATCTGGGGTAATGTCGAGCAGCTGCTAAGCAGAGCATAACACAACTGCACAACTACCTCAGTCAGGGCAGATGTGAGGTTAAAATGAGAAATCTTTGCAATCTAAATAAGAAGTACTTAGCATTTAGAACAAATTACTGTGGTGTCATTTGGCCAGAATATTGGGTTAACAGCTTTTCTCACATGGAAATACTTTATGTAAAAGAAAAACAGAGCAGGCACTGGCAGCTTCTGCTTTCAACACTGAGCTGGCTGCCCTCTGCAACACAAATTAATATGGATAGAAAGGTCTCCAGTTTTTCAACCAATAGTCAAGAGAAAAAAAACCAAACCTAGATATCCAGCCAAGCAGAGAGAAATGCCTGCATCACCCGCCTCCTGACACCACCTCTAACCACTCGGGTGCCTTCGCAATCTGCTCCTCACCCTAGTGCTGCCCAGCTGCAGCACAGGCTTGCTACTCTGGCTCAGCAACCAGAATTTCTGGACATCTGACACCTTATTGCTCCTGCCCTACTCCCTGCTTACAACAAATGCAGCCTCATGTGCCAACTGTAATTTAAAAATTACCTCTCTTAGTTCTCCTTCGGTATTGAGGAATTCTGTGACCCCACTGATAAGCTTTGAATTCATGAATAATGCTTCTCCATACCTGCAAGGACAAAAAGAAGATGCACAGAGAGTTAGTGCAAGTGTCAGGCCAGCCGAAAATTAGAAAGCAGTCTTCTGTAAGCAAGGGAGAAGGCATGGGATTGACTCTGGGGAACCAAAGGAATAGCATAGGAGTTGGACCTGGACTGAGATCTTCTTCTAGGCTGAGCTATTCATAGTTAACTTTTAGTTGGATGCTACTAAGCAAAATGGGCTTAAACACAACCGCAGATGAGAGCTCCAGAGAAGGAGAGAACCGAACCACACCACCACCTCATGCTTAACAAAACAGCTTTCCATGTAATGGCACCAAGCAGCTCAAAATGCAGATGCCAAAGAACGAACGGAGCAGCAGCTATGAGGAAGTAATCTGAGGAATCCTTCTAGCTGCACCATTAAAACAGAATTTCTGAAATGCTGCAGTTTTCTCTGCATTTTGTATTCATCCACCTCATCTACATTACAAATAGCCTCTAGATAAGTGAACTGAATCAAATTCTCTTGTTCCAGTACCTGATAATTAAAATAAATAATACTGATAGAGAATAATACTGCTAAAATAATCCCCTGGGCCATGATGTAGCATCTTCAAAGGACCAATCTGGAATGAAAATTTGAAAGCTTGGGCAAGGAATATTTAAAGGTCAACGTATAACGTGGTAGATTATTCAGTGGCAATCAGCAATGACCTTCCGCAGGTAGTTGCTCTGAAATTGGCCATTCAAATCCTGCTGTTTTACTTGCTTTTCCACAAGTTTTTTTCAATCCCCCAAATGAAGAATCTACATCACTTACAATGTTACCCAGGCTACTCCTGAATTTTTGCATTTCATGTTGGAATAGTCTGTGGGTTTATTTTTTTCCAAAGCCTTTAGCATGGAGAATGTAATTCCATTGGAAACCAAAAGCAAGTATTTTATTTCAGTTCAATGTCATTCAGCATAGCAAAAGGCACTTGACAAACAGTTATCCTTATCTTTATCTGCACATACATCCGAAGCAATATCTAGCTAATCTGAACATGACTGCTTTTAAGATAGGGAATCCAGCTCTCCTGTCAGACATGTGTAAGTACTACCAATAGACTTTAGTGCAATTAAGTTTATCAGGGGAAACCATTCAGTTCATACCCTGCTTTTACAAACTGATTCAGAGAAGCAATTCAAAATTCAAAGTCAAATGAACTAGCACAGTCACAGCTTTCTGTTCGCCTCCTATTAATTCTAAATTAATTACCCTTAAATGCTTAGGTGCTATAAGCCACAGTCCTTTCAAAAGGGAGAAAGAAAGAGAAAGGGAAGGTGACAGAAAGAGGGATAGGGAACCATGGTTTTGAGAAGAGTCTGTTTTAGGGCAGGTGTACACTATGTTGCCTGCTACCTTGAGCTTGTGTGAGGGGAAACACAGTTATACGTATCGAAAATCCCACTCCCTGACCACTAATAAGAGAATTATTCATAGATATTTCAGCAAGTACATCTCTCTTTCCAAAACTTCAGTCACACTGACATATGCGGGCATCCAGAGGCAAACGCCTCCTATGGGAAGTATTGACTTCATGGTCCTTTAAGCACATTTAGGTTTTCTAACAAAGCCCTTTATTACTACAGTCTCAGCTTAGCCTCATAATTGACTGCTTGGAAAATTGGAAGCTCCTCTTGATGGGGTCTTTTGACAAGGTTACCAATCCACTTTGCAGAAGCGACCTCATAAGAACAGCTGCAGGGATTTTATTTTTGTTGCAGGCTGTACACAGTGCAAACAAAAAGTAGCAGAATTCCTCCCACTGAAAATGATCCCTTCATGAAACCTGTGCTGCTTACTGTCCATTATGCATACTTGGTAAGAAGTCAGCCACTAACAGCAGTTTCTAAATGGGTTCCACTGGTGAAAATTCTAGAAAAGCCACCTCCCAAAATACTACTTTGCAGGTGTGAAACATAAGAATAAATAGAAAAAGTATTTGGTCTTGCAAGTATCTGTCTTCCCACCCTTCGCAGGAAAGACAACAGCACTGTAGAACCAGGACTTTACATGCCTCAGCACCCTGGAAACATCCCGGCATCATGGGCTCTCCATCTTTTCCTTCTACTTCTGAGGACGTGAACCTCCAAGGCCCCACATTTGTACAGGTGAACTCAACTTGAGAGGCAGCATAGTACATTTACTTTGGACAGATGTAAATGGCTTCACAAATATTGTCAAGTTCCCAAATGCTGACAAATGAATCAGGAGTTGAGAATGAAGGATTTCTTATAGGCAGTTGTCGGATTAAATTTTCACACACAGACACACACATGCACACACGATGAAGATGATTTAGGATCCAAGGTAGTGCACACTCAGGTAACAGGAATTCAAGCATAGTATTTTCAATTCTCTTTTTCAGAATTTAAGCAGTCTTAGTTCCATGGACTTCTTACGGAAGACTTGTTGGGCACCTCAATTTCCAAGTCACCTTTTAAATGGGATCTGAGTGATTTTGAAGACTTTATAAATTATCAGTATCTTTTAGACAATGTGAATGCAAGCATAGTGTAAAAAAATAAAGGGATAACAATATTTTGTTGTCATTCTAACTCTTTCACATGCTGTGTTTTAAGGTTAGAGGAAAGAGCGCTATAGTGTAACTTAATCACCCTCAGCTATTTCCTATCACTATATCAAATGCCTACACATTTTATCATAAATTCAATGGAAAATACTATTGAGATATTATCTTATCAAATTAATGTTTCATACAAAGAATTTTAATTTTAAATAAAATTAAATAATAAATTATAATTGTAGAAAAGAGATGCCTTGGGACGGAGTTTACATGAACTATAATTCTGCAATAAAGCTTGTATTTTAAAAATGTACTAGTGTGGCAAGCTTAAATCAGAAGCCTAATTTTGCATTCTATCATGTCACTGTTTCACTGAACATTAAAGGACGTGGTGTTAGACTACTCCCACCCTCCCAAAGTTTCTCTCTAAAAGTTTTAATCTATGATTACAAAACAAAGTTATTTTTAACATATATCACATATATACAGCTTGCATGAACTATTTAATTCCACTGCACTGAAATTCTTGGCGATTGATAGTAACTCAGCTGGATGTCCCTCTTAGAAAAATGCAACTGCTACAATCCTTTTGGTGGCTCTGACTTGTGGTTGGAGATTAAAATGAACATAGATAACTTAAAGTTAGTGTTGGGCAAACAGACAGATCCTTTGTTATTTCGTCATTAGAAAAAGGACAGTAACAGGTTTTTAAATGAGGCCTTGATGATTGTTAGGAACTCAGAGATAACAAAGTGATCCATTCCAAGCAAGTGAGATAAATAAAATCCAAATTTTAGGGGAAGTTAAGCTATTTAACATTAAAACACACCAAAATCTGGCATGTGGCATAGTTTGCTAAATGTTGTCCATTTCTCTACACTGCTTCACCTTGTCCATGTCTACAATCACAGGTGTTAGCAAGGTTGTCAGACAAACGTACTTCCTAAGGCAGGAGACAATGTGTTTGTAGCAATACAGCTTTTGACAGATTTATGTCTAAACTCCGAATAAATCCCTGGAGGAACCTAAAAAATTATTTGCTACCCAGAGCATAACTAGCTGCACTGGGTTGCATAACAGTACTGGGTCTGTCATCCACCTTCTGTGTAGAAGTCCAGTTCCTGGAATAATCATACCAGAAGCCAAGGATTCTTAATTTTAAAACTTCAGCACTCAAAGCTTTTTGGAAATTGCTTTCAAGAAGGATGCTTTTGCAGTATAAACTCTCCAAACCAATTCCAGCTCAAACCGATTTTCACAGCTCAACTTCTTCTAAAATGCCACTATAGTATAACACATTATCCACAACAACATGAACAACTTTGAATGTTTAGGAAAGTTTCAAAGTCTCTGAGTTTCCTTGACTCTTCTTTTGATGCCGTGAAACATATAGTGAGTTTGCACCTGTATATATCAGGTTGCTTAAATACAGCATCATAAATATACAATTTCAAATATTCTGTGGTCCACTAGATGGCTCCTCACAAGTCCAAATGGAACAGATCTCCAATACTTTTTCTGCCAACACTATGGGAGAGGCCTGGCATGGGGTGTCTGAATTTCTTGGACAACTGCCTTTAAGAACTTGAACCTCATCGGAGTTGTGGTCCCTTGCAATCTGTCAGTATCAAACGAGCTGCTGTGAAATCTTCCAAACCCTTAGGCTGTCCCTAAAGAACTAATGAAATTTCTCACTTATTGAAGTAATATAAAAATCTTCATCAAAAAGGATTTTAAAATGTTGACTGGGCTTCTGAGTAGCACCATGTAGCACTTGTTCAAAGAGAAAGACAAGTCTCCTTCCTGTCCACCTACTTTTAATTCAAAATGTTGCTCCTCTATTACCTGAAACTCACTTGAAACACAGAGTGGAAGGAAAGGGGATTGCACTATATTGGTATCCTTTTGAAAATGGAAATGTTTCAAAAAGGATTTGGTGTTTCTTCCCACAGTTGAAATAATGTTCTTAAAAATATTTTCTTTTCTATTAGACTTAAAATCAGCAAAATTCCTTTGGGAACTACTGCTTTTTTATCTGTGTAAAAGTAGAACTGCAGCACTTGACATATAGCTAGAGTTCATCATCATAAGCTGCGATACAATACAGTAATATATATATATACAGATGACTGCTAAGAGATAAATGTTTCTATGTATGTGTGTGATAGTCCATAAATAAATGCATTTATGACTCACATGCATGTATTTCATATTTAGAGACATCTCTATTTATGGATTAAAAGAGAACAGACTAGATTCAGGAGCTTACATGAATACACACATATACAATACTTACACAAATTACATCAAAATAAGAAAATGAAAACATATTTAGACTTTTCATCTTTACCTAGCGTTTAATATTTTCCATTTTTCTCTGAAAAACTTCCAAGCAAGATCCCTTCCGTGTGGATTTCGAGCTACATGGATTATCACATCAATTGCATCCTGATCCAGGACAACTTCTGAGTTGAGAGACAAATTCAAAAGCCTAGTGGGAGAAACAAGGGAAAAAAAAATCCTATTTAGTTTCACTAACACACAGTCTAATAACAGCACATGAGAAAACTCTCAGAAAAAAATATTAATCACTGCCAAATGGTTTATTTAAGTCTCCAGGCAAGTGCAGTGGTTTATTGCCATGATTCCAAAGACCAGACACATTTCAGAATCAGAAAACCTTGATGTAAAAGGATTTCAGTAAAAGCAGAGTGGAATTTTACATGTGCATTTTTATGAAATCAGTAAGATCAGACTGGTCAATACATTTAAATAAAGCATATGCTAACAAAAAATAATAGAAATTATAGGATTTCAAATATTTTCAATTAACATGGGAAAATTTGGAAGCAAAAAGACATGGTATGTGTCGATTTTCCTATGTATTAAGGCAGAAACATAAGACAGTTTAAATAAACAGTAAGTCTGTGCTTGAAAAGCAAACTTCTTTCATTTACACCAGAGCTCAAGTGATGATCCATAAATGTTGAAGTGATTATTGGTAATACTCAGATAAAGATATATAATGTTTTTGTACCTGTTGAGCAAGTTTCTGTCATCACTGCAAGTTAAGGCTTCTAATAATATTTTCTTCTCAGACACTGCTGTGGTAGAATGAAATTTCATCCAAATGAACTCCCATACATCTTCATCCATCAATGAAACTCCCGTACAGTAGACAATGTCTCTCACATTGAGTGGGATTCTGCAAAAGAAATCAGTAATACCCTTGTGGTAAATAAGCAGCCTCCTGATATTGGAAACAAAGGAGGAACACCATTACACTTATGAGACTCCAAAATTAAAGTGCAACAGTAATCTTATTTTGGAAAATTACATTTGCATCCCTTCACTGACACCAAAACCTTCCAGGTCATCCTAACAGAATTTCTAATGCTTGCCATTCTTTTCATAATGCTGTCATACTGTCAAGAGACTATAAATTATGGTCATCCAGTTCATCAACACATAATCTGCCACATAACCTGCAGGACAGGTAACATAAGCTCTACAAATTAGCACAGGATCTTATCACTCTGTTGCTGGGCTCTAAGCCAAATCTCTTCTTCTTGTCCTGAGGTTTTAGTACAGGAGCTGACCAGCCAGAAACTCCTCCTTGCTTGTCCTGTAAAGTGCTCCATTTTCATATAGTCACATACAAGTAAAGAAGGATGTGCTGAGACAATGCTACTTTAAAATGGTGTTTTCAGGAGTGAAGAAAATAGAACAAACTGTTCATTTCTTCAGCGTATTAATACCAGTACAAAACCAACTATGCCATAGGATGGTCGTGAACTGTGATTACTGTTCAAGTAATATAAACTCAGACTACAGTTAAATGAAAGCTTCTTGAAGCCAAATTCAGACCTAGTATAGGATGTGCATATGTACCATTTTCTTCTAAAAAGATCTCAGCTGGGCTTTCAATTTCCTACCCTGCTTATGTTTTCTATACAAGCACAGAAGCTGAAACATTTATAGAAGCAGAAACATTTCTGAGTTAAAGTGCATTCCTGCAGATGAAACTAGACATTTCTCAGAGGAATATGTTTCTGATTTGCATGAAAGAATGCCCTCTTTTTGTTGTTATAAATTATAACAAAACACAGTTTTCTAGTTACTAATAGCTGGGCTGAAACACCTCTGGAGCTACATGTGCAAGACCTCTTTAGAGAATCTAGAAGTACAGACAGCTGCTGCCAGTGTCTGAGCAGTAATACAGTGGGACAACGAATGGTACTACCTCTGTAAAATTCAATATCAAATCTTACACGACACAGGCAGAAAAGGTTACATCAAAACTTTAATTATAAGGCTTTCACTAAAGTCTTGGACCATAGACTGGGCTATCCCAGTCAAGAACTCCAGAAAAAAAACTTTCTTCCACTGATCTGCGCTCTGTGATGTCTGTTTTTGTTAAAAAACTTCAGCTGATCTCTGGCCATGTCTGAGTCCATGGAAAATGAAACCAGTGTGGCTTTTCAGCATTTGAAAGTTTTGATTCCTCTTCAGTACTTCAGAAGGAAGTAGGCAAGGTAAGAAAACATATACGGATGACTGTGAAGGGCTGCCACCTGTTGTTGCCGCTACGGGGTTTGCTGGTCCCAACATTTACTATGCTTTCTTGAGAAAAAGAATAAAAGGAATATGTAGCTAAATTAAGACAAAACTGGGGAAAGTGCACTCCTCCTCCTATTGGCTGAAGAAACTTTTTTGTTATGCTTTTTCTGAGCAGTATGAACTCCTGAGGTCGAGGTTTTATTCACGTTCTCTGGCAAGTATAGTCATCAGCTCAGTGGGCATATCTGCAGGTTTAGATGCAGTCAGTCACATGAATTTTGCTTCTGCTGAGCTGACATGGCTCAGGACAGTACTGTTTCTTGGAGATTTTTTTAGCAGAGTCCAATGCTAACAGAACCACAAAAGGCTGCCTTAACTAGTGCTGAGGTGTTTTGCATTTGATGCAGACAAACCCAGACATTTACTCTGGAGTAAACTCTCCAAAGCAAAACTGAAAGGGTAGGCAAGAGAAATATAATCCATTTTAAAGTAGCTAGGAATATGAAACTTTTAACTATGTGCAGCATGCACCAGCAATATTGCCTTCTAGGGTTAAATCGGAAGTACAGTGTCTCGTCTTGTTGCTACAAGAAGTCCAAAGGCAACTGAGGGACCTCAGGGCCTTGGATGACTGTTAAGCAATCAGGAGCACATGTAGCATTCTTCCCTATCCTTCCAGTTGTAGAGAATGATGAGGGAAGAAACAGGAAGAGCCAGCAGATCAACACCTGGTTCAAGATCTCAGTTTCATCTTCTCCCACCACCAAATCACCAAATCTCCTCCCATCACCAAATGTGAGAACATGTCCATCCCAAGCCATACCAGGCAATCAGCATTGCTATGGTTATGACCATATAACTTAAGCAGTTCCTACACATCACCAACACATAGACAGGACCTCGAAAAAATGCAGGTTCTACTGTTCCACCCCCTTGATGCTTCCTATTACTTTCTTAGATTTTTTTCCTCAACGTTCAGATGAAACAAAAAAGTCTGGCACTGAGAAAAGTCCGTACCTTTCCTTAAATTTACCCAGTATCAATAGGTTTTGGCTTATGTATGGTCTACGCAACTGCTTCTGTGGTCTCTATAGAACTGCTACACCAAGACCAAGGAAAATATATAATCCTCAAAGCTGACCAGATCTATTAAAAGAAACACTGTTTAATCATACATGGGCAGTAAAGAAAAAAACATTATCACTTTCAACAGTCTTTCCATACTACTGAGTTTTGATTCTCAGAAACTGATTTGATATTAGTTAAATGTGAGTTTGGTTGACATTTACAGAATTATCCATGTGCTAGGTGCTGAATTTCCATTTCACTGTAATGGGATTTGTACTTCTTACATGAAAGTCTATCATTAAGCCCTTGTTCAATATTTCAAACATTAATGAATATCAATAGTTTATTTTTCTCCCATTTAACCTTTCTTTCTAAAATTGCATGCAAAGGAAACTGCATATAATTGAATCTATTACAGAAAAACACATGAAATCAAGACATACTAAAATTAATGGAGCAGATTATTTAGGCTCTGCCTTTGTGTTGGTTTAAATTAACTCAGAACGAGGCTTAAAGTTTTCAAAATAGCTGCAAGTCTCAAAACTGTAACAGCAACTACAGTAACATAAATATGCAGCCATATACACATACACTGCATAGAACATGAAAGTGATACTAATTATTATTGCGTCTTGATTTTCTGATACACTGTTATTTGTCCTTAAAGCACAACTTCCTTACTAGTTATGTCTTTTTTTGCTTTTCGTTAGGGATTTAACACACTGACAGCAGCCATAGGAACATATGCTCAACTAAAAGGACTAAGGGATGCTAACCTGACCATGGGACCAAACAACCCATTGCCCCAAATCTTTCTTATGATGTGACATCTGAATATGAAGAGCAGCTGAACCCAGTCAAGCCTTATTTCAATCAAAGAACGACTTCGTATCGTGACACACAAACAATCATATTTTTAGAAGCACACGTGGTTCTTTCTGAGCTTTGCCAGCTAAACATTATCTTTAGTTTACTGCAAGAGATGCAACTCAACCAACACATTCTCTAAGGAACTATAAGGCACCTGGAAAAGGTAATTCCTTTTTGGTTGATTGCCCCATTAATTCAGGTAGGAACTGTGAGCTGGAAGGACTGCCACTCTGTGTTTGGCTAGTACAGTCAGCAGCAGAGGTACCTAGAAGTGGATGTGTAACCCCAGAAAGGTCAGCATTTCTCACTCAGGACGTTTGTATTTTTGGAAATTTACAGTAAACCATACAAATTCAATGGGCTTTCCCAGCTACTCAGATGGACATTAACCCACAAGATTAATGTCTTTTTACGTTCTAAGTGCCAAGACTAGTGACTTTAGTGGTTGTAAAGTCAGTAACCGCAGGATTATTTACATGCTCTGGGAAGGAAGGAAGACATAAGACGAGTGATGGCACTGATCCCATGACCATAGCCTAGATGTCATCATGTTTCTTGCTAATAAAACTTTGTTGCACCAAACTGGTAATAGTATACTTGCAGTGCTGCAGCAGATCTACTCAGTATCATCCAACCCATTGCTCCAGGGAAGGTTTTCGGTCTCTATCAGCTAAGTCATTAGGACAACGTGAAAAAAATCAGCCGCTACAAACCAAGACATCAAAACAAATACTGATTTTATAGGGCTTAGGTTCAGAAACTACAAAACTTATGGCTATGAAAACCTACGAATTACTCCTGTGAGAGGCTTGTAATCAAGACTGTAGGCAGGGGAGTTCTTCTTGTGGAAATGAAAATTGTTTATGAAAATGCAAATATCCCCAAAGTCATTTCCCTTTAACTATTGCCTCAACAGAGAACCCTCTAATTGAATTTTCTCCATTTGTGGGGATTTTTGCTTTCTCTCTCCTCCAGTCATTATGGGCCTGTATTTCATCATTATCTAAACATGTGAAATCTCCCCAGCCTACATATTTTTTAATTTTATAGCTTCATGGAAAATGTTGTTCTAAAATTGCAGTTCCAAGGCACTAGATCAGCATGTGGAACGTTTTCCCCATGTATTAACTGAATCAAGTGGATAAAACTACCACTGTTTCAGTACTGCCTAGGTAGTAACACTGCAGAACATTATCCCCTTCTTACATTAAACCTCATCTGGGCCTTCAAGGCTGCTCTCATTTTTAAAGAGCTAATACGACTGATGGATACTTCAGAAGAATAAAGATAAACTTTTGAAAGCATCACTTTGAATGGCTTTTATTTGAAAACTGATCCAATTTATTCAACTTTATTTTTCTTACTTAAGAGATATGATGGTGAGAATGAAATATGTAGCTAGCAGAGCTCTTGTTTAAAAATTAAACACTTTGGGGAAAAAAGTTAAAAATTAAACAGTTAGAAAAAAATTAATTAAAATCGTGCTGTGCCTTTACAAGGATTTTTTTTTTCAAGAGCGAATGATAAAGCTCTACAATGAGCTAAGAATAATCTTCTAAGTTATAATTAATTGGTACATACTTGCTCCTATTTAAATATGTTCTAACAATTGGAGATACACTTACAAAATTGGACCATAATTATTTATCTTCTGGGCAAATTGTGTTCTAATTTTTTAAAATGTAATTGCACATAGTTTAGACAGTTCTTTGATTAAGTGACAAATTTCAATACTATTTAGGGTACTATTTGACAAAGAAAATTAATCAGAAACATTATTCTTTGTTTTTGCAACTATTTAACATTTAACTTTAGCCTATTTTTCTTGATGACTATATTTATAGTCTTGCTTAATAGGTTACAAGGCTCAGATAAGAAAGAAACCCAAAGTATTGGTACTTTGTTGGCAGATCTGTAATACAGATTCTGTTATAAGGAACAGCACCACACCAGGTCCATTTTTTAAGAGGGCAGTCCCAAAGCTTATACTCCCATTCTCTATTACAAACTCCGGGAGCCATGCTGCTGGCACCAATGTGCACACAGAGGAGGGGAGGATCCTTTGCCATAGCATATACCCAGTCGGAGGAAAAAGGGCAGAATTTCCGCTTGAAAACCGAGGCACAGAGCTGTGATGGACTTGACATTCAGACGCCTGGCACACATTGAGTTTAGGGGATATTAACTGAGGATGTGGCTACTCAGGGTGTCAGTGGCAAAGATTTTAACGACTGAGTGGTGAGTTAAGCACTTTGTGAAAATAATCTCTCAGTAGATATGCCTTGTTTTCTCCTTTTTGGACAGCTTTTGTAACAAAATATATGGTCCTTTCTGTTCAGCTGTTTTGCAGAGTTGTGGAGAGGTCATTCCCTGAGAGAAAATTCAAGACAAATCTATTTAACTTCTGAGGATTGCAAGTTAATTACTGCTAATCCATAATTGCTACACATTTGGTCATTTTACTGTGATGACAAACTAAGTCAGAAAGTAAAAATTCTACCTGAACCAGCTGCCTCATAAAGCCCAGTTTTGTCTTTTACAAGACAAAATCCTCTCTCTTTTCAGACACACTCCCCAGATGGTCTTTCAGAGCACTAACTCCTTGATTAACTCATGCATTCAACAGTGTTTTCTTCCTCCTTAAACAGTTTTATTGACTTGAGTGCAAGAATCTACTCAAATGTTGTAACAACCTATTAATTAGTTAAATCACTTCAGCAACATTGGCTGACTCTTGCTGGCAAAGCTCCAGTAACATTTCAAAATGCATGAACAGCTATGCCTGAATTTTTTCAGTAATTAAAACTTCTAGGGGTTGAGAACACAGAAGAAGGGATCATTTTATTGTTTTACATTTATCAGACATTCATGTGTGAAAAAAGCGAAAATAACTCTCATTTTTTCATGTTTGCTGCTAATGATTTCCAAAAATAGCTGGTGGGCATCAAACTGAAAAAAGCTAGCGCCTCTTCCAAGCAACTAACAAAAATAATTAACCTGTTGGCCACATTCCCACAAATACTTATGTAGGTGGTTAAACTTAAGTGCATTTACAAGTTGTTGCAAGACTGTAGCACTAGTGTGCCCATGTGAAATCAACAAAATTATGTACCTCAAATCATTAGAGAGAGAAATACAGGAGGAGGAAAAGGAAAATTAAAAAAATGCTTTGTTTGGAAAAACATTTGATTTTCTATCAGCCGAGACAGACTTCACTGAAATTATTTCAATTAATTTGCTATTTACCACTCCCACAGATCTATGGATAGCTTCATTTATAGATATGTACAGTCTCCTGTACACACTGGCAGTGCAATTTGTTTTTCTGGTGGCATCTCCATTGAGTAGTTAAATCCAAGTAAGCACACACTGCCAATTGAGGCAGGTGGATGGACATGAGTCCATTGCTCCTTGCAGCATAAATACAAATTCTGCAGAAACAGGTATGGAGATTTAGTAGTCTCAAATCAGGCTTGTTGGTTATCACTGCTTTTGTTCAAATTACATAGTGTAAGTAGTCTTACTTCCACCTTTTTTAAGACTGATAAAGAATTAACTAGTGTCCCTAACAGTCATAGCAATGTGACGGAAGTCTTTGAAATGGCAAAGAGGAGTCACTGGAAAATCGCATATCCACATTATTACATTTGAAAAGATTAAATGAGTTAATTGAGTACTAGGATGCAATCATTCAAGATACTGGTTTCATTTTTTAGTAACAAAAAGTCATTCGTCCTTTAGTGGTCGTAGGTTCTTTCGTACTACTAGATCTGTAGTGCAAAATGACACACAGATGTGTTCTGACTTGAAATTCACAAACTGAACAGGAGAATTCATGGCGTATTCTCTTTTCAGAGATCTGGCCCCATCTCAGTACCCCAAGACTTCTGAGAACAACCTGGATGATTAGGGACCAGAACAGACTCAAAATATCTGGACTTGCATTCAGGATCCTTTGGTAGTATGTACTTATCATTCACAAAGACAGACGAATGCATACTTCATTAACCCATGGGCTACAGAATGGATGCTGACTCCAGTCTAACTCAGTGCAGCAGCCTGCACTCCACTGCAAACATCATCTATTCCTCTATGCATTGCTTTCCTGAAAAAAGAAAAAAACCAATCCCCATGCCTTCCAACCTTTTGTGTTAGAAAGTGTACACTGAAAGTACACACAGGATTGCAAAGAAAAAAGCATTAGAAACAAGCTAAGTATTGAACATCAGCTCTACTTATCAAATAACATAGCGAGCTTAGCTCTGTGGATCAAAGATTAGCAGATTGTTATCAACCATGAGGTCAACATAGCAGGTGCAAGGACAAGAGACACCAAATTTGTAGACATTAGAATGCAACTCTTATTTTATATAAATTTTATGCAGTAGAATATTGGATTTCCCAATTTTTTTCAACTGATGATATCTGCAAGGCAATATTTCAGGTAAAAAAAAAAACCTGATCAGAGTGCTTGTGACAGAAGAATAATATTAAAAATAGTAAAAACTGCATTAAATCTAAAATCACCCCAAAGTGATATGAAGCCCAGATCCATCAAACGCATTTACTCTAAGTTTTGTAGGGGTATTGAGACACTTCATTAAGGTACCAATGGAGGTTTCCATTTAAAAGGCAGCAACCAAGAAACAGCAATGGACACAATTCTAACGAAGAAAAAAACGAGCAAACTGAAGTGGTTATGACTAGCTAGGGGCCTTCCAATGGGTTCAGTAACATCTAGAGAAAGATCACCACTTAATTGTGTTTGATGCAGTACTGTCATCTTCCACTGCTCACTGTTGCATAATACCAAAAAAGAACAGCATCACCACAGCTTTACTAACAGAACCAGAATAGAAGCACTCCTTTTTTCTGCTGAAGGCAAAATCAGCTGTCTCAGTTCAAAGCAGCTCTCTCACATGTTCACACTATTCTGTCTAACTTTGCCTCAAGCAAGCATACATCCACAGTCTACTTTGCCAGCAGAAATATGTATGTGGCAACCTGCAGCTGATGGATGGTAACAGTAGCTGGAAGAAAATCATGCCTGCATCCACAGAGAGATTTGAAAAAACATGTTTGTGTGCATGGGTAAGTTATGCTTTGAGCCATCACAGTGTGTACTCACATGTTACCTGTTGTTATGATATCTCCTGTCAGGAGTTTACAGATCGCAGCTCTCCACACATTCTTTCCTGAACCTCAGAAATACAAGTTCATTCAGTCTATCCAAGGCAGAAAGACTGAAAATGCTAATCCTCTTAGAAACATGTTTTTCTTTCAGAATAGACAGGCAGTGAAGGTTAAAGGGGTTAACAAGGCTGATTCTCAAGCTCAGGCAGGCAGTGTATGGTAATTTTGTTAATTTTTAAGGCTGAACCCACAATGCTGTTATATCTAAGGAGTGTGAATAATGTATTTCTTCACACATGAAAAGGCTTCACAGGGATGAGCTCAGTTAAATGAAGGTAGAAGCAAACATCTTTATTTTCAGCCAACAGTAGCTTCTCTTGTACAGCATTCTGCTGTGGACTGAATCCCAGTAACCTTACCTTCTCAAACTACATGGGAAATTTCAATGTGTTTGTATGTTTTCTACTAGGTATGTATTCTTCTGAACGTCAGCATGGGAGATTCAAGGCTTTACATTGCTCCAGTACAAAAGTGGCATATACCCCAACTTAAAAGAGCAAAAATGTTTGTGTTTATATTAACCATCATGTCAGAAGTCCATGCAGACTTTCAAGCAAAATGTGCTGGAGCCATCAGTCATTTTAAAAGAGTAAAATGGTTTAAACAGTGATTGAAAAGACAATAAGCCATACCTGGAAGTCTGATCTCAGATTTTCAGCTGAAAGAAATCACATATTTTTTAACAATTGCAAGGATTAAAATATTATATTACTAGACCAATACAACCAGATGTCTCCTTACAGCCTCTTCTATATGTGATGATGCTATGTGCTTGGTTTACTAGCCTGTAAAGCCAAACTTCTATTTTAGAGTTATGTTCCTTGTTTTAGCATCATGTTTTGCCCTATGAAAGTCATGGTGAGCGATACCACCTAAAGCCGTTCTTTGCATACCAAGCAATCCTGGTATTTCAGGTACTCAAGCCTCCTTCTCTCAGATGAGTGCTCTCATCTTTAGGCTGGAGAGCTATATTTTTTCTCTTTCGAATGAAGCAAATCCCAGCGGTTGAGATTCAATTAGTGGAGGAAAGAGTACTGTGGTGTCTTAGTCCTGTCCCAAACTCCTCACAGGAAAGTGATCAGGGTGGTCTGGATGGGGCAGATGCAGGACTGAGGTACTAAACTGAAGCTCTACCACAATCTCAGGACTGCTGTTTGAAACGAGGTTGGGGAGCAGCTCCTCTGCCAGCTGTGTTTGAAAATAAAAGGAGCAGACCTTTCCCTGCTTTAGGGACACTATTGAAAGGCATCTTTTGGAAGGACTCCCACCCCTGTGATTTCCATTTACATATCCATTTGATACAGGTATCTTTCTATCAGTAGAACTGACCCCTAAGAGGGCCCACCTTCTCTTCAGGCTCCTTTTAAAAGGCTCTTTACTCAGCATAGTGGCTGCCACCAACCTCATTTAGAGGTTCCCAAATCCCCTTGCAGGAAACGTTAAGTTGAAGCACCTGATTCTGCCCCGTGTCACTAAGTGACACCTAAGTCACTTTAAAAATTCAAGCCTTCAGGCCTCTCAGCTGACTTTCACACATGGAGGCTAATGTTGCAGATCACATGTGTAGGTTTTTTACTAATTCCATAAGCAAATCTGCAGTTGGAAACCTAATGGTTTTTTTCATATAGTGACAGAAACACAAAAAGGACCTCTGGCTTTGAGCTATGAATGACCATTATTTTACTTGGTGAGCAGTGGCAAATTATTTGCACAGTAAAGAACATGTAATTACAAAGTACAAACAGTAACTGATTATTATGATTATTTCAATCCCCTACAGTGAAGCATAGAAGGTAATTAATTTCTGGACCTACCACACTAAATATAATGACTAGAAACCACAGCAACTGTAGGCATACGCTGGTAAAACAGAGTTAGATGTTACTGTATTTGTTTATTACCCAACACTTTATCCATAATTAAATGCTAGAAGTAAAACAGAAGAAAACATTTCAAAAGAACTTCTAAAAAGCCACACATTAAAAATATGGCTAGAAAGTTACGAATTTTAGCATTTCTACAGTATTATTAATTTTACATTCTCTGTTACGCTTATTCAAACCTTGACTGCTATAACTTTCAGGGGATCGAAAACCTCCTTTACATGACTTACTGCCTGTGCATTAATGTGATATTTAACACCACATATTAATTTAATACTACCCTACTTCTGTATTTATTAGAATCTTAGGACACAAGCCTAATTCCCTAGTCTCACTTTGGGGTCTACTGCTTTGAAGAATTTGTGTTCCTTCCAACATGCACTCCTCGTGCATTAGCTAATGGTATGAAACACCTCCTCTTCCAGAGTAAGGTTTTTGTGAGTGAATGGGTAAAAAGGTTGCAAATGAGCTGTTATTTTTACTCTCATAGTCAAACTGAAATTATACCTGAATATAAAAATGTCTCTGAGCTCTCTGGAACTCTATCTTTGTGCCCTGGCTATGCAAAGCCAGCAAGACTGGGCTTTCTACAACACAACGTTTTTGTTCTGTTTCAGAAGAGGGAAGGGCATCTACGAGAACTTCTAGAATAGTTTTCAGCAGACAGAACTTTACTCATTGTTGACAGAACAGGCTAGAATACATACAGTTTCTGCAACTGTCACGAGCTTTCCCCACCAGGCGTTGTCAGAGAAGTCTGGAGAAAGATGAGCAGCATCAGTTTCCCCTTCTTTGTGAGGAAACAATCTCTGAGGAATTCCTACAGATTCTGATGTGGCTGTTTGCAGAAAATTCACAAACAGCTGTTAAGGGCACCAAACTGAGCAAAACACTTGACTGACAAGAAAGAATAAGAAATGGCACCTGTTGGATGTGCTCTCTGCATGTATCTTTAAGTTACCTGCTTGCTCTTCGCATCTGAGCTAGCTATTGTCTCTGAATCACAGTCATAGAATGGCTTGGGTTGGAAGGGACCTTAAAGATCATCTAGTTCCAACCCCCTTGACATGGGCAGGGACACCCTCCACTAGACCAGGTTGATCAAAGCCTCATCCAGCCTGGCCTTGAACACTTCCAGGGATGGGGCATCCACAGCTTCTCTGGGCAACCTGTTCCCGTGCCTCACCACCCTCTCCAGGAAGAACTCCTTCCTGATATCTAATCTATATCTTCCTGCTTTCAATTTAAACCCGTTACGCCTTGTCCTGTCACTTACAGGCCCTTGTAAAAAGTCCCCCCCCCAGCTTCCCTGTAGGCCCCCTTCAGGTACTGCAGTGCTGAAGAAGGCAGAGGCATGACTCAAACACCATATTAACTAAATACCTCTTGTAGAATCATCATCATTTTCTTGGTGGAAAAGCAGGAAAACAGCCCCTGGTTTTATTTTCAGGTTTCAGTCTGAGTTGATTGAAACAGAGCAAAGGAGATACAGGGTACCTCTGATGCAGCAGGGATCTGCACATTCCGGAGAGAACACTGACAGACCCCTACGAATGTTGCTACTGTGACACACAAGCGGATTTTATGTCTATTGAGCTATTACAAGTAGCCTTTGCAATGTCTTTTCAATGCAAGCAAATATGAAATGAGTCTGATCATGTGTTAGTTTCATTCAGTACGTGAGACTGCTGTGAGAATAGAAACTGGTAGATTCTGGGGTGGGGAATTGAACAAATCCTATTATCTTAGGAAAGAAATAAAAACATGTCTCTATCTTCTTTGCAAGTTGTACCCCTGTTTATCAGCTGACTGTCAATCTGTATTCTGTAATTACATTATTTGTTGCAGCTATTTTTCACAACTGTGCAGTTCCTTTGAAGAAATGTACTGCTTTAACTTAGTAGCTATTCTCTCCCTCTGCCCTGCTGTGATGTTTTTATCATAATACTCGTCATATGCTGGCAGCCACAATCTTGTGCTCCCAAGAATGGCCCTATAGAAAGGCTAAGATGAATCTTCAGATGGCTCCTTAAATTTATTCCTTTCCTCTCTTGCTATTGTTAGTAAAGCAATACAAGGGGGGGAGGGGGATATGTTGTTGGTTTGGTTTTCTGATGCCTCCTCCTTCAATCCTGATGGAAAGGATGAAGACACAGGGTAGAAGAAAGCTTTGCAGGGTGACAGCTTTTAAACACTGAATTATCTACTGCTGTGCATGCTAATAGATAGTGCTAGGTTTGATTAACTAATTTTGCAAATGAATATCTAAGTAAATTACTTTTGCAGATTGTTTCCAATGATTCTTTCTCTTTAATCTCCTCTTTGAATAGTTTCATACTGATTGTTGCTGCTGACTGTAAGAATCATATAAAACCCTGGGGCATATATTTTATAGTAAATATATCGGCTACCATCTTACGCAAGAAAACTCTGTCCCCCTCACACACATCTTTTATAAAGGTATATGGTCATAGTTCCATGGTAATTTTTTTCACAAGTTTCAAATTCATATAGGAATGCAATTTCCGTTCATGTTCAGTTCAAGGCTGGTTTTAAAAGACACTCAGGTATTTACGTGACTGGGTATACCTGTAAAGGATTTTCAAAGATTACAAAGACAGACAGACATAATTTTATTGCAAATGAACACCTGATTGGCTTAAGATGTCTTTGAAAAATCCTACATGCCTACATGTCTATAAAGATCTGACCTTTTTGCAGAGCTAACACAAGATTGGGACTAAAAATATAAGACTTTTTCTCTTCCCTTTTCCTCTGTTAATTGAAAGTAAAATATTTTTCTTTAAACCAAACTATCATCTGATGTACTTATGCAAATACTTTTACACCAATTCCACATAATCAGAAAATCTTTCTCTTCTTCTCAAGAAGTCGTGGTCTTAATCTGTGCTCTGTACTTCTCTCACTGTCTATATATCACTACATACATACTTGTATTTTCAGTAATTTGATATTTCTTAGATGCTTGCATTTAAAAGGTGAACTTCACACACCATCCATGGCCATGTTCCCTGAATAAACCTGTGTCTGGACAGCCTAACATTTGCTGTCAAACCACTACAGTGCTCCTAATGCTCAACACATCAGCTATCATATTATCCCCTATCTGAAACCATACATGAGCTTTTCCACGTATTTCTGAATCATATTTAATTTCCAAGTCTTCACTCTTAAGTACTTCATAACATTTCCCTCAAATGTATTGTTTTGTCTCCTTTCTTACTTGTCTGTCCTTCTGCCTCTAACCTCTCTCACTTCTTTTATCACTTAGCACCTTCTGCTCTCTTGCCCCGACACAGGCTCGGTGTTCAACTGCCAACGTGGTGTTCACTCATCTTTCTTCCTTTAAACCCATCTTCTTGCCTTCTAGCATATAATTATCTGACAGCAATTTATCAGGAGTAGGCACAGGCAACATGGGTGTCCCCTCCACCCACTCATACATGCGAAGTCAAATAATTCATTCTGAAACCTCACAGACATTTTTAAATAACAGCCAGCGACCTCTGCTTCCTCCCACTGCACCCTGCAGAACAGGGCACCGCAGGTGGTGGCAGGCAGGAGAGGATGAGCATGCCAGCTATATCACCTCTGAGTCGGAGAAATGGGAAATACTCATTCTGGTTCCACTTACCGGTTCCTATTGCTAGAAATCCAATCCGAGATTAATGTTGCAGCCTGCTGGTGACAGTGTTTGTTACCGAAGCTGCAGGCCAACATGATGACTTCCCGACGCAACTCTCTGTCCAAAGGAGAAGAAATAATACGGCTGAATTAATTAATGTGTGTCGATGTTTACAAAAAGGTATGTCTTATAACAGTGGCACCAACTGATAGTTGGGCAACATATCAAAGATAATCCAGCTATACAAATCTCAGTGTCAATTCAAGAATACAGCTGCTGCAACAATTAAACAAAGGTCATGGACCAAACCCAGCCCTGTTTACACTTATTCACTCTTCCTGGTCTCTGTAGTCAAATGAGTCCAAATTCTTAAACATCCATTGCAGTCAGATATTAAATTAAGGCTTTGGAAATCATGTTCTCCAAACTCAGGAAAGAGGAATTAAGCTCACAGCATCTTGCTGCTATCTCTCTAACCCAGAAAGTAAAAACAGAAGGATGACAGAGCTAGGAAAGTATGACATGCTGAAGATGACACCAAATTTTAGGAGAATGCATTATTACAGCTATATCCCGCAAACAAAGGATAAAAAAGAAATATAACAGTACTCATGTTGGTATGATGCCTGAACAAGTGATTTGTTTAAATTATTCGTCGGCCATCCAAGCTTGAGATACATTGATGCAACTTGTCTTAAAATATACTCCTGAGGGGAAAAAGAAAAATATATTTAATGTTAACATTTATTTTTTATTTGAAATTGAAATATCACTGACTACTGAGTTTCTGTCTCTCTTTTCACCCTCAAAACATGTCTGACTTTACGAAGATTTTGGTTTACATTTAGCAAAGTAACATGTCCACTTATAATCCTACTTCACCGCTGAACTGAGAAGTTGTGTGTAGAACAGCTCTTTGATGAGATGCCTAGTTTAAGACAACTTATTGTTATAAGCCCCATCAATTTAAAAAGTTTCGTACATGTTATTTGTAACTCGCAATACACGGCTGAAAAGTTGCAAGAGTGTCAACAGCTTAATTTTTACTCTATGGCCAATCTTGACTATACCGTGCACGTTCACTTCTGAAAGAATATTATTTTAATATTCATAGCCATGGGAAAAATGTTATGTAAGTACAGTTAATTGACTTCAGAATACCAAACAATGTGGCTGCAAACAAGCTTTGTACACTTAATGACATTATCCTTTACGTTGAGGTTCTTGGTGTGCTTAAAGAACAAAATAAGCCCAAGACCTAGTTTAGTTACTTTTACTTTTTACACAGGAGACATATTTACATATTCTGACCAGTTGTCAAGAAAACCACTGGCATTGTATTCAGCGCAATCTTCTGCCAGTGGAATTCATCAATTTGAAAAAGAGAACCAAGTTAATAAGAACTGCATAGGAGAGCATCTATTTTATTATTGCAGATGTACAGGCATATATATATGATGTCAACACAAAAGGAGATTCATAGTGCAGTTTTCTCTAGCAGGTATGCTATTCTGTGACTAAAAAGACTTATTTCCTCTGCTACACCTCTGCTTTCAAAGCTCTCATCAGCAGTGATAAAACACAACCCAGCCATGAATTTTACTGGTTATATTTATTAAAATTGTGTTTTCTTTACACAGCTATGTTTAAAAGTGAAATAGCAATAGCAGACTCACAAGAATTTTTCTGTGCAGTTAACAACAGACTAAACATGCAAATTATTTCATCATCATTTTATATTATGGCTCTGGTTTGCATGTAGGCCTACATTATAGGTTCATGAAGAATTTTAATGTGTGTTTATTACTCTGTAGCACATGTTCTACAAAAATAATTTTCCATGTCAGCAGATAGTTCTGTTTACACTTGCACATATACATGCATGTACTTATACATACATACATACAGCCACCTCTAGCTTCCTGCTCTCTGAGCATGTGTGTCTGTGGACACAAACACACAAGCAAATATATGTTTAGAAACCACAAAAGCAACTTTAAGCATTTCAGGCTTCAGAGATTTCCATCATTTGATGGCTTTAAAAAAAAATAGAAAAAAATATAGTATGGTAGCCATTGAAAACACATACACTACACAAAATTCATAGTGAATAAAAAAACCAAGAGTTCATAAATGTCACTGGCTGCAATCAAATCCTGTGGTACTTCATTAAACACGCTTTAGCGTAGCTAGGGCTTTTTTTTTATTTCAGGTAAAATGTTAAAATGTTTGTCATGTCTATCTTAATTATCTACTGCTAGCTGTTACTGCTGTCCCTTCGGACTCAATTATGAATGGGCTTTTGATTCAATGGTGATCTAATCCTTGTTAATTATGGTAACTGCATTGAATTCACCATGGCTTTTTGGATGAAATAATGACTACAAATCTTTACTTCAGTTGTTTGCATCCTGTTCAGTTGTGCCTGCATTAGGTGTCCTTGGTGAGCTTGGGCATCAATCTAAATATCGCCGTGGGGGTCCTCAAAAGAGAAAATCTGGAAATAGATTACTTTGGCTCTTTTAAGTGAAATACTTCATTTGTCATAATATTTTATAGGAGGGATAATTACCTTTCCTTCTACTAATCACATGCCTCAAACAACAGTTATGACTGTTCAAATGCAAATGAACCAAAACTTGACAATTGCTAGGTTTAAATAAAGAACAATAAGGAAGAAAGCTAATGTCCCTAGTCATTTACGGTATCCGACTGGGGAATAGATCCACTTTTGGCAATGAAAGGGAATAGAATAAGACAGAGGGAGGGAGGCAGGCAGGCAGGCAAGAGACTGACTCTCTTACATTGAAGATGTTGTAGTTTTCTGTGCGGTCCAGCAATTTGTCTAGAGGATAAAGAGCTCGGCTGGCAGCATGCCAAGGTAGAAAATCCTTCTCCTCTGAAAGGTATCTGATAATCTCCAAAGGAATATTCTGAGGCAAATAACCAGCTCTGCACAATAATAAAAAAAAATTTGAATTTAATTGGTTTTGCTGGACATAAATGATGAGGTAAAAATGTCTTTTTTCCTAAATGAAATAAAAACATAAAATGACATGAAAGTCATCCATACAAAGCCAGCAACTCACACCCTCTCCCAATACATGTGCAAGTATTCCTACTGGATGAAGGCAGGCCTGAACATGCATGAAAAAAAACTAGACAAGCTATCCCTACCTTATATGGATCCCTGTGGCTATAAAAGACATGAACAATGAAGTAACTAACTTTAAGCGGGGGCGGGGGGGCGGAAATCCCAAAACGAAAGTGTTGCTTTGCTGAATTGTAGAGACAGAAAACTGTCTACGTAAAATTAACAACCCAAGGAATTTTACTTCAGAGAACATTTCTACTGGCCACGGGCTGTTGGGAAGAATCAGCGGTGAAGAAGCATCTCTAGTTTCACCGTTCTCCTCCCCACTCCTTTCTCTGTCCTTTAGAGCTGTCTTGTCTTCTATCTACCTTAAGCCATTTTGGAACTACTTATTTTACTAAACTGAAGTGGCTTCCAGTGACATCACTTTGCTTTAAGGATATTTCAGCACTTTCCAAATAAACCATGTTTTTTCAGGTGTTTATAAATCAATCAGCTGGAATTTTGCCCCAGTCTTTTGCAGTCATAAGAGACCTCTCCTTGAAAGGGAAAGAGTTTAGCAGGGTTTCAGGAAGGCTTTTTAAGTTAACCGAGTTACAAGTGAAGTGCAATACAGACACAAGTATCTGAAAGCTGCTTTTAAAAACTGAGTAAGGAAGCATCGAGCTTTAGGATTTGCACTCATTTTCTTAACAGCATTTTTTCTTAACTATCTAGACTACAGAAACAAAGTGTAACCCTGTGGGTGTGAACCTTCCAGAAACACAGGGGTCTATTTCTTCCCTTGATATATGTGTTTAAATCCCAAAGGAGTTCTCAACCTGCCTAGAGAGGAGATAATGATTCTGTTTTCATCAAACACTTAAAGTCAGCAAGTTGTACTCCACAAGCTTTAATTTAACATCTATTATATATGTTCATAGACTACTTTTTCTCCTTGTTGGTTGCGAATGTTAATTTCCATCACAATCTGAGGAAAATGTGCATGCATGTAGCAAACAAAGAACTACAGAGATTATGATGGAAAAGAATCAATACATACACGACACAAATTTTGATCTCAGTTGTAACAGCATATAAAAACTTTTTTGCTAAAATATTTGAAGCAGATTGTTCTTTTTTGGTACGGTCTAAATGCATAGTTCCCTTGCAAGGTGCACCACATCCATGCAAGCCATTGGTTTTCACACTCTCTTGGAGCAATTGCACCCTGTTCCCCTTCATGTTCTCAGGAAAGAAGTAAGTTCATGTAACAGCATTCAAAAGGATCTATCCCGTGTCCTTGTGATGACCCACTCTCCAGTCTGCTTCCACATTCTGTCAGCAAGGCTCTGTTCTCAACTCCAAGTACAGCAATGGAAACAAGATCACTTGGGGACCTCACCGTGTCACTCAGGACTGACATGAGAATAGTGGTGCTCTTGGAGTAGGGGGTGGACAGAGTTCAATGCATCTGAAGACAGAGAAAGTAAGCTAACTATAAACCATTCAATTTTATAGGTCTTTCTTGTTTCTGTAGCAGCAGAATATCATCGAGTTCTCAGTCTTAATACTTTGTAAAGACATGTAACCATAATTAATGGAGCCAGAAGCAAGCTGGATTGACTGCAGTTAAAAATCTTCAAGATAATGTTAGCAAAGAGGTAAACTAGCTTGAAGTTGCATATATGTAATTAGTTCCTAATGGGATTTGTGATTATAGTTACTGATAATTTGATTGACACGAGAAAGTGTGGAGTAAGGAACAAGAGGAATAGCTCTAGGAAACATGTTGCTTAAGGAATAAACAGATGAATGTTTATTACAGCTGCACTAATGGACATTTAGTATCATGCTTCTGAAATTAAAATCTCTCTATGCTAAGTGCAAAGGGGAAATCATCACTGCAAAACAAACAGATTATTTCTTTTTAAGCTTAATTTCTCCATAAAGACACATAAGAAGTGAACTCAGAGAGATCTATCATTTATTCCTGAGCTTTCAGTCTTCCTAATCAGTTTCAAAATTGTGATTCTTAGCTGATAATACTCATCCTGTTCACAACAGAAACTGTTATCTCATCACTTCATTGCTTCTAACTTTTCTAACTTCTAACAAATTTATCAGTCCATTCAATTCTGCCAGCCTCTCCCCAACCTTTCCTAATGCTTCCTTACCAGTACAGTCCTTCTCATAAGCTTTGACCCTTGAAGACCTTACGCATAGCCCCCACTTCAACAGAATCAGTCCCAAGAGCAGGGACAGGGATGAGGGGAGGTTCTTGTGGATGACATTATTATATAAATGACAATAATTCATCACTTGAGATTCTGATTTTGAGGGAAAGTGGTTATGGTTGCTACGACCAATGTTAAACTTTGTCAGCACATGTTGGGTAGATGTGCTTCAAGTACAGCTGCTAGGCTGGACCTCTGAGGGAACTTGAGTACAGATATATCTGAAATGCTCTTACAGTAGCACTTAAGACAGCACCTCCCTGGAGAAGACAGAAGTGCTTCAGGAACTTTGCCTTGGCAAAATGTTCTTTATATTCTGCACTACTGTGTGGATGCCGACAGAAAACTCTGATAGTCTTATTCTTTCACCCTTAGCCACTAAGCCATGTTTATGAACTTCTTAGTCCAAATACACCACACTCCCAGATTATTTGCCATTAAATTGTTTGCGTAGTAGGTAGTAATAAATACATTAATTGTTTTGCCTTGTTGTGTAAAATGGTGTATGTAATGTATATGTCATAAAATATTAAATGTATACTACAGCTTAAAAAGCTTGAGGAAGATCTTCATTCACACACACACACACAAGTTTCAAAATGGTAAGAGGCCAAATACTAAGGCTGCTAATTGTTGGCATTCATAGTTGAGAAAATAGGCTAAAAGTAGCAGCTCTCACCCTAAACGATAAAAGAGATAAACCGTGAACCATAAAACAGATTAGAAGTCCTAAAATCCAGATCACAGATCTTGGAACTGTTTGAATTGCCCTGGAGTGTAGCAGGACCACAATGGAAACCAGCTCAGCAGAACACAGAAACCAGCCAAAGCAGAGTGACTATGAGGTGAGCTATGCTCTAGTATTCTGCTTCTTCACGAAGCACAGCAGATGGTTTCTTAAGCTTTGTATTTTAGTACAATTGCATCCTATTATTTTACACTAAAAGCTTGTCCCGTGCTAAGAATAATTTCAAGATGCTCCTTTCCAACGAGATACCACATCCAGCAAGATGCAAACAGTGAACAGTAGCAAACCCACTCACAAGCCATGGGATGCTGACATGCTTCTAGGGTTCTCCTTCACTAGCCTGAAGAACTAGGTTCAAAGATGGTTACACAGGATCTGGCCAGCAAAAGCAAAATTTTTGCATCCAGCAAAGTAGGAAGGAATGGTCAAAGACTCATGGGTGTCACAGGACTTGTGACAAACATATACCAGCAGCTGGCTGACACTGCTTATCATAACCATGATGAGGAAAGAAGGCAGAGCACAGAATGAGTCTGTTCTGTTTGTGAACTTTGATGGAAAAACATAGACCAGCAGAAATTTTAAAAAGATATGTTCAACAATTATCATTACAATAATAAGAAAACTAGCAGTAGCAACCTTTCCACCACAGGTAAAAATGCAAAATAATTTCCCTGTCATATAATTGTCTGGTAATATTTATCCAAAGACACTATAGAATGTAACATAAGTACATACTCTACACCGGCAGCTTGATTTATCACTCCCTCTTCCAACAATGTCACTGGGAGGTCAGTGACAGAAATTGTTATTTTTCTTGTGTCTTTTTAGCCATCAATCATATTGCTATCCTTAGAGTCCAGCAAAAGTACTATCAGATATTGCCTGACGAAGTCCAAATGCATGAGAGCCAGTGCTAAGAGACAAGGTTTTTTTCCAGCTTAGCTGTCTCAGAGAAAAATTGAAATATTGTCCGTCACTCGGGGAATAAATGATTATGGGCTATAGTGAAACCAGGTAACAAACATTAACACCGCAGAAATACTGTGAAGTCCAATCTTATGTCAGGTCTCCAGTAGCTATCTGAGAATCATAGCAAGCATGTATCTACAACCAAAAATAATCTGCAGAGAAATCAAGGATAGTCTTGGCAAGTGTCTTAACAGATAAAATAGTTAAATAGTGTTGATTCAAAAACAGTGGCTGAATGCATACTGAAGTTCAGGTTAAGCATTTCTCAGGTATACGTTAAAAAGTTTACAAAACCTCACCTACAGCATCTACAATGAAAAGGCTGGAAGCTACCTTAAGAATTCATCTAGTGTCTCCCCTACCCAAAGCAGATTCTCCCCTGCCCAAAGCAGATTCATACCAATGGCATTCCTGACAGAAATTTGTCTACTTTTGTTTATACAGGCCTCTGATTATGGATATCCTAGGAGCACTTCAATGTCAGTGCTCCTCAGAGGCACAGAATAGTAAAATCATAGAATTGTTTAGGTTGGAAAAGACCTTGAAGATCATCAAGTCCACCCTAACACTGCTAATTCACTAAACCACATCCCTAAGCACCTCGTTCACATCTCTTAAATACCTCCAGGCTAAACACCCCCAGCTCCCTCAGTCGCTCCTCACAGGACTTGTGCTCTAGACCCTTCACCAGCCCTGTTGCCCTTCTCTGGACACGCTCCAGCACCTCAGTGTCTCTCTTGTAGTGAGGGGCCTAAAAGCAAGCACAGTATTAGAGGTGCAGCCTCACCAATGCCAAGAGGGACAATCCCTGCCCTACTCCTGCTGGGCACACTGTTCCTGATACAGGCCAGGATGCCACTGGCCTTCTTGGCCATATGGGCACACTGCTGGCTCATACTGAACTGGCTGTTGACTAACATGCCCAGGGCCTTTTCCACTGGGCAGCTTTTCAGCCACTTGTTCCCAAACCTGTGGCAATGCATGGAGTTTGGTGTGATCCAAGTACAGGACCTGGCACTTGGCTTTGTTGAACCATGATAATAAGAATATTATAACTCTTGCCTTTTGCCCTGTAAATATTCACTGAAGAGTACCAACAGATTCATTTCATGTCCTAAAATGAACAGTTGCAGCTTTATGTAGCTTCAGTATAAACTACAATTACCTCTAGACAAACATCCTGTTCCAGCAGGTTTTTCATGTCTAAAGAGGCTTCTGAGGAACTGTGGTGAACGGGTGATATCCCATTTTTATGACAAGGGCATAGGTGGAAAAAGACCTTTCAAAAATTCTATATATATATTAAGTGGCTTATGACAACATATAACATCATAAGCACCAACCTTAGCAAGGTATTATCCTGCTTACACTGAAGAAATTGCTAGGGTGGTCATTGCTACAGAAAAAAGAGGCAATGAACAAAAAAGAAAGTACTGAACATAGTAATGAAATATCTCTCACAAAGAATTCCCACTAAAAATATCATGGCAATCAAAAATAATCTTTAAATTACATGAGCCTTTAATGAGTCAGATAAAAGCAGAAGATCTAGATTATATTATGAAACATCAGTGTGTATTCAGCTGCATTCTGACCTTGATTTGTTCTTTACACCGAGCCGCTGAACTTATGGACAGATCCCAGCACATTCATTTTCCCCTTAGGGACAAAGTACCAAATGGTAGTGTAATTGCCAAGGGAAAATTATTACTCTGTTCTGAATTATTTCTATCATAAATCCAGCACCAGTCAAACACTCTCTGTCACAAAAACGACAGGGTTGCCGTACAGCGATGAGAGTCCCACGTACAAGTGCACCATAAATTCCTTAGTCCCACCACCCAACAAAGTCATTGTAAGTCATGTGCTTAAATCAAAATTAGAAAATCCAAGCTGGCAGCAAACTGGTCTGCATTGTTGAAACAATGGAAATGAGGTGATTTACTTGCTGCTGGTTTAAAACTCACCCTGCATCATCTGTTTCTTATGGAATGTGTAAAACATGACTAGCTTTTTGTCTGGATAATTTTGAATGGGGAAAACGCAGCTCTTCAGAACATACATGTGCAACTCAGATTAACTTCAGTTCTGTTTCTGTGCATGTGTAATATATGAATAATTAGACTATACTCATTAGCCCATAAAGTGACAATTAAAAATAAGATTCTTATTTATTGAGTTATTCTTTTACCTTTAATGTCAAGTGTGTGGATTAGAATAATTCACAGAGAAATTTGGTGCAAATGAACATTTATTTTTTCCTGTATCTGGCTTTTTCTAACCCTACTCATTTCTTCTGGACCTACCAAGGACTGGTGCCCTATTGATGCGTTCAGGATATTCTTTCCCGCAGTGCTTTAACAGCAGTTCTTTGGCAGCTGAATAAAAACAGGTATGTTGAATCCTGACACGTAAAAAAGGCTTTGAGGAAGGCGACCCATGCAACAGGGAAACTAACTCTTGTAGTCACAGGTTTCACCTTCAACTCCTGCAAGCCTGGGAAGCCAAAGATTAAAAATTTATGACGACTGGCATCCACGTTCAACAAGCGAAGTTGGAAAAAGAATGTTTCTTGTAGAAAGTTAATGGGCAACCAGTAAAAAAGGCCCTGTGAACTCCAGCATCAAAGAATGATCTACCTCAGCATCCATTCCCAGGGCTGGGCTGACTTAGGACCAAATAAGGACTCTGCATTTCTAACACATCCAAAGTGACTTAATAGAGGCATTATGATTTGTACCAGCTGTGGACTTCCATGTAAACAGGACAGGAATGCACATCTGCTCTTTGATAAATACAACAGCAACATTTGGCTTACAAACTCACTTGAAGGACTAACTTTAATCAACATTCAATGCCTCCAATGTCAAAGGATTCAGAGAGTATGACAGTTTTAAGTGAAGCCTGCTTATTATTATGTTTTCTTACATGCAAAATATTTGAGGACTCTTCAAGTGACTTTCAGCTCCACACAAGAGCATTTGAAGCATCCTACAAAGAATAGTTCAAATTCTATGTAATTATCAGAGTATCACATGGCTTAAATTATCTCACACAGTGTTAGAGATGCCACATAAGCAAAGGCTGATATTAATTTGAATTAATTACTTTTATGTAAAAAAGAAAAAAAACCCCAAACTTAAAACTCCGTGTTTGTAAAAATGCAAAAAAATTCCCTTAAACTGGAGTTCAGTATCTGTCCTTTCCTCTTCTTCCCGGTATGAAAAAAAAAAAAAAAAAATAGAAAATAGTGTGAGATGAAAAAGAAAAATCTCACTGCTGAAAATTAAGACTATGCAGTAAGTTAGGTATGTCCTGTTTTTCATCACCATAAACCCCTGATTTTTGAGAAGTATGTCATTCACACAGTTAAATTAATTAAAGAAATTTCAATGTATTTCAGCGGCCAATAGAGGTTAATTTCAGATGGCTCAATTATTAAGTGTTACTTATTTTCTTTCTTGATGATTTTGTCGGGAAGGGTAAAATGAAACAGCCCTTCTATTCCTTAAGTTGTCAATGGGCAATGCTATCTCTGAGAGCATGGTTGAGCAACTTCAAAATTGAATTTGTTCATTCTTATGCACAATGCTTTTTCATATCTCTCTTTTTTCCTGCTCTAATGTTTATAATTTGCATATCAGTCAGCCAAACGAAATATGTGTTTAAAAGCTAGAAACTTCATATGGAAAGCACAGAAGCTTGCTGTTGAAAATACACATACAATCTGAATTTTGTTTGCCAGAATTCCTACAGAATTAGGTATCATTTGTGTAAAAGTAATTCCCCACAAACGTATTTATAATAAAGACCTCTCTGAAATTCTCATAAACCCTCACCTACTCTCTTATCTCCATTATACAGAAAGAAAACAGACACAAACATTTTAAGTGATTTTACCAATATCACCTAAGAAGTCTATAGCAGAAGGAGCATCCCAGGTTTCCCCAGTCCCTGTGCAGTGCCTTAGTCATTACCCCGCCTTTCCTATTTATTGCCTGATTTCTGGGTAGAGGAAAACACACTTCTAGCCAAATAGGAAGGAGCTAAACATCCATGCCCAAGACCTTAGTCTACAGTTTTGCTTTATAAAATCACCTAATGAAGACAAAAAATTGAAACTATAATACGCACTTTGAAATCAAACGTTCACCCTGGCAGTATGTTCTGCCAAGCAGATAGAGACCCCCACTGATGGGCTGGTTTTAACTGGGATACAGTTAGTTTTCCTCATAGTAGCTAGTATGAGGTTACGTTTTGGATATGCAGAGATGAGGCATTGGCATTGTCCTTTCTAGCTAGAAAAGTTGGTTCCTACCTTTTATTCATGCATCTTTTGTTCATGTTGGGAAAGGACAGAGCAGCACCTTTAGACTCTCAGAGTGTCTTGTTGCTGCTGCCTTGACAAAGATGTCTAGATGAAGCCTGTATGAAGACTTCCCGGTGCCCCACAAACAGGGATTCCCAAAGCCATATTTGCACCTCTCAATCCCCTTTCCAATACTCAAATTTGCTAGGAAGCCTTCAGAAAGCTTCACTTTTGCCACTCTCCTCCTCTTGTTTAACCTCAAATTCCAAGTTAAGCATTCTCTTGGAGTGTAATTCAGACTTGTTTTAATTAATGTTCCCGCAACAAATTTTGCGGACTGTTCCCCTCCCCTGTCATTACACAGTAGTCCTTGGCATCTGCACCACGACATGGATACATCCATACCGAGCTAACTTCAGAAATCAGCTTGAACTATAACAGACCAAGACCATGAGGTGAAAAGACAACGGGCTAACAAGCATTAGTTAAAAATAATTCTTTCACTCTCTTGAAACCAGAGTCATGTTTTCCTGACAGTTTATTCTGGGTTCAGCTACGAATAGAGTTAATATAGTTTACAGAATAAAATAATTACTGCTATAACTCAGAAGGACCAGAAATAATTGAAGCATAGGCAAATTTTGTGGGGATGTGGATTAGCAACATCACCCACTCCTACAGGAGAGATGTACACTAGACCGAGATCTAGCCACTGCACTAAACACTCTGCAGAGAATTCAGACCTACAGTTTCTCTTTTGTACGTGCTGAAGGGTCTTCTCCAACTTCTTCCCCAGCTCTTAACAGGTTTTTCTATTGTCTGGGATGCTCTCACAGCACTGTCACTTCCACGGAAGTGCTGTACAATTTGCTTTAGTGCTCTTAGCTATGCAACAGGACCAGATGTGCATATGATACATGCTACAAAAGCAGAACTGACTTTTAGTGTGCTTACTTTCAAGAATTGCTTTGATTTTCTTGTACGAACACATGTAAACGTTAGCTGAAAGCTGTATCTCCACGTAAAGCAGGTATCAAGGCTGTGATACACCACAGAATATATGGACTGACACACAGCATATGGAATGAAAGAATAATGGCTACCTTAAAATATTTGTAGCTTCCTATTTTCTCTAAAAAAGGCACAGCCGCTCTGGCCCACCGAGAGAGTATTTATGTCAAAGGAAATCCAACAACTTTTGTAGGAAGTCGTATCTAAATAAATCGCTAGTGAACCATCACCAAAATTTGCCTGACAGTGAGAGTTACTGTGGCATAATTTAGATGAGACCTCATTTATTAAAAATACAAACTATTGATCTAATTCTCACTCCCTTAGCTGGTACTCAGAGGCACTAATTAAGGAAGTTGCTTAATGTAACTGTTGTTTGCCTCTGTGTTGAACTCCCAGCAAATGTGATCAGGAGTAATAATGAAGGCTGGAGTTGAACTACAGTTCATTCACTTAAATGGAGACTATATTATTGTTTATGAATACCCAAGCAAAACAAGGTCATCAACCCTGGAAGTGGCTGTTGAAATTTTGAATATTTTGAAGTACATTAATTGGCCTAGATGAGAACTTCTACCTTTGTCATCTACTTGTTATCCAGCCCCAGAATTTTAAATGGGCCCTCAAATGCCTTGACTTCTCTTGATATTACACTGAACAGGACTTTAAGTTACACAAGCAAGTGTAACATGGAACCAATTAGCCCAGATATGTTGGAAGATTTCAAATGCTACAATAAATGAAATCTTAATCTCTGGAGAAGAAAAACAACAATGAAGATCACTTCAGCCCCATAGTTTAGTTTTGTTATGCACATGTTTCCACCAGAAACATCAAGAAAATATTCTTCCAATTTAGCTGAAATAATTCTGGATTTTATATGGAAGCATCTAAACTAGAGGCTTACTTACAAGATAACTCTCGATTTCCAGAAATAAGATTGGCTAATCATTATGGAGGGTAGTGCTGCCTCAGGTAGCTGAACTGATAAGATGGTTTTGCCTGAATGGCAATACTCCACATCCAGGAATTAATTAAGGAGTAAGGAGATGGTTGTTTTTGATTTATTGGCGCTTTTTTTTTTTTTTCCAAAGAAAAATATGAAAAGGGATCCTAAAGTGATGATTTTTCAGATCCCAAAGGCTATACTTGGTTAACTGAGACTTACTTTTAACATTAATGTCTCTTTTCAGGTTGGTGAAAAGGTAATCTGGGGCGAGTATTAGCTTACTTTGGTATTTTACTTCTGGAATCAACCTTAGAGTCAAATACAACAGCTGTTAGAGATGAATTTGTGTCAAAGGAGAGAATCTGCATTTATATATAGAAAGGTAGGTTGGCACTGCCCTTTCCCTTACCATTAGACTTTGGTTGTCTAGAGTCAGCAGAACTTACAGCTTGGAAAGAAGCAAGCCAAGAACTGATTAATGGCAGGAAAACAACCATCATAATTCATCATATATATGCACCGGGTTCCTGGGTTTGGCCTGGTTAATGAAATTCTGAGGGAGAAGAACTCTCACGGTCATCTGCAGCAGGGAAGTCACTTAGTTCACAGATCATTCTGAAGGTTTACTTTTTTGTTGTTGCTCATTTCTGACACAGCTCCCTATATTTGTGCAGTGTATAGAGGCAGGCTTCTCTGACCTAAAAAAAATTAATCTGAAGAGACTACATCTGAGTCTTCCCCTAATCTGTGAAAGGAAATGGACAGCCTTCCAATATGGCCATCCAGCCCTGGAGTAGAAGAAAAATTGTTTCATAGAATCATAGAATGGTTTGGGTTGGAAGGGACCTTAAAGACCATCTAGTTCCAACCCCCCTGCCATGGGCAGGGACACCCTCCACTAGACAAGGTTGCTCAAAGCCTCATGTAGCCTGGCCTTGAAGACAGACCACTTCATGCTTTCTCATGAATCTAGTTAAGAAAAAGTTTCTGATAAACATCAAAGACATGTTGCTAAGAAATATGCAAAAACTACTGTCAAGTTTTATCTTTGGTCTTTATTAATGTGTAACCAATGAGCGTAGTCCTGACATGTACTGTGCTGTCACTATGTCTACGACCCACCTAAAAGGGAACTGTCGGGAAAATCAAGTATCGGAAGCACTCCACTACTATCTCTTCAGCTGCAAAACAGAAGATAATAATCAACAGCAAAACAGAATGTCAGCATCAAAGAAACAGCTTCCTGAGCAACTGGAATGCAAACCATGCACCTGCCACCTTAACATGGTGAGCTGACTATGGTGCAGTTGGGATCAAAGGAGCATGACACACACTATAGGTTTCAGGAGACAAAACTGATGGACTTCCAGAACTGGAAAGAAAAATCACTATTCTAGATGACAATAAAATAGGTATATGGAGTCACATCTGATCCAACACTAATTAACACTGAATACAAACCAGACCTATTTCTTTGACATAACACTGGATTAAGTCAATTAGTTTAATGAGGGGAAGTGAATATGAAGATTTAGAGCCCAGCAAGGAAGAGCTAGGGGTGACACAACCCTAGTTGGGTAATTTATCTTATACTATGTGGTTAACTGACTTCGGGAGGTCAGGTGCATGCTTCTCTCCATTAACAGTGCACTGCAAGGTGACAAGCTCAAATTTACAGGTCTAGCTTTGGCATGCCTAACAAAAAGCGGGAAGCATCCCACCTCACATACTCACTAACTGACCCCTTATCCTAAGGAAAGAGAAAGCCAGGAGAAGCTGACAACATCACTCACATTCTCAAGGAACAGTAGGATCTTTGTTATTTCCTGTGACACTACTTATTGGAGCTATCTGAACTGCCCTCTGCTCAGTTTAAACTTACAAGGGAACCACAGTTCTGTTTTCTCTCAGTTTTCTCAGTCAACACATCCCATTTACTACAATCAAAATATTTTCGAATTGTACTGCAATTTCACACAAAACAACCCAAAAGATAAAGGATGTTCAAGAAGAAGGGAAGAGACAGTGCCAAGGTGCTATTCTTGCTCAAGAATTTGGGGCATGCATTTCCATAAGCTGTATTACTGCCAAGGCTACAGCTCCCCAGACCCTCAGGCTGTGTGCATGTACTACAGCTGAGAACAGAATTAGGTTTAAAAACCTGAAAAACAAACAAACTTGTGAGAATTCAAACACAGTGGACAAGCTGTAACTTTCTGTTATTGTTACTATTCAATTTAACTCTGCTTTATTAATTTTATGTACCAAACCAAAATACACCAGGAAGGAATATATTTCCAAATAAAATGGGCAAAACTTTATGAAATTAAAGTTATAGAGCTTAAAATATTCCTTGGAGGTATCAATTCATTTCTGTTGTTTATTTTTGAGAAATCATGATGCTGGATAGTAAAAGGATAATAAACATTTGAGGAATGAAATCAAACACACCTTTTGGAAAAAAAAATAAAACGTGGTGCTCAAAAATAATTTATATGAGCAATTTTTTCATCTTTCTCCAGATGCAAATACTATTAAATTTTACTAAAGCTAAGACCTGTACTTGTTCTACAAAAAAATCAATTAGCAATAAAACTACACAGTAATATCATATTAGGACATACTATATGAGGACAGTAGAAAAATTGAGTCAAGCCTTTCTGGTGCGCAATGAACATTATCTGTAACAAGTTCAACAACACGCTAGGGAGTACTTCAAAAGTTTCTAAGAAGGATGAGGTATTTTTCAGAAATACAGGCTCTTCAGTACAGTAAAAAGAACTGTTTATGTTAGAAATCCTTTTAAAAAAGGACTGGCACAAATTTAAGAAGTTACGCTTTCATTTTTGCATTATTTTATCACTGAAAAGAACAGCTAGGGATTAAAATAAAAATATGTATTCCACAGTTCTCTTTCTCAAAATGTGTATGTTTATAGATGTAGACAAGAAGATAACGCATCAGAGAAAACACGGGACCACAACTGAAGACTGAATTACTCTTAAAAACAGAGAGTCTTCTCCAAAGTCAGGTCTGAACTACCAATTACCACATCTATGCCTGGTCAATAAGGTTACTCACTTTTTCTCATGTCATGTTCCGAGACAATTGTATGCATTTAATCTCCCCATCACATAACATTTTATGGGCAGGGAGGAACAGACACTGTGCATTGGAGACGAGACTGAATGAGCTCTGCATCCACGAGGCAGGTAACATCCAAATCCTGGTACTGCTTCAAAAGAAAGTGAAGCGACTTTCTGCACAGTGCTTTGTGGCCAAGGTGAGGAAAAGCTAAGCTGCTTTTAGGGTAATGGTGGCCTTCTGAATACAGACTTCTTGAGGAAACTGAAAGGGCCTGTGTGATTTTAATAGCCCTTGGAGCTTGTTTTAGGAAAGCTGCTGTGTCTTATTGGAGCACCTGACAAAGCAGGGGCAGCTGTGCTGAACTGCAGCATCACCAGCCTGATTTCAATCAGAATTTGGCCTATTCCTGATCCTTCTATGTCTGGGAGAGGGAAAATAAAACCAAAAAATATCGAACTCTTCTTAAAAAGGCACCATATAGTCAGCTAGCCAATTAGACTAACCAGCATTACTGTAATCACCTTTTCAATTTTTTTTTTAATAGGAAAGATGATAGATGAATAAATTAAAACAAGATCAACTAAAAGTACATGGAAAGTTTAGCCATGTCCAAGTAACATTGCTACTCTTCAAATGCAGAGCATAAATCTACTGTGTGCAAACATGCAGAACTTTCCTCCACCTAGACTGGCTTGTAAGGCATGTACTCAAGGTAATAGTACCAACAGGAGCCTGTACAAGGATTTAAAAGAAACGAGAACATAGCTACATATCCCTGTTAGAAGAATATTTCCTCATAAGTAATATCTACACATGTGTATGCACATGTGCACACACTGTATATATTTATCTCAACTACTTTTCTCCACAGTGCATGAGTAAGAAATGCAGCAGCAGTTCACTGCAGCTCATCGTTAACAAAAGCAAGCCAAGTTTTTACAAGGTGAAGTCTCATGAAAGACTTTACTATGCTCTGGCGTAGTCACCTCCGAAAAAATAGCAGGATCCAGTATCACCATAAAACTGCTTTGGAAAGCAAGTGGGGAATGCATTACTTATCTACTCTCCTTGTGGTTTTTAGGTAGACAAAACTTGGTCACATGATGCAGGTTGAGCCTTTAATCAAGACTCTGTATTTATGCTTCATGAACAACACAGCCCAGAGCACTGACTCAGTACTGACTTGGAAGAAAAACACTCACCTACAAAAATTGGCTTAAGAAGCAGCTTTTTTCCCTGTGTCTGGACTTCGGGGAAGTCTAGCCCCATCTGACTGCGTTCAGTGCATGGAAAAAGAAGAAGGTGCCACAATGACACCATATAACTGTACACTACTTCTCTGAGGTGCCAAACCCAAATGAAATTGGCACAGACTGTTACATTACTGAACATTTAGTAGTTCTTCTAATAGTCTAGATATTTCAGAATACTGTGCAATATTCTACTAGCCAGGGAGTACACAAATCACAGTCCACTGCAGCCTGAAGTGATGACCTATTTCTAGTCCTTTACTGTTGCCAATGGGAAGATGCCACAAGGCAAGAACGAAAGGCAGTGCAAAAAGCAAATGGATAGTCCTTCTCTCCCCAGGATGCCGCCTTCCCTACTACATCTCTGGACTGTTAAGTAAGGGCTAATCACTAGTTTATGTCATATATTCAGTCTAGCACTGGCAGCAGGAACAGAGTCGTAGGGCACACAACTGTGTTTTACTGCAGTGATGCTGGAACATCACTGAGCCATAATTTCTGCGTGACACTGTGCCTGAATCTCAAACATCTCTGGTGACCATTTGTAGTGAAATGTACCTAGATAATGCCGATTCTTGCAAGTCCCTGCTCAAATATGGCTATAAATATGCTAGCAAACAGAAAAGCCAGTAATATCAGGAATTCTTTTCACGCTGCCTTTGACATCACAGTGTTTTACTGATGCAGTGTTGCCAGGTACCTCAATAATCAAAAAGTTTGAAATGTTCCACTACTTTGCTCTCATTTTGCACTTTACCAACATACTGGATGTCCTGATTTCAAAATGGGGACAATTCCATTGACTCAGTTCATAAAGATGGCATTACTTAACCAGCACTATAGATGTTAATTATTAACACTGACCATAGCCAAACACAAAATGTTGATATATGCCACAAATGCTCAACAGAACTCTGATTACCATTCTGTGTGAAAAGTATCATGCAGGGAAAGAGACTATTTTAGCAGATTACAAGAAAAGAAAGATACTGGAAAAATGATATAACAGTACAAGTCAGTGTAAAAAAAAAACATTATTCCTGAAGCTTGAAGGTGCCTTCCATCACAAATTAATACACAACAAGGGTCAGTTATTAAAAAAAAAGAGGAGGTGGGGCATTAGGGAGGAATAGAAGAAAAAACCCTCATTCATTAGAGAAAGAGGAAAGAGATTATTTATCTCCAAACTGTTGAATTGAACTTGCTGAAACATTGATCAGACTTCTGCAGACTCAGAAATACCCTATGGCTATTATTGATCAAGAGCAGTAAATGTGCTACAGACCATGTTTATGTGCCATACCAAGAAAAAAAAAATAAATGGGAAAATAAGTAAAGTGTGTTTAAAATATATTTAACTTTGAAACAAACTCAACCGCTGAGTTAATGACTGCATGAGTTATTGCAGGAATGTGTATGAGGATAGATTACCTTCAGGAAAACATACCTGGCTAGATTGAATGCATCATCGATCAAGCCTGCTCGATTACTGACAGAGATAACCTGTGAGGGGCAAGCAGAAAAATTGAACCATTTAGGGTGATGAAACAGTGAAGGTTCACTTATCAAAGCAGATTTTAGGGATGAGAAGAGGAGCTTACCTCATGGTTCCTTGTTAGCTGGCCGATTAGCAGCCTCCAATTCCTAACATCATAATTAACTCTAAAGTAGCCAGTCTGGTTGATGTTCCCCAGCAACCAACTCGCCTCTTCTAAAGCAGGAATTCTGTGGTGTTCTGGAAACAAAGAACAAGATGGGAAGGGGACTTGGTTTTAAATTTAAAAATTCAAAAGACATATCTGTTAAATTCTGTCCTTCTTTAAATATCCATGAAGGCAGTAAAATTTATTCAAAGACTAACAAAAACATTGTATTCGAATAGTAACTTCCTTTATCTGTTTTGATGTAGAGAGATACCAGCTGACATTCCTATGGGGATCTTTTACCCACACAGAATGCCCAAGGGTGGGGTTTTTTCTGGCAAGTAGAATTTATATGAGAGGTGCCCATTTTAAGTCTGGTACCCTGATTCTGGCCATGCTAAAATAGCTTTCTACAACCGTAACTCCAATAATTCAATGGATGTGCTATAGAGAGAAGATGAAACCTGTGATTAAAAAAAAAAAATAATTCTTAAGTGTTTCTGCATGTAGTTGATGAAGCATTTATATTGGTTTTTAAATGAAAATACTTCCAGTTGTACAGCTTCTAGCTACTAACTGCTGAGCGGTTTCCCTTTAGAGTTAGCCCAATTAATCTTATATAAACTAACCTGTTCCTCATCTTTCCCCTCTTTTTAAGTAATCACTTTGGGATTGAAAGTCTCTTCCCCCACCCCCACCGCCAGTATTTGTAGAAGCTAGACTCAGACAGTCCCCAACTATTTGCAGGGATTTCAACAAGAAGAATGCCCTGAACTCACAACACATACTTTTTTCACTATGGAAAAAATCATCATGGAATGAAGCCTCAGGCTTCAGCATCTCTTGAAAAAGCCTTCGATCTATTAGATTATTCTGAGAAATTGGAGCACGAACCAGAATTCACTAAAAATTCAGCAACGTTTTTTTTCTATTATAGTAAAATTAGTTTGTACACAGTTGACAAAAGGAACAATCTTCTCATGCATTTTTAAAAATACAGGAGAAATACACAAAACCTTTTGTAAAATTAATTCCAACAGGGAATTGTTTCCTGTGCTTGAATTCCCTGAAAGTAATGAATGGAAAAAAAAAAAAAAAAGAGTTGACAATACAGTCTTAACAATTCACATGTACTATCTAGTACCTAGACTTACCAAAGAAATTGATTTGTTTCAGCCTTTCTTATAAAAAAGTAATTTATGAGGAAATAATAGATATCTAGGACTACAGATAAAAGTTATGCTTCTCCCTTGACAAAATATCTCTAGCAAACACACAAATAACTATCATTTTAAGGTGCACAAAATACAAAAAGCAACAAGACCCCAATCCTAAAAACACCTAATTATGTGTTTAACTTTAAATTCATGGAGTTGCATTATGCATATGAATTCATATAAAAAGCTGCAGGATTAAAAAAGTCATCTTCTCACCCAGGTATACTGACAACATTAAAATCTCTAAAAAAAATACACTTCTTAGAAATATGAATCCGAGAATAACTTAGCTGTTGTCTATTCAATTCAATTGTTATTGTTCTTTTAAGGTTTGTCTAACTGACACCAGTTCAATTTCATTATTCTATACACAATTCAGGGAAAAAAACATACAGACCCCCTGGTTTTAGTTCAAGTATTGGTTATATCCATTTAGTTAACTATGATGAAAGTGCCAAGCAGATACACCCTTTAGGAGCCAACGTATTCTGTAGAAATGGGACGAAGTGAGAAAAACAGAATTAAGTCCAAGAACTTTGTGGGAGTATGAGAACCTGGATCAGCTCATTGATGGGATATGCCAGGCACTGGCGCACAGCTAAACTCACTCTTCTAAAAGCAACAGGGCACCTATATCCACATGGGCACAGATGACTCTCCAGCTCAGAGTTTACAACCTGTGACCCTGCAGGTTCCTGATATCCAGGATTTAACACTGGTGTCCCTCCTTCCACAGGGGTTTGTTAAATGCTGGGCTACATAGCTTAGTCCTAACCAAATGCTCTTAGGCTGCTATACTAAAGTTGCTCCTCTGTCTAAATACTCTTTTTTACTGGACCTGAAGGCAGAATCATCCCATTGCTCCATTCTACTTATGGAAGACTTCAACCCTGGTTCCTGTGTAAACTGCTGAATCTTATACAAAGAAAAACATTACTGCAGAAATACTGTAAAAGATCATAACAACTTACAGTATAGCGATAAAGGTACTCAGACCTGATTTAGATCAAATATCTGCCATAGAATAGGTAGAGAAGGAATTGGGAGTCTGGATGTACCCCATCCTATTCATTTTACCCAGTTTGGTGCTGCAAATACAGCCTGTCAACCCCAATTCTCAGCTACGTTTCATATCAAACTAGCAGGTTTCTTAAAAGCACCAGCAAAGATACCCACGTCTGTATCCAGACTGCTGAAGGAAATGACAATTTTTAGAGTTTGCCTGGGTCTTCAGGGGTGTACTGCCACGCAGGTTCATGCCTGGCAGAAAATCCTACCACCTTAACAAAGTACTGCCTCCCACACATGCTTTTCTGTTGAAACTAACCCTTAAATTCCACCATGGCTTAAAGTAGCTACTTTTAACTGGTTAATCCCTGCACTTCTATGACACCTGCAACTGTACCAAATGGGCTATGAGCACATATTAATCAATATTTCTGTAAACAAATACATTAAATGGAAACTTCCAAAATCAGATGTAAAAAAAAATTACGTAGTTTTTTCTTGTTTATTTTTATTAGATTTTTGATCTGCAAACTAAGAAAATTACTTATGCTTTAAGAGAGTACTGAATGATACTTGCCAGTTAAATATGACAAGTTCAAAATAACGTATTTCATAAGTAACAGCTGTGCAACACTCCCAACACATATTGCTTTATAGAGAACCATTATCTTTTCAAAGCTTGATAGCATTTTTGTTGTTCTGTTTAGCTTAAATCCAACCATAACCCCTTGCTATTATTTTTTTATAAGACCACTCATGTGTTGACCTTCTCCTGAAATACAGGATAGGAATCTTTCACAGCTTCCCAGCTCATATAAGTAGGTCATTATTTTAAGGGACTGCTTCATAGTACTATATAATTTCTGGAATTGGAGTCTGTCGATTCTCATGCCTTCCTATAAAAGAAATTATTTCTTCTGGTGATTACAGCACTGAAAACTTCTATACACCTGGGCAACTTCTCCACTTACCACAAACACATTTATTAGTTTCCTGTTAAAAGTATTATAATTAGGGAACAGGCGGTCATTCAGTGTTAAACCCTGTATTAAACCATTCATGACTTTCGAAACAACAACAGAGATTTCATTTGGGAAGAAATCTCTCTCGGATGTTTTCAGTTCACCTCTTAAAATTCAATCTAAAATATATATACAGTTGTATGTGAGATTAAAGGAAATTATTTTTAATCTTCTTCCATCAGACAGCGTTTTTCCATGGTCATGTTTTGTCTGGATGTCTCAGAAAATAACACTGCCACAGACATATAGAAGACATTTAGGAGGAAATGGTTAAATTTTATGACATTTGCTTTGAAGTAAGAAAATCAGTCAGGGTCTGATTCTCATTTTCTCTGCTCTGGAAGTGTGAGACAGTCCTCCAGCTGGTGTTAACTACACATGAAGTTCTGAGTTCTTCCAGCTCTTGAGCAACTTCAACACCATCAAAACCAGCAGGAATGACAGGAAACCTGCTCCTCCGCACAGCAACATGAGCACCTTGTGAGGCAGACCTATGTGAAGGGTACCCCTCTGCAAGACACTACTCCAACGCTTACAAGAGTGTGGGCTGGGCTAAACACAGTTCTACTGCCTTTCAAGCATTCAGACTCATAGCTGTTATTGTAATTCTTCATTTTATACAACCCCTAGCATACTAGGAAATTGGTTTATGCTGGTAGAATCCTTACTGGGCAAACTGACTCCATTTTCCTGCAAAATTAACTGCACGAGTACCACAATTTCATGCCAAAACCAGCAACTGAAATTTTTCTGTCAATGTTCCATGAGGAATTTCACCACAATCTCAATATTTTGTGAAAAGATATTGGCTTTTTACAAGAACTTTTCATATGGGGAGAAGGAAAACCAAAAGAGAAAGTTCTTTCCATCTCACTTGCCATGTTGCCATAGCTCCATGTTGAAAAAAAAATGTTTTGGTACAGTGAACAACACAATAAATGGAGCACACCAGTAAATATAATCATGTTCTGCCTCACATACTCTTTTCTCAGACTACCCATCCATCCACTAACATTCCTGTATAATGGACCTGCTAATGTCTAAGGTGATACCCAATGTAAGTGGCTGTTTTCTGTTAGGATCTTTGTTCAGTAGTTGGGATACGAGGAGTGATTCTACCTCATTCTTTTCAAAATAACACCAGGATTGCAGGTCTTGTATCTTTGGTCCTCACCATGGCTGGTTAAAGTTGTAAAGCAGGACCTATATATTTATTTTACTTCACAGTGCTTCACTTCCTCCCGCTTTTGAAAGATAAAAGAGTGGAGTCTGAAAGCAACTTGGGTCAAGCTCAGCAGCTGAGTCTCAGAAAGGAAAAGAAAAGGTATTTTTCTAATGCTGCACTAATGCTCTATTCCCCAGTGGGCAGCCAGCAAACCCCAGCTCAGATGCAGCTGCCTTCTACAAAACACTTCATGGAGGAGAACCAGATTGCCAAGGGGCTTACAGTTAAAGTAGAGATTATCTAGTAGGAGGTGGCATAATACAGTAGGCTGGGGACTTGCTGTTTGGAAGGCAATTGCCCTGTTGAACTGTCTTTCCCCCATCCCATCTTATGGCAATCCTGTGGAGATACTAAGAGGAGCCTGAATGAGTGTCACTTTACCAGAGGCAGGGAGGTCCATTAGAGGAATATTTCCCTGGGATATAAGTGATCAGTCAGAGTATAGGAGATGGGGATGGAAAAGGCAGGGAGACAGACTGTGAAGCTGCATCAGACAGTTCAGCAGCACTTGCTGAGTCGCATAGAGATGCTTCCTACCTGCACCCTGAGCGCCAGAAGAATCACACCCAGAGAGCGGCAAGTATGCCTTTGTCTGAAGCCCAAAATGGATGCCAGCTAAACCTCCTCACTTGGGGTTAAGGTCACTTCTCCTGGATTTGCAGACAGATGAGTCTGCACTTCCACACACTTAGTGCTCCAGTAGCAATCACCACCACCTTCCCACAAGCCCTGCGACACAGTCATCCTCTGGGAACAGGATGAGTTCAAAGCTGGTCCTTGATATTTTTACCCACTACTGATTTGGGGCTGATCCCAAAACACTGTGGGCATTATGTTTATACATGATTACAGCGACCACGAAAGAGACAACTTATCTAGGAGAAACAGAAACAAATCCTGGATCTGTGACAGAGCTGAAGTTTGTAACACCAATGATTTCCACAGTGCCAGTGAAATCTATCATTCAGCAGCCCTATAGGACTGTAGCACAAACAGCACTGCAGCCATCATAGTGTGATGTCTCTGACCTCAGCATGCTAATCTGCTCATGATGAGATGCCTCCTTTCTTTGTGACTGGTTTAGTTTTCAGAGGTTTAATAGCTGTCACTCGCCTGAAGCAGAATGGCCTCATCCATGGCTATGGGGAGTGAACAGGGAAAAAGGTGGTGGTCGAGGTGACACATCTGTGTAGCACTCAGAGCAAAAGAGACGGTTCCATTTCACATGCCCAGACAAACTGAGCCAGCAAAAGGGTAATCTGGTCGCTGGTAGAGCAGAAAAATGCTTACATAAATGCTATGGCTCACTGGGTAAGGAGAAGAGAGACTGGCAGAAGCACTTACAAAGTGAAAGCCTTCCAAAAGTGTGACTACATACGTTCCACAAACAGGTGTGAAGAGCTACACTGAATAGGAAACATCTTGGAGATTATGCACTTTGTCAGGCAAGTTGCCACGGCCTGGCACTGTCCCCTCTACAGGATTTGTTGCAGAGGACAAGGAATACATTTCAAAAAGATGCTGCATAGTTGTAATTTCCAGTGTGTCCCTTCACCTCAGTGTTGTGAAGGGTGAACAGAATGAGCTCTGTTGCCAGTAGTCGGGATGATCTGCAATTATCTGAACTAATCCTGCTCAGCATATTGAAATAGAGATCTGCATGCCTCACTGTCTCTAGTGTGTAATTGAACACAGCCAGGATGAGCAGAGTGCAGCAACCCAAACATCAGGTAGAGTGCAACAACCCAAGCATCACACATTCAGTGGCTCTCAGGACTGGACAGCAGCCTCTTATCCCTAACTTCCTCATGAAAATACCAGCTGGCATCCTACAATACCTTGCTGAGGTCACAGACATGGTAGCAAAGAGGATACAAAAATCAGTAAATGTCTCGCTTGTCCTTCTGGATGTACATCAGCACGTAACCATCCCTCATGAACTCTAGTGCAAGGCAGGGGTTCCACTCCCCTGGGAAATTATTTAAACTACCACAAAAAAGGATTATTTCTTTTTGGCAATATACGTAGCTATTTCAAAACAAGGTCATTGCATTTCTCTCAGATAACACACAGACAAGGTTAATTTTATTGAAAAATTTAAGTGATATGCCAAGATATCATAATGGTAGTAATTAACTTGGACCCTCTTCATTATAGGCAGCTTAAATGAGGTATGTAATCAGTATTATATGACAGACAACAGACACCTGTTCATCATCTCCTATCCACTCTTCAGGTTACACTGGAAGCTTCTTTAGCACAGCAGTTTAGTCAATAAGAAGGAGATGCCTGCTCCTTCCTAAAGAGGGCATGGAAACCATCCTCATGAACAGCATTTCTTCCAAATTTTATTTGAGTATTCATATTCAATCACACTCACTTGAAGAACAATGTGACCACTCCAGATTTTCCAAATAGCCTCTGGAGTAGTTTGTTTCACCTCCAGCTTGCAGAGTTGTTCCCAGACTACTCACTGGGACAACACTGAAACTGTGTCCTCTGCACAACAGAAAGTCTTCAGGATTCTTCCTGTCCACAAGAATCAATCCTGGAAACTGTCCTTTCCAGTCTCAGAATCCCTCCCACATCCCCAAGAAACAAACATACCAGCTGCAGGAAATCTCTAGGAGTATCACAAAATCATCTCTATCAGCCTCAGTACGTAAGAGTACGTACAATGAAACATATGTTGAGTACATCCAGGGATGTTCTTACTGACTTTTTTATGTTGAGGAATTCTCCAGCTGAGCTAGACAACAATCAGTAGAAGCAAGAGGACATCCTTGCTATACTCCTAAGTTTACAGACTCGTTTTCAATGAGGCACCGCAAGTGAGTGAGTAAGTGAGAAAGTAATGAGGAAGGACAAGGATAATGGCAATAGATCTCAGTGGCATTGATTCGCTACACAGGAAACTGATGACTCAGAAAGGTTCCTCTTCAATTTCTATATAGCAGCCACCCCAAAATCATTGCTCACACCGGCCATCATTAATTTGTTGATTTCTTAAAGGCATTCCGATAGGAGCAGTAGATCTTAAGAGTGGACAGTGGTTCTATGGACTTGTTCCTCCACAGCACTCTGCAAGTAAAAGGCAATGAGGAAGCAGCTGTGCAGATAATAGTGATATACTGAACTTTCAAGGCAGGAGTGAAGGGAAGGAGGCATGCGTGTACAACCTAATGACATGAGATGATCAACTCTCTGAAGTCAGTGGGAGTCTTTCTATTAAGTTCAATGAGAGTTCAATCAAGCCCTAAAGGACAAAAGTAGAGCTGGTCATTAAGGCAGACTGTGAAAGTGCAAACAAGTTGTGAAGTATTCCAGAGGTGTTAATATTAAAAAGTATGGCCAATGCTATATACTGCTGCAAAGTGAGGCAGCATCTGTATGTTTCCCAGGTATGAAAAGTGCCCTGGTCCCAGGCACATTTCCAGATCATTGTATCATGGGAGCAGCTTAAAACATGTTATGTAACAGCAGGCTGCAAACGATCAGGGCAAAGAAACACATACCTTAGCCCACTAGAAACTTGGGATACTCAGATTTCCACTGATCGTGAACTATTCATTTCTAGTCCTGCTGGCTGTTAAACTGTGAGACTAATACCTTTTATTGACTGAAAAAGAGAAAAAAAAACTAAAAAATGCAGGCTTGCACAGGTCTGACTCCTTCCTCCCTCCAGTTAAATTTCTGTCAGAGGGAAATACCCTCCTAATTTTACAAGAAAGGGTCGGTTCTCATTCTGCAGCCCACGTGTGCAAGGGATGCATGGATCCTTCTTCTCCCTTCCATATAATCATTCTATCCAAGTCCCCACATTTCTTCCCTCACCCTCTTCAATTCCAGTCCAGAACTGCCAGCTGATGTAGCATGAACTGCTAAGGAAATAAAGAAATATTTAATTACATTTCCATGGCAGGATTCCTTTTTGAGGTGATAAAAAACCACTGGTATCTAGACATAGCTGTCCTCAGGACAGTAAATATTATGATCATGTAGGAACTGAGGAGGGAGAAAATAAGTAGTAAGCAGAATGATGCATTTTTGAGGTCCAGCACTTGGTTATCTAATAGAGAGAAGAAATACTTTGATAGATCAATAAGGAAACTTTTTAATGACAGTAAACATTTCTTAGCCCTGGTTCAGACTATGGATCAGAGTTAAAAATGCCAGAATTCTAAATATTTTGTATTTACTAAGTCATACTCATCAGATGCTTTGCTATAGAACTATTACATTTAACTTTCACCAATCAATAAAGTGAATTGCATTCATCAATGATTTGATATGTGTTGCTAAATATAAAATACTTAGCACTTAGGTACACATTCCTATGTAAAAGCTGTTCATTATACTGTCTAATTTCTGATATAATTATAAAACTTGCTTGTTGCTAATCCTTTATTCCTCCTCCCTCCCTTCCCAACTCTCCTTTTTTTGTAATTCATTTCAAGTAGCTAAAACTGGGTGCAGAGCAACTAAACAATTATCTAGGATCAATTCCAAAGAAACAGTTGAGGAAAACACAAGTATGCTTTATGAGATTCCACTGGGAGGAAAGTTTATTTTTACCTGATTTGTTAGACACCCATATAATTGCCTCTGATGAGATGTGGCTCGTATTTCCTACTGCAATTGTTAATGGAATCTGCCACAAGTAGCTGCAAGACAAAGGAGGGGGAATCTAAGAACAAAAATACTGAACTGATTCTTCTCACAGCAATCAGGGATCATGTCAAAGAAATCAAAACACAATTTCAGTAGCAGTGTAAAGATGTGGATTCTAACAAGTTACTTTGATTTTGAAATGCATTTGCTATTAGCAATAAAACAATGAAAAAGTCATTCATCTTTAAAAAAAGCCTAGATTATATTTTACATTTTTCACACACTATCATCATATGAGAACTCTTTTGCAAGGCTTTCCTAATTTAACAAAATGATTCACAAAAGAGGAACTAATGATTTCCCATAGAAAGAAGAACACTTTTTTACATTTACTTAGAAAAAGAGAACCCCCAGGTAAAGCATGCTTTGATTTATAGGGACTACGAAGTTTAAAAATAACATAACCTTCTAGCAACTTCTTAAAAAGCTATGATGGGCTTTCACAGCTACTGGTTTATAGAAACAAAATGAATGGGAAGGATCTCCACCTCTTTGCACCACTTATCACTTATGTGTATGCAAACTAGACAAAACATGCTACATGTGGATTGGGAGATATGCTGGTGTACTCAGATCTCAATCTTCTTACAGGGTATCACAAACTGTTTCTCATTTGCAATAAATGTTATAATTTACCTGAAACTTTCATACCATCTTTATCTCTATAAACAAAACTTGACTATATGAAGTCAATCATATAGATTGGAGGAGAGAGGGAAAGGATGAATCCCTGTGTGTCTTCATCATCATATTCCTGAACTCTTACAAGGATTGTTTCACCAGCCAGTGAAAGAACTGGCATTTCTTCACAGGCCTGCCATGTGTACACCAGTCAAGGGGAAGCACTTAGTAATGGTGCAGGTGGTACCTTTGCCTAGAGAGTACGTGTGCATTTAAGCAAGGCAGCTTGACAAGAGAATGGCCCCAGCTCAGATATCACCATCTGTCATACTTAGATACCAATTAAGTATACCATTTTAGATTGATGGCATTAACATGTTGCAAGGATGAGTGTGGGTAAGTCCTCCATGTCTACATCAGCTTATCTCCTGCTACTACACAGTACTGCAAAACTAGACTATGATAACACAATTAGCTTTACATGTGCTTACCCAGAAGCCTGCTCCACTGAACTCCCAACACCACACTGGGAGAAGTAAAGACCCCTACTGCCATCCTCGACTCCCCACCGCTGCACAAAGAGCCCCTCGCATGCACGCGGGCTTGCAGCACTCAGAACAGAACCGCATGTGCCAGGAAGCACTTGTCCATACAGCAGTGATTCAGCACAGAGGGGGAGATATTTGGAAAACTGTATGGCTGAGAGGAGCTATGAGTGACACTAGGAACACAACATGGCATTTATTGCCATATGGGAGAATTAAAAACATCCCATGTGATTCTGGGTTCTCCGAATGTTGGTATGACACACTGGGAACATTCTTAGAGCTGATCACACACTGAAGACACACTCCACATGATCACATGCTCTGGCAGACATTTTCTGGACAATTAAGCTGTGGCATTTGAAGACTCTACTGCCTTTATCAGTCTGATCACTCCTTGTGCTGGACGTTACCACTCTCCATAGCACAGCCAGCAAAAGAGGATGTCCACTGGTGCATCAGCTTCTCCAGTTCTCAGTCTGGGGTCTTCACAGAGAGCTACCTTCGTTGTTGGCTTAACTAATTTCTGGACTGTGAACTGGAGTAATGAGGTGAAAATGTGTATTGCATCCTGTTGCTTCTGCTACAGCAGCAATACCTTCTGGATTCGACAGGTAAGGTCAGTCAGGAGATGCTGCGAAGTGATATACCAGACAATATTCACTACTCACTTAAGTACTTTATAACTTACTAGACACCCACCAGTGTTTTAGATTCTGTCCAAAAAGCCTTTTAGGATATATATAATCTTTAAAAACACATCCAATTCTAAATACTCGGCTCTCAAGAATGAGAAACATGCTGGCAAACTGTGATCAAGAAAAATTAGTCAAAATTAAGTATAAAGCTCGTACATTATTTGAAGGAATAGGAACTTTGGTATAGGAAAAAAATTAAAGAACTGCATTTGCATGGTATTTTTATTTCTCTTGAGATCAACTCCTACTGAAAAGTTAAATTGCAAAAGAAAAGATACTAAGCTGCCTATGTAGCTAATTTAAACACATATACACTCACATACACAAATAGTCGTGTATGAACATATACATGGACACCTGTTATTTTGAGAAGGAACTTCATAGAAAGATATTCTGTATCCTGCAATATCTATACAGAGAAAAATTTTATGTTACCTTATATAGTTATTTTATGTTACCTCCGACCAACGTAAATTGTATTGAAATAAGGACAGATCCTTCCCTGAAAGGTGATCTAGCTGTGGAAGGGGAAGTTACTCATCTTCAGAAAACACATGTGGAAATAGTTGGGAAGATTAGCACTGGTAGACTTAGCTTCCATCTCCCATGATAAGAGAGACTGCAGAACCTCCAAATCTCATCCTCTTGGTTAGTGGTTTACCAGGTGACCCACAGATTTGCTTTTAACAGACATCTCCAGAAACCCATTTTTCCTACTTTACTTGCTGCTGTTCTCAGTATGTTTATCTGCTTTCTCCTTCCAGCCCTCTTCATCCTCGGTGAAACTTCTGCCATTGTTGCAGATGCAGTCATGGTACCTTTCAAGAAACTTCACTAGGATGACATCTCCTACACACCATCTCTGAGGGATCTATATGGACTGTGTCCTCCAGGTGTGACCAGGAAGAAGCAAACTTTTTTTTTCTATCACACTCTTCTACTTTATAAAGGAGGAAAAAAGGGTCCCACTCGCCTGTTTTCATCCTGCTTTATCTGGGAATAGTGCAGATCTTTTATTTATTCTTTATATGCTGGGGGCATCATCAATGTGCTCATTGTATGTATTTCACCAGGGAAAAAAGCATCCTGTTCCACCTGGCCATCTGCTGCCTGCTATGACAAATCAGTTCCAGCAAAAATAAGAATCTAGCCTTGAGTGCTCAGTGACTAGGGCAGCAGGACTGGAAACAAACCATTTGGTCCTCCTACCCTCAAGAATATGCCTGCAGGAATCAAGATGCCTGTTCAGGTAGCACACTCAGCCCCTGGGTGAAATGGAGCTAATGAACTGTGTGTCCAATCTGCCTGAGATGCTGATGAGCTTCAGAGGGAACCACACACTACGTTTCTCTGGACATAAACTTAATCACCTTAACAGGGAGCTAAAGGAATACCATTTAATTGTGGGGAAACTAAGAGCTATTTCAGGAATTTAAGAAACCAACTCTGAGGATGAAGAGTAGAAGCATCTAAAACTGGAACAGACATGGTAAATATGAATTGTGCTGAACATATGGTTCTGTCACAAATGTCTTAAAGGGCGTAGGAAAGGGGGATCTTGTTGAAAGGCAGTATAAATAGGCCTTTTACTGTTGATTTACAAACAAGAAAGTTACTGTGAAAAAGGTACATTCAGGTTGACAGGATAACATGTACAACTAAAAGGAATGCATTGCTTTGGGGTTTGGTTTTTGGGTTGGTTTTTGGGGGGTTTTGGGTTGGGTTTTTTTTCTGGTAGCACCACATCAATGCACAATACTGAAGTGTGTTAGTATCTCCATTCAACTTCAAGAATAATCAGAGGGACTTGTTTGATAAAGTAATGCAATCTTGCATCTGCCAAGGTACATGCAATACTAGAAGCTAGCTATTAAGCTCTGCTAGGATTATATACACTTTTTTGTATTAAGCATTACATAATGACTACATAGCCAGTATTAGTGTACTTTATCTTGCTCAGGAAACAATGATATTTGTGATGAGCACTTGCTCACACCTTGATTTCCAACAAATAAGAACTGAGATCCCTTCATGGGCAAATTCTGAGACCATAAAGTATAAAGCAAACACAATGCCTCACACTTCTGCCTGTGATGAACAGCAATGTTGTAGTAACATTGGATTTTCAGTGAAACAATTAGTTGGCTTTTTTGTGAAGAGCTATGCAAAGCTAAAAAAGGTCAGTAGTGTATTTCCTCTGCTGGCAAAACAAAGAACCCAGGTCATTAAAAAAGAAAATCCAAGGTTCCTGGAGTTTCAGATTTTGTTCACTTTGTCAACCACTTTTTCATATTAATGAACATTTTCACTGAGATGTAAACCCATACGTTTTCAAGATTCATCCTCCCAGAAACCACGATTTGCCACGCTTCCACCCACTGCCTCTAGTGAACACCACGTTCTTCCAGTGACATTTCTCCTTTCTCCCTGGATTCAAATCTAAACAAAGTTACGCTATTCCTAGTCATTACTCACACAACAATGAAGCTATCTGCTCAATATTCAGAAGCTTATTATCCTTGGCTGCATTATAAAGAGTATACAAGTAAAGTGATTGCTTCATGTAAAGTGACAGAACATCTGTACCTAAAATACCACAGCAGAACTTAGCTAACCTGCTTTTTGAAGGTGAACAACCTTCAAACACGTTAAAAATTATGTGAACAACCACATCCCTGTCCATACCCCTCTGCTTTTACAGACCTCTGGATTAAAGACTCTTAATTTATCCTGCTGGTTTTTATACAGAAACTATACTTAATCCTTCTTATTGTCCGCCTCCATATTTTTTCTGTCTATCTCTGTGCTTTGAAGGCAGGTCTACCAAAGATTAAAAGTGGCATAATTCTATTCCACACTCTATATACTTTTAATATGGTCCTTTCCTACTAATTCCTACTGTTCTATTTACTTGCTTGACTGTGTCTGCACACTGAACTGATGTTTACAGAAAAATACCTACTGTAACTTCAAGATCTCTTTCCTGAGGGAGAACAGTTTCTTCAGAACTCACCACTAAGCATCGGAGTGAGTACTGTCTTCCCCACATGTATCACCCTGGCCTTTATCATCATTAAGCTCCATAGGCGATTTTATCACCATGTCAACCAGCATGAAGAGATACTTCTGTAATGCTGGTAATCAACTTTTGGGTTTATTACCCTCACAAAACCCTTACCAGAAAACTCTGCCACCTCACTATTCCATGCCCTTTATCACATCACTGAGTAAAAAAAACGTTCAGCACAGGTTTTTCAATAATTTAATGAGTTATCACCCTCCACTGAAAAATTCAACCATTTCATTTCTCAGTTTTTGCTTACATTGCTTAACTAAGATCTTCCCTCTTACCCCAGTACAGATGATCTTCTTTAGGAATCATTAATAAGGAAGCCGGACCTCCAAAAATACATAAAGAACTGTTAAAATGACAAGAGGCTAGATATTTCTAGATATAGGAGACATCTATTAATAGTCTTTGATTATATACTTAGCTAGAAAATCAAAGGAGGATAACCATGACAAGATAGAAGAACAGAACAATGTACAAACTTCAGAAAAAAAAAATATATTTTAGTTCGTCTAACAACAGAAGAATAAAGGGCAAAATTAAAATGCTGTGCACAAAAGCAAATTAAGTGATCTGCCTCTTAGCAGGATATAAGAAATATAATTATTTTAAAATGCAGTAGCAATCGTCAACTTAAATCATAGAATGATTTAGGTGGGAAGGGACCTTAAAAGATACAATCCTCTGCTCAAATGTGCTAACAGCACAGGAAAACAGAGTTTCCTTGTAGATAGAACATGACATCAGAGGAGAATAGACAGGCTGCCTGTTGAGTGATAACACACAAAGTCAATAAAGTCAAATGTGGAAAATGATTTCCCAGCTGCTTTTTTTCCTAATCCCTCCCAGTGCAAATCATCTACAGAATTACTGTCAGAAAAGCTGAACACCCAAAGCTGTATGTACCTTCAAAGAGTTTACCAGGCTGAGAAATGAAATTGTGAGTTGCCTAAATTATCCCTCGTTGGAAAAGGAGAAATAATTTATCTTCCATCAGCTGGCACTGGTGAAATCTCAGCCATCACTCTTCTATTACTTAGTTTCTCTGGGCTAAACGCAGTTCTGCAATTTGGTGTCAAATGAGTTGCCGTGGGGTACTTGAGACATCTGTCGGGGCTGAAAGACATGGCACAGCATCTATGGATGTTCCCACCCATGCAGGGGCAGGATGAGGTCAAGCAAGATACCTGAGGGCACCTCCAATGGCACCAGTCACCTGGTGCAAGCAACTAAATGGGCCTCTCCATCCACTCCATGTTGACAACAATACCTTCCACAATTCCCAAAGAAACTTTATCCTTTCTAACTGAAAAAGGCAAACATTCAAAACCAAGCTACTCATAAAGAAAAGACTTCAGCACAGATTTTCAACTATAATATGTAATACAGGCAGTGCTGAAACATTTTATAACTACTGTTTAAATAAAAACTTCCAGTTTGCTGATTCAAAATGAATTTCAGCTTGAAATACAAGTTAATTGAAGGGAGAAGTTAAAACGAGTGAAACTGAAATGTAAGGTACTGAAATTACGAAACTGAAATGAAGGTTCTAAACCAATTTTTCCCCAATTTTTTTCTTTGATTTTTTGTCCTGATTGAGTAGAGGGAAATGTTTTGATATGTTGAAAATTTCCGTGGGATGGGAATCAATTTTTTGCTCATCTGTAACACTTAATAATCTTTGTAAAGTATTTTGAGAACAGTGATACGAAGTCTCAGATTGTTATGAAGGGTATGGTTAAAGCCATTTAATACAGAGGTGAAGTGAGGCATAAAAATAATTTAAAAGTAAAAAGGATGAAAAAATTCCAAGACTAAAACTGACTGGTTAAGACAACTAGCCCCTTGTTTTAATCACCTGAACTTACTATCCAAAATGCCAACTCTGTCTCCATAGTTAAGTCTGGTACATCCAGAGTGGCTGAAGCTGAGAAACAGGGACCAAGGACTCCTTGGCAGTAGTTTCCCTTTCTCAGCTCTCCAGATGGAGAATGCTGAAATTTCATGTACACAGAGACATATGCTTGGGTGAGCAGTGCTGAGGAGACACCTTCCTGGTGTGGCCCTTGCCAACAGTGACAATTCTTTGATTAGGTTAGGATGCTGACAGGGGTGTTTCTTACCAAGGGAATGCCTTGTTGAGCTGTCCACACAAATGCATGTTGCTGGTATTTCAGAGACTGCGTCGTGTTTGTGCGGCAAGCTTTTGGAAGCAGAGGGGCTACAGGAGTGGTTTCTTTGAGAAGGTGAGAGACGCTTACCCTGCGTCTGACAGAGCCAGCGCCAGCTGGCTCCAAGATGGACCCGCCGCTCTGGGATAACGCATTTAAGAAGGAGGGGTTAAAAAAAACATGCAAGGGAAACTGCAGCTGGAGAGAGAGAGGAGTAGGAATACATGGGAAACAGCCAGGCAGACACCCAGATCAGTGCAGGAAGGCGGGAGGAGGTGGGCCGGAGCAGAGGTTCCCCTCAGCCCGTGGTGGGAGGGCAGGCTGTGCCCCTGCAGCCATGGAGGGTCACGGGGGAGCAGAGATGCCCCTGCAGCCAGGGGAGGGCACCACGCCAGAGCAGGTGGCTGCACCCAAAGGAGCCTGTCATTCTGTGGGAAGCCCACGCTGCAGCAGGATGTTCCTAGAGGACTGCACCCTGCAGAAGGGACCCACTCTGGAGCAGTTCATGAAGAACTCCAGCCTGTGGGAAGGACTCACGTTGGAGAAGTTGGTGTAGGACTGTCTCGTGGGAGGAACCCCACGCTGGAGCAGAGGCAGAGGGGGAAGGAGTGGCAGAGACAACATGTGATGGACTGACCACAACCCCCATTCCTTGTCCCCCTGCCCCACTGGAGGGGAGGAGACGGAGAAATGGGGAGCAATGCTGAGTCCAGGATGAAGGGAGGTGTGGGAGGAAGGTTTTTAATATCTGGGTTTTGTCTGTCATTGTCCTGTTCTACTTCGATTGGTAAAAAATCAAATTTATTTCCCCAAGTTAAGTCTGTTTTGCCCAAGACAGTAATTGCTGAGTGATCTCTCCTTGTCCTGATCTTAACCCAGGAGCCTTTCCTGATATTGTCTCCCCTCTGACCAGTTGAGGAGGGCAGTGACAGAGGGGCTTTGGTGGACACTTGGCTTCCAGCTGGGGTCAGCCCACCACAGAGACAAAAGAACATGAAAGCAAAGTAATGAGAAAATGTGACCTTTTGGAAAGCAAGTAAGTCTTACAGAACAAAATGAAAACTAAGAATTAAAGATTTGTATTTTTACTAAAGTTGCATACTTGGCTGATCTGCAGAGACATATACAAATAGTGGCCAGTAAAGGAAGCATTTAGCTGCATGGCTGCAAAAGTTTCTGGCTAATAATCTTAAAGCCTATTACAAAATAAAGGGCACAAAAAGTTGATAACGTGAAGTAACTAAAGGAAAGCGTGAAGTTTGGACAGTAAATCAGTATAGTAGGAAGTGTTTAAAGATCTCACATTTCTTCTCCTTGCCAAGATGCTTGCAATTTCTGTTAGGAAGGCAAAAGAAGTCCTTTTGTATTCGGTGAATTCTAAATATTAAGATAGTGGAAGGTTCAAAGATCAATTGTGAACAGAAAACCTGAAAGTGCATTCAACTAATCTATGCAATTACAAGCCTTGTTGCCGTGATACCTGGAGGCATTTATTCCGAGGCTGAGAGCACAAGGAGATGTAAGGTGGTGAGTGGGAAACAACTGAAAGTTGTTCAACAGCACAACAGTTTTAGAGCTTCCTACTACAGAAGGAAATCATACATGAAGCCAAACTCAACAGTACCAGGTTAAAATTTTGTAAGCCACACTTTCTAGAGAGATTGTTTTGGGAAAGATAATTTAAAAGCATCACTGAGATTTTCCAGGGTATAATAGACTATACATATCATTCAGTAAAGAGTATTTCATGTTCCAGGGAAAGCTCATGTGAATACCACAGGAAATCACATGCTTCTATTAAGTGTGATTCTACAGTGTTAATTCTGTTTAATGGATAAGGAGCTGACGAAATATTCATATTGTGAATATCATTCTCACAAGACTGAAGAACACAGAGATGTCATTAGATTTAATACATGACAGTAGAGTGATTGTAGGCTGTGCCCAGAGGCACGACACAACAGAAGATGTTATTCCCACCCTCACAAGTATTACACCTCCTACACTAAGTTAGGGTGCCAAGGGATTCCTTGTACCCTGTCAGCACAGAAAATGGCAGATAGGAAGATTTCACTAACTTTGTAGCAAAGACAAATATGAGATGAAAAATGGATAAAGGAGAACAATTTGAAGTGAGACCAACTAAGCACAGCTTGGAGCATATTCACTGGCCTAAGGTTGGGATTCTGGGGTTCCAGTGTTCTAACCTCACACAAGACTAACAGACTGGCCAACAAGAAAAAGGTAAGCTAAGACAAAAAAAAAAAAAATAGAGACACTGTTATTAACACATGATTACGTGACTAATTAGAAAAAGACTGCAGGAAAAAGACTGTGGAAGTGTTTACTCCAATATTACCCTGGACCATGCTGGGCAGAGGCATTTGCAGCCCCTTTACAAAAGCAAGGTAAGAATTTGGACTTGGGTGGACCCCGTGAATTAAGGCAGTGTTTCAGCATAGTCTTTAGGGGGTTGTACCCAACTGCAAGACAGACTGTATTTTTTTCACCTATGATTCCAGACATAATGGAGTCAAGGTGTCATGTAACACGCATGCAGTACTGTCTGAGAAGATAAAAAACTTCAGCACGTTACTCAAAAATTAACATTCTTTGTGTTGTCATCTATACTCAACAGTATCAAAACTTAACTGAGCTTTTTGTATCAGTTTCTTTTTTCTCACTAATGTCTCACCTATGGAGGAATTCAACTTTTTAGTCAGAGCAACCTACCAACCAAAACAACTCAACGGAACCAGCTCTTGATAGGTGCTGCCAAGCAGAGAATGGGTTGATTACCTGGTGGATCTGAATGGGCTCCATGCCTGAGGCATCAGTTGAAGAGTACTGCAAGTTTTTAATACAAGTGAACTTAATAGATGCCTCATAGATGAATAGACAGCAATTTGTAGAGCAGTCTTGCCTTCTAATTACTAAGATTTACTTACTTTGCTGTTTTCAAAGGCTCTGATCACGTGTAGCTGGATCCACCTAATACGTATTTCAGAGGGAAGAAAAACTTGGGGATTTGGAAGGCATTTGGATTTGTGAGCCTATTATCATTCTGAATACAAATTATACTTAGGTGTATACATGGAGGAAAATACAGATTATAGTTTGGAGAATTATAATTGCATGAGGCTGACTACGAAGTTTATATTCTAGTCTTGAAGGATGCTACCTACACCTCTGAGATGACTTGCTTCTGACGGTAAGCCTCTTTACTTGCAGCTCTGCCTCAATACAGCTGCTAATTTTATACATTTCTCTATTATATATGCTTTCATTTAGAAACTCATGTTTAAAAACACAATCATATTGGTATATTCTAAAATAAGGGTTGATAGTTGCTTTTAAGAGCAACTATTTGTAGGACAGATCACGGATCATTTGGGCTTTTTTCTGTATAAGGATCTAAATACAAAGACATGGAGGGAAAAGTATTTTTGATGCCAAGACAGTATTACTGGAATATGTTTTAGAGGCATGTATTTTAATACAATCATTGACACTGTAATTCGTCTGCAGTCGGAACAGTGATTAACATGTTCAACAGCAATGTATTACAGATGTGGATTTTGTGGTTCTCCTTTACTCTGCCACTGTCCTAATCATTCATGGATTTCACAAGAATCTTTGGAATAACTTGTAGCAATAACTAAGTACTAGAGCTGAAACAGGGAAAAAAATTTTCATTCTTTGAGTCTTTACGCCAAATATTAAGCCCTTATCAATGCAATGAAACCACAACGTCCCAGACATAAGAGAAGGCTTCAGTGCTGTAACAGCAGCACTAACATGAAAGAGCCCATCTGTGGCTCTGCACTGTGGGACTGCCTTAAGATGACAGAATGCATATTCCATTAGAAAACAGCTGTATGTCTTCGGTCATCCCACGTGAACCCCACTCTCCTTCAGTCTGATTGCTTTGTTAAGAGGGAACACAAAGTAATTCAAATTACTTAATTTGAATTAAATTACCCAATTTGAAAAGAGAAAAAAATTGCATTGTCTGATAATAATGTAATATTATCTGATTATAATAATCTGATTGCTAATCCTCCTACAAAGTTCCATGTAATTTTAGCTTATCATTTCATACTAAAATAAATTATAAATTACTTGGCTATAAATATTATGGGGCTCCTTAAAATTGACTCGTTTCAGTGTCAGTGCTAGCAGAGCACCTTACCAAATTTAGAAAAATGTTGTGGGCAAAGAAAATACTACAAATTCTTTGTCAGTACATGCTTTGTCCTCCAGTCTAACATTACCTTTTTACACTAAAACACAAAAGGCTTCGTTTTCAAAAGTGACAAGCCATTTTAGGCGCAGTCAGAGATGGATGGAAAGAAGCTGGGTTTAAGCAGTGTTGAGTGTCTGTTCTAACAGCTGCCTCTTTACCCTCCAATAAAGGCCCTTAATCTCTCCAGCAGCCTCTCTTCCGTCTTGCAGCAATGCAAAATGTCCTTGTAGAATTGCTCACGTGCCGCTGATCATGCAAACCCCATCTCTGTTGTCCTTTACCCATGAGCACAGTCACTTGTCTACAGACTGCAGATCTGAGATTTCTCTGAACATAATTTGGAGTGGAAGGAGGTGTTATGGGCCGAGGAGGGATCCCCTAGTAGGAGTAAGAGTAGCATTTTAGCTATGCCTACAATCCTCCAATATGTTCTCAGAGACTCAGTAGCAAGCATTATTCAGTGTATTCCCATATTCAGTTCTGATTTTTCCTCAGAATATTGTGAATTTAAGGAAGATAAAAATATAATTCCTATGATACAGTTTCTCCTTCCTCAGTAAACTTCCCTAGGAGTCCCCAACCAAAATATATTCTCCATAAAATCTCAGATTCTGCTATTGACCATGAAGGCTCACATACAGAGATAAGAAAAGAAAACCCCACATTATTATGAACTTAAGAAAGCAAAAGGAAGAAAGATAAAACGGGAAGCATATTAGTAGTTTCATCCTCAGATCTACAACAGATCTACAATGGGGAATCTACATCTCTGCTTTTTCCAAAGCCAACCAATTATGACATTTATCCACCTTCACCCCTCCCATTCCCCTTGTCTCTGCTGAATGCTGTCTGTGCTTTCCCCAATCTGCTCTTTACTTCACTAAAGTCCCCATCTTAACTACCTTCTCCATTTCCCTGGTTCGCCTGGTTTTCCAGGCGTTTGCCTGTTCCAGCTACACCATTTTAATGGTCCCAACTCCCGCTCATGTTTGCACCCTACTACACAGCATTCCGTTTCCCTCCCCCTGCATGTTATGCAACTTCCCACCAGCACTACTGCCCTGATTCTCCTTTTCACCTCTCTACCTCACTCTGAATTAAAACACAGCGCTGCCTGCAAATACATGCTCCTTCCCTCACCGTGAAACTGATTTAATTAATGTGTCAATTAACTTGTTTGGGTATCTAGCAATTCCTGAGAGTTAGTATTAGCAAATAAGATGAGGAAAGTGACAGAGTACAGCGACAATAAAATACAGCAGCAGCTTTTCGCTGTCAGCCTAACCTCTGTCAGGATACGAATGTTGCCACCGCACAGGAAGCAATGACACAATACGCCAATTTTGTCTTCTTTAGCATTCTGCAAATTGTAACACTGAAAGTTGCCCATATCCCGCACACCAGATCATCCCGGAAGTTTGCCGAATGAGGAGCGTTTCTCACAAATAGAAGCTGTGAAATGGTTTCTGGAAATAAAGTGTTAAAGTAAATTTGGCATTTCTGAGGTCTTTGCTAGCAGCAAAATCTTGCTGAAGAGACATCAGCACAGAAATGTGCAGGAACGTATTTTCAGAGCACTTCCCATTCTGATTTATACTAATGCAATAATCAGAAGAGCCTCTAAGAAATAAAGACGGCAAGACAGAAAAGACTGGGCACTCTGCAGTGGCTTCTACAGGAAACAACCTTATTGTAGCAGGCAGCACGCAGCACAAGTATTGGGCTGGCAAACACCAGCATCCAACAGCGAAGGCACTCCTTCCTCCCGCGTGTGCCTGTGGCCGGCAGGGTTCCTCCAGGTCACTCGGAGACAGAAGCAGCTCTTCTGCCTGCTCATTTTGGGGAGCAGCACTCTGCACAGCAACGTCCTCTCCCAGGCTGCTGGGGTTAAGGACTGTCCCTGTACACACTGAAGGACAAAATCTACTGGTGTCATAGAGCTGTCCTCTACTAAACTTTAGAGTAGATGTAAAGGAAAGGAGCTCCACACACTGTCTCACTCTTCTGCAAGAACAAGCACTTTCAAGTCCCTGCTAGACCAGCAAAAAAACTGGTTAAATCAGTATCTGGCTGTGTTCACACACAGTTCCATGCTTCACTAGGGATTCTTGTTTTTTAATCTCATTCCTGATAATTCCATTTCCTTTGTGACTAATACACCAGTACCTTCCTCTCCCAGACCCCATTCCCTTCATCATTATTCCAGCTGACAGAGAGGCACTCAGGTCAGTCAAGATGAACCAGGGTACCACATCTACTCCCCAGGCAGCAACACAAAAGTTGTTTCTAGCAGAAACGCTGATATAAGCATAATCTTTCAGGTACAACAAAGATGAAAGGCGTAACAAGAAAACACTCAAAGGACATGAGAAAATGGAGTATTAGAGGACATTTCCCAGAGACAGGGAAATGTATTTTGTTAGCCCTTTTTCCTCAGTTTATGGAACAATATGTGTCCATATTATGGTCTTTTTTATTATATAATTAATACTACATACACTACGTTATTCCATGACTGCTCTAAGGAGATTTTAAAGAAACATCAGCATTCACCTTGTGCTCCTAACATGTTGCTTCGTGTTTAGCCAGCCCCTGAGCTGATAAAGTGGACAGACTAAGTTCCCCATCACCGCTCAAGCGATAATGCCATACAAATAAGTAAGAACACACATGGCAATATCCAAACACAGCTATGCGTCTTCTATTCAAATAATTATCAGTAAAGGGACAAGCACAGCCCTTTTTCCACAAAGCCTGAATAAATGAGCATTGTGCAGGAAATTCAGAAGAGACTTGAAGGAAAATAAATTCTGCAGTTAATCATTCACCTTGGAGTGGAGTGACTGCTGAGCAGCTCTCCTGCCCATTGTAAAGCCTTTCAGTTGTCATAATTACTACATGGTGTTAGGCCCATGAGTCTGTACTGCTCTAGTTTTGCTGGTCATGTCCCTGGCTTGCACTGCTCGACTGAATTTTCCCTAGTCTGACTATACGGGGAAACCACCAAGGATTACCACGCTACAGCATGTATGAATACCCTGTCTATATCAAGACTTGTACCTCTTCCTTTTTTCTCCTTCCTCACAGCTCACTGTGTTCAACACCTACCAAGATATTTCCCTTTAGGATATTATCATGAACAAGCAAAGATTAGCTACGGAAACTGCGTGCATGATAAGAACACTATACAAGTGAATATTACCTCAGCAACATGAACTTAATTATTCTGATAACACTGGAAAGGTTATTTCTCCACTTTTGAACAGACAAGCTCTGTATATTTTTTAAAGGCAAAACTTATACCCATAACTAGAGAGCTTTGGTCTGCTCTTCAATACAGTATATAAAAGCTTTATGGATTTCATCAAAACTGATTAGTTTATTGTCTAGACCACAGATTATTTTTCATAATATTTCTTGTCATATCTGTGAGCAATTCTTGTAATGATGGATGAGACTGGTGCCTTAAAATCATCATTTGCTCTGTCAGCAGGGAAACCCACTGAACCCTGTCAAATGGAATATCGCCTCATCCCCTGTAGCCTTATAATGTAAGGGCATAATCCATTCTCACAGGGGTATACAGGAGTCCAGGACTGAACCTACAAATAACTAAAAGATTGCTATTTGGGGGAAGAATATAAATTATACAGTTATTACAGGAGTTTTAAACTTTTGCTTGGATAAGCTGAAATTGCTATTGAAACATTGTACCAACCACAGGCTCTGACATTCCAATCAAAGCCTGGTGATTTTGGCCCTTCTGAGGAATGGCATTTCTAGAACAGGTGTCTGTCATTGTTAGCTTTATTCTCTCGTAAAATGAGAAGTATGGATCATGTACAGGCATAAGTGTCAAGCAAAACCTATGTTTGGTTTGAGAAGAAGTGAAATTGTATACCTTCTGTAATTTCAGGCCAAATGTTAGAGCCTAGCATGTCATACACACCATTCTACACACACAAATAAATCACAGTTTATAGATGTATGGCCCTTAAACCACATCTTTCCTGCAGTTATAGAGAGACAAGTAGTCCAGCTGTACATTGAGGTGGGAAAATCAACTATATGTAATCAGTCCCTTCTGCAGTAAAATTAAAGACACTTATAGTAATGGACTAGGTAGAACTAGGAGTAAACCACTGTCAAAGGTATCAACAACTTTCACTTTCAGTGTTCATCATTTAGAAAAATCTGCTTATTGCTTGTATATTCCTCTATATGATTTCAGGGAAAAAAAAATTAAATATGCTGGTTCACATTTCATTTTTAAGTTAATTGCTGCATAAATACACAGCATAAAGAAAAGCACAGGCATCTTATAAAACTGGAATGGTTTTGAAATATTCAGTTGCCTCTTGATTTGCATTTCTTATGCAGCAGATAGATCTGAAACACCTACTCTGAAGTGACTCTCTCTAAAAGAAGGCGAAGTTAAATTTGCCTAGAGAAGGTCTGAACCAGAAGTTTAAACTCCTCATCACTTTGAAGGCAATAGAACTGACATTTATTGCAGTGTCAAGCAGAACTACAGCCACACCTCTGGATAACTAAAGACTATTGTGGCAGATGGATGTTTTAAGAGCCTTCCCCGGAGCCTTTCAGTGCATATAGTGTTGTCTGTTTAGATGATAAACTCCTGGAGAGGCCTGGACTGGTACATTTTTCTGTGTTTTGTGCAGCTCTACTATTTATGGTGTTTAAAATGATCATCATGATTAATCCGTAGATAAACCACCCTAAGGAAGCCAATGTTGCCTGCTCTGCAAGAACAGGGCCTCAAATGTGGCATAAATACCATTTGCTCCCCGTTATTTACAGTGCCTATTATGGTTCCCCAGGGAGCCATGCGCCCAACACCTAATTCATAGGTCACGTAGGGGAGATGAGCACCGGCTTTATTGGACTGTGAATTAGGCCACTGATACATAACACCCAAAAAGCCTGCAAGCTGGTATTATGGATGTGCAGATATACACCTCCGTGCCTCCCACAACACCTACCTATGCTACCAGGCTCTGCTGAATATCAGTAAACCCTTGCCAACTTCCTGAGCAACACCACCTGCACAATCAGCCAGAACACTGCATTTTGCAATAGTGCTGAATGTCCATCAATGTGCTGTTTCCATTACAGTTATCAACCTGCTTCACGTATTTGTAGAAAAATTGCCCACTTTGTATCATGTCATACAAACTTCAGCTCTTGCAATGTTAAAATCCAATACGGACTAATGTATCACAAATTATTAAATGACATCACATTAATGTGATTTTCCCTGCCTACTGCTTTCACAGTAATTGAAGACATGGTGATTTTTTCAATTAAAAAGCCCCACCAAAAAAAACTTCAAAAATATCTAGGTCATTGCTGACAGAAAGAGTAAATTTATTTTTAGTATGCCAATGTTGGTTTTCTACTTAATTTGATGGTATGAAAGGACATCTAATGGCACAGACCATTGTGCATACCAAGCCACATGTGGGCAATGCACCAACGAATTGCATGGTCATTGTTATATAACACTCTTGACACTAATTTATAACTATAGGACCTTAATATAAATTGCTGGATAATTTTTGAAAGATGAATGGTATAGCTAAGTTTCACCTTTTGCTAAATGTATATGGTTCCTGTCATTTGGTATTTATACTTACATAACATGACTTTCAAACAACTTTGACTGGGAAGTGGCAACCTACCTCTACCATCTAACTGTCCAGATTAATCATCCCACCTGTAAAGCCTTCTTTGGGCAAGGGCTTCCTTCCCATTTGTGGTCAAAAGGAGATGGAAGCACAGAGAAAAACAACTACGAAGGGGTAGAGAATGAGAGACTTGCCATAAGAGATACATGTAATACGTATTGTACTGCCTCTTAGGACAGTAAATTCCTGGCAGGGCCCATGCTGATATTTTTTTTGGTGCTGCCTATAGCACTAAATCTTACTTCCCATGTTTAGAAATTATAACTGTGATAAAATATGCAGACAAAATCTCCTAAGAAATTCAGCGAAACTTGCCCTGTTGGTGCAGAACACTACGGTTCCACCTATCCAAGATACAGCTTGAATTCTAAATTAATTTCACATGAAAATAAAACTGTCTTATTCTCACCCCTGATGTTCCACCTTACAAAACATTTATGCATCCAGTAGTCTTTACTCATGAATTACAATAGCAGGTATTACAATCAACACTGAGTATGTAGCAAACCTATTTAAGAACGTCTCTACAATACTTAAAAGGCTTAACATCTCTGTTTTAATCGACCAAAAATGTAATAATCTCTAGTTTTTTGAGTAGTAAAATCCACTCACATTACATTACGTGTATATACACTTGCACAGAAAAAAAATTTCAAATTAATAAAGGAGCATCACTCTCACGCTGCACTGAATTGTGAATCATGAACACTTCCAACAGTCCACATTCGTTTGTTTTATCTCTTTTTCACAAAGGAACTAATTTCAGCCCAGAGCTTAATCAGATGCTTAATACCCTGCTAGGTTGTTCCAATACAGCCAGAAAAAAGAACAATTTATTCTGTGTCATGTTTTGAGTTCCATAATATTCACTTTCTAAAGAAGGATAACGAACTTCTGAACATTTCCCAACAAAGGTAAGTATATATTCAGGCCTTATTCAACAGGAGTATGCTATAAGCTCCAGACATGTCAAGCAAAATTTGGTATTAAATTTTATCTTTTAATGATTTAAGTCTACTGGACACGTACAAAGTACTCAAGGTTGAGAGCATGCCCTCTTTCCCACTGAGCATGAAGAGGTGAACACAGAAGCTTCTAAGGCTAAACTGTATTCTTTAGCATCAGCTCTATATCCTTGGCCTTAAAATACGATGCCAGAACTACTTTAAATAACAAGATGAGGATTCCCCAGCATCAGCCAGGAATGTCAGTTTTTCTCTGGGATGAAGGATGTGTGTGGAGTCAGCTAGGAGCAGGCAGTAAAAGTAAGTGGAAAAAGGGTTGGGACAGAGATGCATAAGTGCCTGCTGATTTCAGCAAATGTAACAGTCTCCACAGGAGCAGTTCACCTGGCTTCAAAATTGGAACAGCTGGAATCCCCTGCCATGTAGAGAGGTCCAGTTCAGTTCTTTACTGCTTCCCAAGTCAAGTGAGGTATATACCCAACACATGGTTAACACCTGCCTACTTGATGTATGAGCCTGGAGAGGTCCGCTCTAAAGAATTACTTAAAAAGAAGTATCAGACCTTCCAATCCCATTCAAAATTACTTCCTGGAGTGTGAAAAAAAAAAAAAAAAAAAAAAAAAGAAAAGAAAAGGAGGAAACAGACATGTGACAAAAGACGTAGTCACAGAGAGAACTGTCAGGATGCAAACGGGCAAATTAAAGTTTAATCTTGTTCTATTACTCTAGTGAGTTTTTCAATTCTTTTAACTAGCCTCATCTTCGCTGCATTTCAAATGGAAGAGCCACCACATGCTATTGATACTAAGGAAAGCTCAGAGATTTCTAAAGTGCCATCTTCATAAAAATACATACATGAAGCACTTAAAAAACTACAGCTTCTTGAAAGATATTCATTGAGAAATGTAACTACCTGTTGTCTCCAAGGGGAGGATCCTTGGGTTTAGCATCACTATCATAAACAAAACGTGCTTGGGAGATCACTATGACATTGTCCGTAGTTTCATTGCCCAAGATAGTGATAACAGGATAACCCATCTGTAGTGTCCACTGATCCATTACTTCTTGGATATTTACTGATTTTCCAACCCTTTTTAAAGCCTTCAAGAAAAAAAAAAAGTTTCAATATGTTGAAGCAATACCATTACCCCACATACAAAACTCTTTTGCCCCAGAGACCATAATTAGTTTTAGAGGTTTAAATAACTATCATGCATGCACATACACACACTTACACCCAGTAGACACATATAATTTAACCAACAGTCCCTGTATGTCTTAAAAATAAACATTGAGCAATGTTGCCAGAGAGGAGAGTGACAGTCAGAAAGTCATATTTCCTATATCCATCATGCACTTTTGCTGTAACTGAAGAAACAACCTGCTTTACAGGGTGTTAACAAGAGCCACACACTGGATGTCTGCCTTCAAAAGATATTCTTGACCAACTAGAGGCTGAAAAAGACAGTTTTAATCGATTTCATGTACCTACAATAAGGAATATTCAAAGGGACTTATTTCTAAAATCTACAGACCTTCTCTGTTTTGAAAATCAAATGACTAGTTATTTGAACATACTGTCTCTCATGTCCAAAGTGAGGCAATGAACACAAACATATCCCCAGCTCCTTCATAAAAACTGCACCTGTCATAACACACAGCAGATTAATGTGTTCATATTTGACACCATATGTCAATAGAAATGCTGGCTTATAAGTGGATTTCCTCTGAAACAAAAGGAGATACTATGACATCATGGGAGATGAGACTGTGTATGAGGAGAATGATAGGCATCATTTGTTCTTCAGCAACAGAAATGTCCCTAGGTGCCAAACAGTCCTAGACAACAAACTGAGCAACCTCTGATGAATACAAGCAGAACCCAGCAAGTTTTCAGAACTGAAGCTGCAATTGTAATGCATTAGCAACAAAGCAGCTGGCAACAAACTTGCTTACAGGTGAGGCAAACAGAATTATTAGCCTTAACAATAGTTTTGAGCGTTTAGTATAGCCGTAGTGGTTATGGACTAGAATACAGTCTTGGTTTTCCTCTATTTTATTAGCTGCGGGTTCTGCTGTTCTTTAAAGATTATGCTCATCCCTCTGACGACCCAGCGCCCAGAACTGTCCTAAAGGCTTTAACAGAGGAAGACACCAGGTGAGACAACAGACTTTCACAGTGGCATTCAGCTTCAGATGAAGACAGAATTAAGAGCCTGACTGCATGTTACACGTCTCAACCCTCATCAACAGTCAGTACAGACACAGGACTCAGTTCAGTTGCCCACACATAGGTGGCTAATGTCATTTGACCTGGACCTGCCACTCCAGAAGGGTACAGATGTCCCTACAGATCTTGCGTGAAATCAATCAGACCCACCTGAATGTCTTGAACAAGCTACTTCACCTAATCTGGCACTAGTTGCCTATATTTGAACAACTATTTCAAGTCCCTAGTCAACAGTCAGTGCTTTGGGCTCATTTAAAAATAATCTTGTAGTGGCTAGTCAACTGAACTGCTCTCTATGCTCTGCTGACTATTAACTAGATCTCTGGGACTTCAGTTATTCCTATTCACCAAGTGTCAAATGAGTTGTCCTAAAATATTCAACACATCCTGGCAGAACCAGTGGACCTACAGCAGACATATTTATCTCATATGGCAGCTGGAAGCCACATAGGATAAATTAGGGTAAATGCTGTTAGACGTCTATGAACGTTAAACTGAATCCAGCCCTCACTGCCAATCGGAGCTTGGACACCTAGCCAATATGTATATACCTGCTTATCTAGATAATTGCAGATGTCTTGAACTCCAGCTGAACCCCAGATTTGGTGTCAATAGTTACAACTAGATTACCATGTTTACACACGGCTTGACTTGGTACTTGTGCCAAACTCGCTGACTACCCTACATTGGCTTTCACTGTCTTTATACTGGTGTGGCCAGACTACCTCTGCAGACAAGAAATTCAGGCATGCTTGGCCCACTTTATAAAAATTAAACTCTGCCCTTATAGATCCCTGGACCAGGCTCTAGAAACTCACGCCGAGCTTGGGTATAGCAACCCTAAGTCCCTACAGCATGCCAAATGTTAAAATAAATAGTTATCTGTTTACACCAGACTTTAAAGCTTTAATAGTTTTATCCTTCACACAAATCATAACTCTACACAAAATCACAAACACACCTGATGTAAATGCCAAAGCTCAGCACTTTCATGGGCTTTCCACCTTATGGGCCTAAGCGTGCTGCTACTAAAGTCAATGACAGCAGATTCCACGTATCTTTTACTGCACATCAGTGACACAGCACAACCAAGGAAATATATTCTAACATAACAAAGTATAGAAATGCTGAAAAAAAACATATTTTAATATGGCCACTAGGTTAACTCAAATGGATTTTCTTCACATCAATTTTTATATTTGCTCTGGGGTCTGAAGGTCTCAATATGCACTATTCACTTCTAACCTCACCAAGAAAAATACCACAGTAAATTCCTGCTTCTCCCTCAGTGCAAGAGATTAAAGCATTTTACCTTTGACAATGTGTTCCAGAGATCATTTCTGGCTGCATTGCCATACTTGTGAATGGTTAAATAGTCCTACAGAAATAAAATAAAAATACAAATCAGTATTACTATACACAAGTCAAACAACTAGAGCTGTGAATCACTGCTACTAAATCACATCAATGTTTGCATTTGTCAGAAATCTAGAATTATACAATATGTTCATCCTATGGGAGTAAATAAACCATTTTTTAAGCTAGTTTACAATGCAAAAAATGTTGCTAAAAATTTCATTTATAGCATTCAATGCTCTTCCTTTTCTGTATAAGTCACTTGATAAGCTAAATACTTTGAATATACATTCAAAATACCTGTCTATTCTCAAAAGAGGTTCCTAAGTAATTTTCAGCAATGAATGGAGAAATGGCTAAAACAGTTCCAGTTGCTATTTTATCAGGTTATTCTGTGTCTAGTGTCAAAAATTTGCTCTCTCAGATGACAGCTAGGTTTGTTACAAAAGATTTAACTGAGCAATAGCCTACCTGAACTACAAACTCTTACCTAGGGAGATCCTGGAGCTTCAATGTCAACATACATCATACTGGCAACTGATTGTAACAGATTATCACAAAGGCTCTCCATGACAGGGAGCCGAGAACGAGGGGTGATGGGAAACCAACTCCATGCTTGTGCGCAGGTACCTACACGTGTGTTTTCACGACATACATGGTCAGAGTCTGAGGAGGTTATAAACTGAATGCTTTCACTTATTCAGTCACAGTTTCAATGACTGAGGGTCCATTCTTCTCCCATAGCAACCATCATATAAGCTACCATCATATTAAACTAACTTCCCAAATTAATAGTTTAAGCATATGACCAGGTTAGGTGCCTTTCAGGCACAAAACTCTTCCAATTCTGATATCTGGAGAGACAACACTGTTAGTTTCCCATCGGCCCATGTCCCTAGACACCAGCTCATTCAATTACAGAAGTGAAATTCAGCTACAATTATATGAGTAACATACATTTCAAGCATTTTGATTGGAAGAATTAAGTGAATAAAAAACATCAGAGGTTCTAAATCAATGGGTTCTCCTGCAGCTGAATTTCTAACATCTTCACTTTACACAATGGTAGGAGACAAACCCTAATTTACAGCACAATGATAAAACTGGGACAAATTTGCTGACTCTGTTATCTGTGCTTTGTGTGAAGTAAGATACTTTGGGAATAATTAGTATTCGAAAAGCAAATTTTCTGATATACAAATTGTAGCACCTGTGACAGATTTAGCTTTTGTCAGCCAACTCATAGTACAACAAGCAGCAACTCCCATTTAATCACAGGCTAGGAAGGCTAAATGCGAACACTGACTCTGTAAATGCAGTGCCGAGCCTTAACAATGTCATGAGCCTAACTTGAAAAAAAGACAGTATCATATAGGCTGCACCTATAGCACACTGTACTTCTAGATTTTCTAAAAATACAGAATCATTTAAGTCACAGTGAAATATTCAACAGCTTTCAAAGCTAAAGAAGTTGAATTGCAAATTAAAAAGCTAAAATAGGAATAAGCAAAAGTGGGACAAGGTAAATAAATAAAAACAAATACGCATGTGCATTCTAAGCAGTACTACCAAACGCTGTATGCACTGGTCCTTCTGAAAGTTGCTTTCAGAATCACTACATAGCAAAATAAAATGGGTGGATTTACTCCATCCAGCAATAACCCTGTTTACCAATCTACCATTAAATTTGACTTTTCTGTTCTACATTCAGAAAGACTGCAAAGAGATGAAATGTTTCTGCCCTTTATTTCATTTGGGGGGGGGGGGGGGTTTCTGTCAGTACACAGCTTGGGACGTTTAGGTGTGGCTCATCACAGCTGAAATTTATTATCCTCCAATCTAACATGTTTATCACACAAAAGAAAACAAAAGGAATCCTAAAAATTACAATGAAACAAGAACATACAATGATAAACACAACATATGAGTACAGTCCTGGTACCATGCAACTTCAACAATCACTTTTCATTATTTCATGAACGTTGCATTGAGACCATACGCACAGCATTAAACTAGGGAGTGTTACTGAAAGCATATTACACCAAAAGCAGTACTAAGCAACCGTGTTTACCAAAATATGCTTCCAGCAGTAAATATACTACACTGCAGTCCAAATTCTGAGTGCACTTTCTACAGGTACAAGAGCAAAAGGTTACCGAACCAGGTCCCATCAAACATCCTCATGTTATCAGTATCCTGTTTTCAACAATAACCAGTAGCAGACAACTAGAAAGGTTATAAACCAGGACAAATGTGATACAGTGATACTTTCCCAGCATGCTCTCCCATCGTCCAGCACTTTGTGGCACAAGGAATCCTGAGCAGATCAGTATCTTTGTCTTTAATAGCTATCTTCTGTGAATTTGGCCAGTTGCTTTCTGAACCCATATAAATGTCTAGCATTTGCAGCACCTTACAAAAAAGCATTTCCCACTCCAGTGATCTGTTGTGTGAAGACACCTGTTTCCAACATCTGCCCGCCTGCTGATTTCATCTGCTGCTCCCTAGTTCTGGCACTAGAAGACACCGTGCATTATTGTTCCCTGCTTCACTCTCCCCAGGCCATTCACATTTTTACAGATTTGCATCCTATGTGTCCTCATATCGTAGCTTGGGTTTACACTGAGAACACCATCAGACCCCACCACTCCCAGCTATGCTGCAAAGTTATTTTTTCTTACCAGCATCCAAGCTGTTGACTTCAAAGCTAGCTAGGATACCCTGCTTGTCTGCTCTAAGGATGGAAGAAGCAGGAATATAATCCATTTTTCCTCGTGGGGACCCATATCTAGGTCTTAAGTAGCTTGCAAAGGGGCAGAAGACATTCTCATACCCTGTAATCCTTCGGGGCAGGAGTATTAGCCACCCCTTCGCCTTTACATTGAACAGAAAAGAAGCAAAGCAAACAGAAGAGAAATGCAAGCCACAGAACAGAAAAGGAGGATGACACTGAAAACACAGCTGCCTGAATCTAAGCTGCACTAAACACAGCTTCAACAGAGGTAAAGTGACTTAAAGCCACTTCCTCATAAACACATATGCCCAGAACCATCTGGCTGGAAGGCTGCTTCCCATCAGAAACTCACAAGTCTACAACCTACAAAAGCTGTTTCATCAACTGCAGTATGCTGGAGCATGAAGACATGCTTCAGCCACCTTCCTATCTTTCAGCTATAACCCTACGGCATGTGTGAGGAGAAAAGATGTCATAAAAACCTCTTTAACATCCCAAGACTCAAGAGCACTCTTCTCTAACTCCCCCCTTCTCCTTCACTGCAGTGCTGCCTCTATACTACTTCTTTGTCACGGGGAAGGTAGACGGAGAGTTCGCAAACCCTCGTGCAGTGTCACTCAACATGAAAATTAATGAAACACATACACAAAATTATCATTTCAGTTTACATTTTCAGCAACCATCCTCTTGTAATACTTTTCTTAACATTTTGGTATTAAAACATGAAGCAAATCATTGCCTAAAAGAATAACAAAATATGATCCCTTCATCTCTATCAATTAAAACACAAAATTAATCACTGTGCTTTTCTGACATGGGTTTTAGTAATTTTTAACATCAAATTAAAAAAAAAAAAGCCAGAATCTGTCACGCCATGAAAACAAAGTCCAATTACTGCAAAACCAAGACCTAAGGTGCTGCAAAAAATCCCAACAGATTTAGACTATAATATAATGTTTTGTCAAATATTAATCTTAATCCACCCCAAAAAAATTAAAAGGCTCAATGCTTTGAATACTCAATACCTGAATACTGAAGCAGATAGCTTGAACAGTAGTAAAAACAGGAGTGCAGTAAAAAATGCTAAAGGATTTTGAAAGATGTTTTTAGTAATGCTGTATTCATTCAGCTTGTAAGTCTTTCATTGTATTAGACTTTTTTAAGAAAAGGAGATTATTTAAAAGGAAAAAATCTTTATCTATTTGCAATCTTAGTTCTCTCAGTACTACTGGGGACTGAGCCTCTTGGTTTTGAAAAAATGAACTACTCCACCATCCCAACATGATAAGTCACAACTAATAAAAGGTAGTGACTGATAAGTGCAAAGAGGTTTAACAAGTGTAAAGGGGGAATAAGTCTCCAAACATGTATCTTATTTTAAGGGGAGACTTTCAGATCTATAACCACGAACTGAAACCTCAATTCTGGGACCACAGTCCTTTCTCAGTTTATCTGTATGAAGTTGATTGGTTGGCTGAAGGAACAGTTCCCAGTTTATATGAGTGGTGCTGAGATCTGAAACAGATTAACACTGAATAACTTTTTTTTTTCCTTTAGATAACTGGGAAATTCCACTATATGAGTGAGCAAAAAGTAGCAAAATATTTTGGCATCAAATTCTTGTGTTCCTCTGAATGCCCTCATTTCTCAGGGTGTAGGAAACAGCAGTCTTGCCTCTACCTCCCTCTTCCGTACTTCATTCCTGCTCCTGGGTGCACATCCTCCTCCCTTCAGCCTACAATATATTCTTGTTGAACAGTTTTATACATGACTGCTGTGTCTCACCGAAGATTTAGAGCTACAAACAGAAACATTTAGTTCAGGTGGAAATCAGGCTCTAGCTATCAAATCCAGCATGTTTGTTTTCCCAGAAATTTGTATACTTAACCTTAAGCCACCAGACACCACCTGACAGATGCTGACTTACTGACTACAACATGTCACCTTTTTCCACCTTTTCCTTCACGTGGCAAACATCAAAGCTGCTATTGCGTATTATCTTGACATTACCTAACATTCAAATAAAAAAGCTTGGGCAAGGGTCAGAGGGAGGAAGGTAGTACATATGTTTGCAATGGTGGGTGGCAAACAAGGGAATGAGAACCAGTGGGAAAGCAGTACCAGCAACTTACGAAGAAGTGAAGATTCCACCTGAGCAGTAAAGCTAAAAGAGCCAATTACATTTGCAGTATTTTTCAGCTATACAACACACTAACCCTTGAGAAAGAGCCTTAAGGAAGAGATCACCCTCCCAGCTGGGCGGTCAGACAAGCAGTAAAGTACAAAATACAGAGCAGGTAAATTCACCTTACTGGTCATGGTAAACATTGTATAAGGCAAATTAGATGGGGGTTAACTCTGTGTCAGAATCCATTTGTACCGATGAGTCAATCTACAGAGCTACATCCAAATTGAAAGAACAGCTGTGATCAGACCACTTACCAAAGCAGCACTGCAAAACCAGCTAAGAACCTTGGAAACAGATTTTTCCAAGTGAAGTAAGCCAACAAACTTCCTCACCTTCTACATCAGTTTTACTAAGAGTGCCCACAACTGCTCCAGGCAGTCTCGTCATAAGCTGCCAACATACAGATACACTAGTCATGGAATATAATTTAACTTTCACAAGTTAGGATCAAAAATGTTGAATCCTTCCTGTGCTTTCATCTACTATTGTATTAAAATGTGTTACTCCAACAGAAAAATGAAGTTACTTACTGGCCAACAAGCCAAGACTTAAACTAACTAAAGCAGCATTTCAACCTACACTAACAAAAACCAGCATCAAAGTTACACTGAAACAGCAAGCGCATAAGGAATGTAAGGCCATGCCTGCAGCATAGATAGTCCCTACCAGTACTAAAAGGATCACACCTGGTTTATACACAGACACAGCATCAACTGCATTCCTGTATTTCCTTTGAGCTACAGGCTGATGACACTTTGTTGATACAATCAGACTAAACACCTTCCACAACCTCTGCTCCTCCTTGTCCCCACTCCTGTTTGCGAGGCTACTTTGCAAACCAGACCTCTGAAATGGCCTGTATAGGAAATAGATCTATCATTCTGCACCAAGGACACCCTTCCTTCATTGATCAAGTTTACCAAAAAGGACTCCAAACTCTTCCACTGGTACAAATGAAGTGGCACTGGGTAGCCAGGCATGGATAGGAACGAGCAGCTGGAGGCAGCACTGAGGAAAACAGTAGGGTGGTTTCCTAAGCCAGAGTTCTGTCCATATGTGCTGAGTATTATGAAAAAGACCAGGCAGAAAGCAACACAGTGGTAATTTCAGAAGACAGTTAAGAGAAATATTATCAATGTATCACAGTTAAGGTAAATAAAAAGTTCATTCTGAAGTGCATTCCTCTGAAAGCGATGCTCACATGTTCTTTTCAAATGTTCAACTAACAGTTAATGGTATCATTCCTCATCAATAGGTTATGTTACAGTAAATTAGTTAACCTTCATTAAACCTCATGTATGGACATTGTCATTCGTAACTGAAGCAGACTAAATCCCATGACTTCATGTCACAATGAAAACATCATCATGAATTAAAGTAAATTAAATAAGTTAACTTCAGTTTTGAAAGTGCCCACATGCAGCTATAATGAGGTTTAACTAATCCAATTATAATTCACACCGTTCACTAATTTGAATGAACTTCTGTGTGTCCCTGTATAAACACATATTAATCCTTCCATATTCAGCATTAAAAATAAAACCAAATTAGAATTTTACACCACTTTGAACAATCAAAGAATACAGCTGCTAAGGATAATTCTTTTTTTTATCCTGATTTCTAATAATTCGACATACATCAGTGGAGGTACCTGTTGAATCTCTTCCACACAGAAATTTGTTGGCTAAAATTTTTTAAGTGATCAGCAATTCTACCTGTCTCTTCATTTTCTGAAAGTGGTGTCCCTGCAACATCATCCAGGCCTCGCAGATAGGACAGGGATTTTAAATCTTTCAAAATGTTCTCTAAATCTTGTTTTTCTTTTTCTTTAAATAATAACATAAAAGTATTATTTTATCGGCTCCACATGCAATCAGACTTTCTCAACTGCTAATTTATCCAACCTCTGTTTTTACCATTATCTGCATTAATTAATTAAAAAATCTTAACAGCAGGTAACACTTTCAAATGTTCCCAATTCTTTTTTCATTGTGGTACCACAGGAAATCAGTGTTTAAAATGTCCACTAACAGGAACCGCTTAGCTAAGTTCTAGATTTAAACTCACAAATAGGTAAAAAGAAATTTAAAAAAGCCTGAGAGTTGTGCAACATTCTTCAGAGGCATCATGCAAGTATTCACTTCAGCTGGTTTGCCTTATCTTTGGGCTACCACCTCAGCCATTGCACAAAATCCTAGAAAGGAAATACATGCAATACCATCAATATACACCAGCTGAAATTCCAGCCCTTTATTTTCAAAAGGTACATTTAGATTTTTTTCACATACAACAGTGATACAAAGCTTGCAATCAGCAGCAACTGGAAAATATCCACTGTCAACATGTCATATCTGCAATTAAATCATTATATCCAAATAGCAAGCTATAACTACTAATCAGGAAGAGTGATACTGCAACCATATATGGAAATAAATCTTAATTTTCTCTAGAGCCAATGATGCTGAATAGGCCACATAATTATAGTATTTTACTTTGTCCTTTTTTCTTTGTAATTTATAATACTCCCATATGCTCTAACAATAATCAGAGCAGCAGAACTGACATTTCATTTCATATGGGTCAATGGGATTTTTAGCATTGATTTCAGTGGGAGAAGAATCAGGGCAATGTTGAGAGTATCTCCTTCATGGTGTTGGAAGTGTAACATTCATTTAGAGGATACAGATAGGACCTGCGTCCTGTTCCAAACAGTGCACCATGCAGGCTCAGATGCAGGAGAAACTAGTTAAGAGGAAGGAGGAGGCAAGAGCCACTGGGACTGTTTTCTCCATTCTACCTGCTGCTTGTTGGTAAGAGACCAGTACTGTAAATCAGAAGTAACCCAATTGAAATCAGTATGGCCCTGGCAGTTTCATTCCAACACGAGAAAAGAATCAAACCTCAAAGCACTGTAAGAAATGCAGTTTTGCAATTAATATATCTGCTGCATTGCAACTCAGTGAATCCAATGTGAATGGGGCATCTAAAACAGATTCAAAATCTTCACTCAGACAAATTTTCAGCTACTTTAAAATACATCCTGCTTTGCTAGGAATCCTTATTAAAAGATCAGAATCATTAAACGGAGAGGTTTATTTTCCTTGTAAAATTCAGCTTCATCTATTAGCTATTAAGATGAAGAGGAAGGAGGTTCCATTTTAAAACACAGCAATTGCAGGTGTGGTGGCAAAACAGTTTGCATGCTAACTCTAAAGGGAACAGTTAGAAGGATTGCAGAGTTATTACCTAGCAAAGTCCGATGGTATCTGCTGTGCAGTGAGACACCTGCTAGTATATTAAGCTTGGCTTTAAAGAAAAATGTATTTGATGTATTATTTGGTTGTGCTGCTAAACTACTGAGCTAAGAACAAGTCTTACAGAAATAAAGTACTCTCTGAAACTGAACTGCATTTATTTGACTGAGTTTGTACATTCATTTTAGTTCTGCCTTGTTTGGCTGTATAATACGTTTGAACCTAAACCCAGATATTGCTCAATAAATATATTTTTAATGCACACAAAAAATGATGGAATGTTTTCCAGAGATATTTGGATGGCACCTGCTAATTGTGACAGGTTGGCTGCTCATTCCTCTGCATTAACTTGAGCTATGCCCAGGGATTGCTAACCACACAAAAAATCTGCTTTACTTATCTGCAATAGTTTTTTCTACAGAAGCCCCAGAATTGGAAAGAAATTAATGCTACTTACTATAAAAAGGTCACTATAAATCACTCGAGAAAACTTAGTGTAAGTATGATTTGCATGTCACTGTGTCTAGATCATAATGACCTGCAACATTTGTACAGTCACAATGAATAACAGATAGGAAAGCAGTAACAGTGAAGCTTCGACCTTGCTTAGAACTTACTTGTTGTTTGCATCAATTGAGCAAAACACCATCATACAATACAGTCACTAGGTCTGCATTTAATTTTGGAAAATGAACATGCCTTAAAAATAATTGGCATTTACATCTGGCTATATGTTAGTGTATACCTAGCTACAATAACTGAACTTTAAATGGGGGAGGAGGATAAGGAGAAGGAAGGAGGAGAAGGAGAAGGAGAAGGAGAAGGAGAAGGAGAAGGAGAAGGAGAAGGAGGAGGAGGAGGAGGAGGAGGAGGAGGAGGAGGAGGAGGAGGAGGAGAAGGAGGAGGAGGAGGAGGAGGAGGAGGAGGAGAAGGAGAAGGAGAAGGAGAAGGAGAAGGAGAAGGAGAAGGAGAAGGAGAAGGAGAAGGAGAAGGGAGAAGGGGAAAGTTTTGATGACAACTTGTTCTATCCAGCAGAGATTCTGCTTTTTTTTCTGAATGCCCTCCACTGGGCTGAACTGTAGTAGATATATTTCATATCCAAGGTGTATTAAATGTTAACCAGGATTTCAATCCTGCAATCTTTGTGCTGGAAATATCCCCACTGACTTCTAAACAGCTAATGGAAATTTTGATTGCATGAGGATGGCAGAATCGCACACAAAACATGTACTTCCAGCACCCTGTAAAGTCCATTGTGCTGCCTCATAGCAACAGACACAAGGCTGCCACTGAGCTCCTATCAGGAAAACAGTATAATTTTACTCCAAAAGAAAACATTTTCTTAAATAGCGGCTCAGCCTACTGACGTTATCTGAGAATTCATACCTATCATTCTTCCACTTAATAATTCCTATAATAAAAATGAGGGAGAAAATAGTCATAACAGAATTTCACATGCAACAAAATAAGAGAAGCTCCCTGAAAGCATGCCAAGCGAACACATACACAGTATCCATAATACGACTGATTGTAACGTCCTCATGAAGGGCAATCCTGTTCTGAGGAAACAAACGATGAGTAAATCATGTGTATACTAATTGTTTTTCTTTTTCTAAGAAGCTTTAGCAACAGGGCAATAAAGCAACATTTTAGCCTAGCTGAAGGACAGCACAACTTCCTCCTAAGGAAGGGGACACCGACTGTAACCTTCCTCTGAATGTGGGCACGCGGGACCTACTGAGGTTCAGCAGCTCCTGCCATTATCACTCTTTATAACACTCTCTGCCGGCACCTCCAGCGTGGCCAAAATGTAACTGTTTGAGCTGAAATTTTATCTTCAGAAAGTCCATCTAAGACTGAATTCTTCTCCAAAATTTCCATCAACACCAGATAGGAAGAAGGGGAAAATATCACATTTTACCATTTCTTGTCACTCTTCCCTTGAAAAGCTCTGCTGTCCCCCTGCACTGCAGCACAGGTCTAAGGGTCAGAAGGAAAGCAATCTTGTTTCAGGAACGTGCTTTTTCCTAACACTGATCAACTTCAAGTGATCTAGCAGCTAACAAGTCCCTCTCTTCCTGTAGAAACTGCTCATGGCTGCTTAAGCTTAGAGGGAGGTTAGGGCCCTGAAGCAGAAAGCGAAGAGCCCGTGTCTCCCTGCTTCTCGTGGCAATCCCGGACAGCCAGGGAAGAAAACTTTCTGATCAAACACTCCAGGGACAAAAAAAGAACAGAAAGGAGGGAAAGGAGTTAATATAACCGAACAGGAATATTCTGCTAATGCAACATTTTGGGAAAAAGCTCTCTCTGCACAGCACCTATGCTATATCGGGCAAAACCCACCAGCAGCCCTGACAGGTGGCTGCTATAATTGTGGGCACATTATGTTCAGCCCTGTAGCCTGATTGGAAGCAGAGCTGGACCCTGTGACTGAACCCGATGTGAAGTCTGTTCTGAACGTCTGAAATAGTTTATAATGCTAAATACTTTAACAAAACACCTTCTTGGGTTTCAAAATAGATATCCAAATTTCATGGATCTTTTTTATTGTAATCACATTGGCCCAATTTCCTTCCCAATGCGCAGACACTCCACACTCATTGGTTTATTTTAAGCAACATCAATTGTACGATAAACATTTTCTGGAGGCCCACCTTGGTGAACCTACATGAGCTGCAGCTCACAGCTGATGATGAAGCCAGTGGAAGCTGTGCTTTGAACACATAAACTCCCCTGATCCATAAGTGCTAAGACACGTGGGAGAGAAAAGTGCTACACTGGGCATTTCATATTGCATATTCCACACCTGTGTAAATTTTAACTCACATTTCTGTGGGACTAGATCTCCATTTATAAAATGAGGATAGCACCACCCCTTCCCTCCCTGGAAGGTTTATGTCATCTGCTCTCTAAGCGGTGGTGATGCACTCTGATACCAAGCTGCATAGCACTTAGTGTAATTTTATGCAGCAGTTAGGAACTTGGGCTACAAAGCAAATGAGAAGTATCCACAACTGTTGAACAGAAGGACAATTCAGTTAGCGTGGTCCACTTTGTGACTGGAATCAGACATTGTCCTACATAGAAAACACTGAACAATTGCATAATTAAAAATCATGGTTAAGTTACCTATGAAAAAGGAAAAGAATGCAAAGATAAAATTAACTTTAGCATTTCTCAATAACTATACATTTAAATTATATATCTTCAACCACCTTTTTTGCTTCAACAGAAGCATTTTCCCATACACATAGTATACTCAAATCTTCTTGGAGCTAGAAGAAGGACTTCCATTTTTGATAGTGAGATCTGAATCCGACCCTTACTATGCTGTACATTTTTAACAATTTCAAAGGAAAAAAATGTTGTGACACTGCAAGTTACAGAAGTTTCTTACGTAAACTTTTACTGACCTGCTTAAGTCATGGTGGAAAAAGCTACAGAAAAAGCCCGTAACACTGAATTCATTTAAAAATGTAAACCTAAAATCCAGAGTGATGTAAATTGGAAGCATGAGAAAAGGCAAAAGATGTTATCAATCTCATATGACATGCAGAGTTAAAAACAGTGATAGCTCCCACGAGACCTCCTATGACTGACAATGTCCTTTTAACATGTTCAAGTTGTCTTGTTGACAACTGTCAGTAGAAGTGAGACATTTTAAAAAAATAAGGTATTCGTAGCAACTAACTGAAGGTCAGGTTATAGCTAGCATGCCCATGGTGATACTTCGATGTTCATCAAGGTCATACACTCTGTGCTCTGCTAAACCAGAGGAGATGGGTGCAGAATTAGCTGAAAACTACTTAACTAAATGCACCAGCGAGGTGAGCTGCAACACCAGAGGTACTCCAGCTGTAAAGATGCCTCTGCCTCATGGCAAAAGTTACATCCTCCCACTGAGCAGGGAAAGATTCCAGGTAGTTCCATATGCACTGTTGATCCGAGGACAGCAGCATTGCAGGTCATTGTTTGACTGAGCCTGATCCTAAGATGCCTGACTTTTTTCTGTTTTTACTATTAAGAAGTCCCTAATGATGTCTCATTTTAAACAGCATACATCTAACTGTTGTGAATTGGGAATGAAGATATAATAAATAGGTAGCATAAGATGGGTACGCTGAAACCTGTTTAATATACTTTATAAAAATAGATTATAAAATAATACTCTGAAAATAGACTAATACATTCCTTGTACTACTAGATTCTTGAACAGAAGTACCAAACAATATGGAAAATAGCACATTAGAGCTTTATTTTACACCTAGAAAGATTCTGATAGGGTTTCACATTAACTGTGTCAATTAAAACGCAACACAGGCATGCACAGAGGTCTAAAAAGCAGGAAAACTAAGCAATGTGGATGAAAGAAATTCTAACCAGCCAGCCTTATGATAGTAAAAACTGATTGAAATCTGACCATTGCTGTATTTAACAGCCTGCATGTCACATTTCCCCAGACAGCTCCTTTGAAAGGTTGACCAATTTGTTTCAATACAGTGGCCACTCAACAGCACCAAAAAAGACAGCATATATCCAAAGCACTGTATGGAAATCCTTCTTCCAAATGTACAATGTGAAGTACAAAAGCAGTTAATTTATCACAGAAGCATAGATTCCTACAGTAACTAATTCAAACTGCTGATGATGCACTAAATCAGAGTGAGTGATGAACACACACATAGCAGCAAGTGAAGTTCAAAAGGATACAGATCTATGTGATCAATGAGCTGCCACATGGCAAATGAAATGCAGTGTTGACAAACGTACAGTAATAGAGATGGGGCTCCAAAATAATCAAACCAAATATAAGAAAAAATTAAACAGACCAGTGCAAAAATGCCTCATTACAGAGCTGGAGGTGCCTCTTCACACACATCTAAGTACCAGACTTCCAAATCACTGGGCTTTCTCTCTATATTTAATATGAAAAAAATATGCCTTCCCATAAAGCAGTAAAACCTTCCAGGAAATGTAATACAGTGACACCAGTCATGTAAGCAACAACCTATTTCAAGCCCACAGATTGGGAACAACAGCCTACAGATGAAAATCTCACACAAATCTGATAGTATATTGCGTATCACTGCCCTGAGTGATGAATGAATGACATGGCCAACTTACGGCTTCTTCCTCTACCAATCTATGCAGTTCAGAAACACAATCAGAGCAAGTGCTGCTGAGCAAGCCTCTTCATACTCTAATCGCTGTCCTAACTGATTAATGGCTTTTTGACTGAAAAGTAACACCACTCTGTAAGAAGAGTACTGGCATTTAGTGATGTGCACCTCTTGAATTTCCCTAGAGCGTAACAATCTCTGTATATCGTGAAAGACATCAGGACTTTTGAAAATAAAGAAATCACTTATTGTGAGAAGGAAGGGTTTCTTAGACATTTTCTACAAAAATAACAGCTGTGACTTTTTTGTATTCAAGTGTTACCAGCAGTGGCTATTACTGTCATTATTCAATTATTCATTACAGCAAATAAAAATGTGTTCTTTTGGTTTTGTCTACAGAAAGCTAGGTGGAAACAGTGAGAAAGTTCTGTCTTTGTTACTAAATCTTCTGTTTGAAAATGTCACATGATTCAAGAAATCACATATATTTGAAGGGCTTCCGGAAAATCGTACCTTCACCAGGCAGCCTCTTGGCTGCAGTTTTATCATGGAACTTCCACACTACAATCCAATTGTCTTTCACAGTATATTTACTGTGACAGGAACAAGATAGTTATTCTCGACAGATATGAATCTCTCCAAACCCAGATATACTGTAAAACTGAGCACCACTACCATGATTTTACCTCCTTGCAGATTCCTCAATAGAACGGTTTGCTGAACTGTAGGGATCACGGGCAACTTTGTACATTTGCTTCAGTTCATGTTGTTAAAGAATATCCAGCCAAGAGCCCCACTCCCCTCCATCAACTTTTTTTCTTCTGCTTTTTAACACAATTGATTGTTTTATTTCACATACATTTTTCTCCCCTGGGCTATCTTGAGCTGCCCTTCAAAAGGTCCACCCACCAGGTGATAGCACGGAATTAGATAAAGAAAAAAGTGCTAACAAACAAGAAAGGTAGCTGTCCCATTTGCTTCTTGCTCTACACCTTATCTTTTCCTCTCTGTAACCCAAAGGTTAGCACATTTGTTTCAGTTTCTCTTATAGAAAAGCTTTAATTCTGTAGCTCTCAATTAGATGATGAATCTTACCTTGATTTCAATGAAGTCAACAAATTTGTGTTTACACAAATAAAGGGCTACTCATTTTGGTTTATGTTAGTGTAATAAGACTACAGAAATACACTTTTTTATCATCTGTGAAACACTTAAGGACATGCCTAATACACTAAAAATAACTGAAATAATATTAATACTTTTAACACTGATGTGTTCCACATGCTGGAGGCTAATGAGAAACAAAGTGAGTAAGATAAAGCGAAGGTCCTTCAGAACTCAGTTACTCAGCAAGCCATTAGAATAACCCAGGAAAGTGCACTTTCAGAGTATTCGTCATTTTAAGAGATTTATAAATAGTAGTAATACTTGATTTTGCAGCTACCCTCGAGAAAGGCCATTTAGTTGAATATTAGAATCCCATGATAAAACTGGATTCAAGGCAACAAAATGCTAAATCCCATGTAATGGTACAGGGGCTAAAGACCTAAAAAGCTTAAGCCAGTGCATGATACAAAGGATAAATTAGTCCTCCAGCTCCCTTTATCATTAGCAAAGGTACCCTCTCAACTCTGCAGAGCAGGAACACTATCTTGTTAGATCCACAAACCACAAAAAACCAAATGATGGACAGACATCTGCAATTGTATAATTTGTAGCTTAGGAATAAGCTAATGAACTCTATGTTTTATTTTGTTCAACTTGGAGACACAGAAAATCTCTATCTGGATTTCAAACTTTTTTTATAAAAGAAGTTAGAATATCATCTGCTTACTGAACTGATGCCAAGACTTTCACTAGTCAGATTTTCACAGTTAGGTTTTCATAGACTCATTAGCAAACAGAAGAGTTTCTATTTAGAGCAGAACCAGTGAAAAGCAGAAATAATACGAAACCACTCAAATCAGAAAACAAAGCTCTATTACAACTTTATGGTAATTATGATCATTTAATCCCTGTATAGCCCTAGTCTTTGATCTGAACTTTTTTCTAGATTTATTTTAGAACAACTTGCACACTGTTATTTCTCAGGCAAACATAGAAGAAAATAGAAAAAAACAGAGTTTGAGATGTACATATTAAAACTTTCTCTTTCTAAAACCCTGAGTGAAATGCTTTTCTGATAAAAAAGTGCTATGGAATTTCCATATGAATGGATCTGTGCAGGCAAAAGTTTCTGGCTGGAATATGGAGTTTGCTGGACTAAGGACAAAAGTCTTCTCAGCTTAAATGAGATGAGGGTTTTACTCCTGGCATATACAATATTTTATGAAGGAAACTTTTGATTTCAAGATTAGTTATCTGGATAAGAAGATTATCTAACTCATCTGACCTGTTGTTACAAATAAGAAAATGATCAAACTGGGTCTTGTGAACGAGTTATGCTGCAAACCCTGAATGTCCTGTAAACTCTCTAAAAAAGCTGCATTTCCCCAGCAGGTTTCCCTTCATTGCCTATTGCATGGAACACACCTCTCTGACATAACCAATGCATTTATTTAACTTTTGTTTTATATTTTATCTTTCAATTTATTTTGGTTAGAGGTAGAATTATTCTGTTAAAAAATGACCTGATCCTAGACGCAGTTTATTTAAATTTCAAAATGAAAAGCTTACTAAGAACAGATAAGATTGATTGCTCTTTCCATCTTAGCATAATTGTATTTCAGGTGAACATCAATTTACTTTAAAGGACACTTCTAAGTAGCAGGCTGCATCATACATAATTCATCAATCACAGCTGCCTGTAACATGATTTACTCAAGCAGATTTCAATGGAAAAGAGGGAGTTGCATTGTTTTTTATGCTTTGGCTTGTTTGTTTTTAAGTAGTTTATGAAACACTCATTTGCACTGAATTATTGCTGAAAAGAGTTCATCCTTGGTAATCAGCATGTTGAATTTCTTTTTCTTCCTACAGAAATGTTACCTCTTTAAATTTCTTTTAAAAGGCAGAGTGAGATTTCAAAACATTTTTAAGGCAGAGAGCACTCCATGCTTATCAGAGGTAAAAAATAAAGCTCAAGGATTTTGCTATGGGGGAAGGGAAGTCAAAAATATTTATCTGGAAAGCATGACTCATTTTAGGGCTGTGTATTTTCTAGGTGGCTTGACATCATTTGTCATTATTTTCAAATAGCACAAAAATGCAATTGAAGAGAAGCAGCTCTTTCCTCATCTAGCCCTTCACACAGTTGCCACATGGATAAAATGGCCTTTACATGGCAATCTACACAAAACTGACACAAAACTGTGTGCCAGTTAAAGTGCAATCGCTTGATACACCAAGAAATACAGGTGAAAGCAGGGGCACCACAATGTGTGATACAATACTCAGCATCTTCCATCAAATTCAGCATCAGGGATACGTTGGTGCCTCAGATGGTCCTGAAGAAACACTTCCACACACAGATGCAAATACAGATTAAAATGAAAAGAGAGCACAATAAACTGCTAGAAATACACAGCTAGTCAAAGACAGAAATGCCTTTACTTACTTGTAAACCCATCTGAAACACAGAGTGACCCATAAAGTTAGCCAACATTCGAATTAGAGCTGCACCCTGCGGGAAAAAATAGAGAAAAAGAAAGTTTCCATTTCTGCATGTCAATATTATACAATAGTAACAATCTGAAGTAGGCACTTCGATCCAACACTATCACCTTAGAAACCTGTGATTAGTATCATCGTTATTTGCACTGGAATGAGAAAGAGAGAGAGAAGATAATGAAATTGTAACTGAAGGGGGGAAAAAAAGAAAAAATTAATGCGGATGTTTGTAATTATTTACAATAATTGCACAGTGGATAAACCAAAAGATGTTTTTTGCATTATTAACTCCACGCTATGTTTTTATGGTGGTGCCTAATCTTACTGGGAGACCAATCGTATCTGGAACACACAGTAGCTATTCCCTACTGAAACAGATTATTATCTGAACAGACAAGACCAAAGGTCAGGAAGCATTATTACCCTTATTTTACTAGAGGAATGGAATGAGTAAAGTTTTCAGATGTGTCTAAGCAGATAAACAGCAGATAAAAAGAAATTCAATAAATAGATAATTGTTATTTATCTGATAAGTAACTTGGTCAGGGCAACCCAAAATGTATGTCGCACAACCAAAATACATAAAAGAGATCAGCCTGGGTCCTTCTTCCACTCATCAAACATCCCTTTTCCTACTCACTACTTAATACTTCATGGTCCCCTTGTTCCTTTCTCTGAGTTTTAATTTCACATAGTAGCAACAGGTGTGTATTTACATAGGCACCTTAACTCTACTGGTATCTGTG